>NW_026847993.1:43492502-43531188 GCF_025583915.1 Anolis sagrei ordinatus
GCCTACAGGTTCATTGGAACGCGCAAGCCCCCTCACCACGACAAGGTGACAGTCCATCAAGGGGGAGACCACTGGCATCTCCTCCAAGGCCATGAGCATCATGAACTCCTTTGTCAACGACATCTTCGAGCGCATTGCCGGCAAGGCCTCCTGCCTGGCGCACTACAACAAGTGCTCCACCATCACTTCTCGGGAGATCCAGACCGCCGTCCGCCTCCTGCTTCCCGGGGAGCTGGCCAAGCACGCCGTCTCGGAGGGCACCAAGGCCGTCACCAAGTACACCAGCTCCAAGTAGACTCCCAATGGAGACCCTAAACAGACCAAGACCACCTCCCACCTGGAAACCGATGCCCTCACTGTGGGAGAAGATGCAGGTCAAGAATAGGGCTCCATAGCCACATACGGACCCACCCCCAGGACACCGAACTTGGAGGACCATCATCCTCAGACTACGAGGGATCGCCTAAGTACATAAGTAAGACACCTTCTGCTGTCAAGAATTCAATGACTGCACATTGCTTAAGTTGCATTGACCACAGGTTCCATACTTCACATTTAAACAACACAACCGTTCAATGCTAAGGCTTCCTGCCAAAATGGAACTGTAGAGGAGAGTCTACTGAACAAGCCAGTACCTGTCACATATCAGTACTGCCATCTGTTGAGGAGTTACAAAGGTGGAGACATTACACAACCACTCAATGCTAACGCTTCGCACCAAAGTGGAACTGTAGAGGAGAGTCTACTGAACAAGCCAGTACCTGCTGCATAGCAGTACTGCCGTCTGTTGAGGAGTTATGAAGGTGGAAGCATTACTTTTCATTCAACCCTTGTAGTTGCCCAGGAAGCTTCTAACAAACATTTAGGTCATTAAATGGCCTTTCATTTCATCTATATATCTCAATATTTCCTGGGCTCCACAGTTACCTACGAACCCACCCCCAGGACACTGAACTTGGAGGACCATCATCCTCAGACTACGAGGGATCGCCTAAGAAGAAGACTAAAGTGCTACTCACAGCTTCAAAACCTTTCCCCATTTACAGTTCAGAAACAGCTTTGAGAATGTACTCTTGAAATTCCTTTTGCCTTCCTTAGAAATGTTTCATGTGCTTCTTTTTGAAACCAGAGACAGTTTGATGGAAGCAGTTGACATTTTTTTAATTGAAGGGTGAATCAATCTCTTTTTTATTCTGACAGGTATCACTAACACTTTTGTCTCTTATGAGTGTTCTTTTGCCGTTGCTAATATGCCACTTACACGAATTGAGATGGTATGATTAAAACTCAAGAAATACAATCCAACATTTGGCTGTGTTCCCTTCTAATCTGGCTGCTCCCCTCCCCTCTGCAAAGCTCGAGGCTCAATCTATTCTGACTAAATGCACAGATGTCTATAATATGCAGTAGACAGGAAAGAGGGTGTATGGTATAGAGTAGTGTGATACTTCTCATATAGGTATTCAATTTATCCACATTTCACATAAGTATACTCTTCACATGGTAAGGGGTGTATCTCACACAATTTTACTCCGAACTTGATAAGATTCTCAAGTGTAACCAAGGTTTCAAATGAGGTTAATAATCCATACTTAACATAAAGCTATAGGTAACGCTTACTCTAGTAGTAGTAGTTGTGGTTCTGTAGAACAAATGAAGTCCAAAAATGGTCTTATTGCCGTCTTAAATTTGTTCTTAAGTCTTCATAGAGTCAACAAACAGATTAATGTACACATAAATGTTCAAATTCTTCATGTTCAAATTCTTGGCCATCCCTGACACCCAGAAACAACAACAATAATAAAGGACTGAAACTACAACCCTGTGGAAAAGGAGTTATCCAAGAGTAAATCCACGTCAACTTCACTCACATGAAGAATTTGAACATTTATGTGTACATTAATCTGTTTGTTGACTCTATGAAGACTTAAGAACAAAGGAAAGGAGGGATGTCGCTGATCTAATTTCCCCGGGGACTGAATTCCATAGGTGAGGGGCCACCACTGAGAAATCCCTGCTCCTCATCCCCGCCAATCTCACTTGTGATAGAGGCAAGGCAGAGAGCAGGGCCTCCCCAGAAGATCTTAAACTCCGAGGTGGGATGTAGAGGGAGATCCGTTCGGACAGATACGCTGGTCTGGAACCGTATAGGGTTCCGTTTTAAAGCCAGAGAAGCCAGAGGGAGGAGGGAGCAAGTTTGTTTGCTGCTTCCATGGAGATTAGGACAAGGAACAATGGCTTCAAACTACAAGAAAGGAGATTCCACCTGAACATGAGGAAGAACTTCTTGACTGTGAGAGCTGTTCAGCAGTGGAACTCTCTGCCCCGGAATGTGGTGGAGGCTTCTTCTTTGGAAGCTTTTAAACAGAGGCTGGATGGCCATCTGTTGGGGGTGCTTTGAATGCCATTTTTCCTGCTTCTTGGCAGAATGGGGTTGGACAGGATGGCCCATGAGGTCTCTTCCAGCTCTAGGAGTCTATGATTCTATGAAGGAATGTCATTCACACTGTGACTCTCATGCAATGACTGATCAAGACCAAACTTGGCACACAGAGCCCCCATGACCCACTCTCCATCCTGGAGCAGTTTGGAGGATGATGGACCACAGATGATGGGACTTGCTGTACCTTCACTAACTTCCTGAGACTGCTGTGAGCCATATAAATAACTGATAAAGACCAACCTTGATACACAATTCCTTTCTCAAATAACACTGTTCTACAAATTTTCAGTTTTTCTCAGTTACGGAAACGAAATGTGCCTTTTCTTAATAAAGTTAACATGCTGAATTCAAATATAATAATTAAATGTGTCAATTGGCTCTGGTTTTTATGCAACAGCTATTTCAATTTTCTCCACAATAGGTAATTCGTTAATTATGATAATGCGCCTAACCTTACTGCATGTATATAAACCGTGAATATTTACTAAATTTTAGTCAAATTATATTGCCAATATTTATACATGAGAAATATTTATTTAATTAGTCTATTGTTTATGTTTGTGCAGCAAGAAACTCTATTAGTAGGCCTAATGCAGTTGAAAAGTCTGAAAGTTTCAATGTCGCTTTAATCGTGACTTTAGTTTATATCCTGTTTGCTTCTCTTGACTTTTCTTTTGCATTCAAGGAAAGGATTCTCTCTCACAAGGCTCCAGCAGGAGTCTGACAGCATTGACGGAGTCCATTGGCCTTGATCTTTTTTTTCCATAGTGCTTTATTTATACCCGTGCGAGGAGGCATAACGACAGTCAAAAGAACAATGTAAAACAATGTTTAACGAGACTGTCTCAGTCTTCAACTGACTGACCCTCACCATTCACCAGACTGGATGACTGCAATGCGCTCTACGTGGGGCTGCCCTTGACAACGGCTCAGAAATTCCAATTGGTCCAACGGGCAGCAGCCAGGATGCTAACGGGGGCCCATTACAGAGAGAGGTCAACCCTTCTGTTTAAGGAGCTCCACTGGCTGCCGTTTATTTTCCGAGCCCAATTTAAGGTGCAGGTGCTTACCTACAAAGCCCTGAACGGTTTGGGACCACCCTACCTTCGTGACCGCACTCACTCTGGTCATCAGGAGAGGCCCTGCTCGTGATCCCGCCCGCGTCGCAGGCGCGTTTGGTGGGGACGCGGGACAGGGCCTTCTCTGTGGTGGCCCCCCGCCTCTGGAATGCCCTCCCGAAAGATCTCAGACAGGCCCCTACCTTGGCGGTTTTCAGAAAGAACCTGAAAACCTGGCTGTTCCAACGTGCCTTCTCAGATTAGGAACCCCACTACCAAAGCCCAGAAGCACTTTAGTAGAGTTAAGATCACCCTCACCGCACACTGCACTTATATTTTAATCCCATATCCCTCCGACACTTCAGCACTTTTAATCCTGTACCCTACTCCTGGCCGGCTCAGTTTTTAATAATGTCCTGTTGTATTGCTATTGCTATTGTTTTCTGCTTTAACTGTTTTATTTGCTATGTATTGTATTGTTGTATTGTGTTGGGCTCCGGCCTGTTGTAAGCCGCATCGAATCCCTTGGGAGATGCTAGCGGGGTACAAATAAAGTAATAATAATAATAATAATAATAATAATAATAATAATAATAATAATAATATAAGTCTGGCCTTATAGAGGGCTTTCTGGCTTTTGCACACGGCACTAATACTGCGTCATCAAACTTTCTAGAATCTTCCATAGTGTAAGTCGCAACATGCATTTTTTCAACCATACGTGATCACGTGATTGCTTATATCATAAAAACTAGAGCCAATATACATTTTTAAATGTCATTTTCGTTTTCAGCACCCCAAAATCATAAAAGAACAGCTATTTTCAGGCCTGAAACTTTTTCTCCGTTGAACAGTGTAACCCGGGCAGCGCCGGATCCCCAAGCTAGTATGAAATAAATAACCATTTTCTTCCACTTGTTTATTTGAGTTCTAACAGCTATTTATTATCCGAGGGATCTTCAGAGGGATGCCCCTGATTTCCCCCTTAACGTCTCTCAACCCTGCTGAAATAATTTCCAATTCGCAAACATTACCAGGATGCCACTCTTGGAAGTCAAACGGGAAACCCCGATGGCAGATCCTGCCTGGGAGTGACATATTTTTTGAGAGAGAGAGAAAAAAAAATCAGTTCCAAGTGTAAGTTTAAAAATGTAACTAAAAGCCTTCATCAAAGTTTAAAGAGCTCTGGAGCTTTTAGCGGTTGCTTATTCTGATTTATTGACACTGACACACCCAAGAACAGTCAACTCTGATGAAGCAGTGAAGTAATGGACTTTGGGGGCAGGGGGAGGTAAAGGGGGGGGGGTGACGGGGAGAAGTTATGATTCCCCCCCCCCAATGCATGCACATACACACACACACATGCACACATACACACATAGAGAGAGAAGGTAGATGCTCCTGGAGGCAGGAGAGTGCCCACTGATTACAGCCCACTAATTTGTTATGCACTCCGGCAAATCAGCGGTGATTCATATGACAAATACGGAGGAAAAATTAACAGCTGTCATGTTTTGATGTGTTAATTTCCTGACATTCTCTGCACTGAAGCCAATTACTGATTTAAGGGCAGAGAAAGAGAGAGGAGGAAAGAAGGAGAGAGAGAGAGGACCCTGTTCCAGCTTCTAATTAGGATTCCTCAAGACTAAAAGGATGAAAGCCAAGGCGGGAGGGGGGGGGAGGACCCACGAAGAAGAGAACGGAGAACGGAGGCAGGTAGCTGGAGGAGCTTCAAGCCTGTAGACTTCCGCCCCCCCCCCCCATGCCGCCTCACCAAGCCTCTGGTTAAATAGTCCTAAGTGTGTTTAAGAGGAGGATTCTAAAACGTTTATTTGCTTTCATCTGTGACCCTCTGCCTGAGTCTTTCGTGTTGTAATTGGGAGGTACGGCCAGGCCTAAGGTTTTCCTGTTGCCCTTCGGAAGACAATGGGCCTGGGTGCAATTTAGTGCTAATAATGCCTTCGTTTAGCCCAGTCCAACCCATTCATCACGAGAGCAAAATAAAGTATGCACACTGACAACTTCCTGGGCTTCTAAAGTGATGAGCCATTCAGGTCTCGGCAGTGGCCAGGAGAGCTTTTGCACAATTAAAACTTGTGCGCCAGCTGTGCCCGTTCCTTGGGACGTCTGACTTGGCCACGGAGGTCCATGCTCTGGTTATATCCTGTATAGACTACTGTAACGGTCTCTACATGGGGCTGCCTTTGAAGACTTATTGGAAGCTTCAACTAGTCCAATGGTCAGCAGCCAGGTTACTCACCAGAGCAGCATACAGGGAGCGTACTACTCCTTTGTTGTGCCAAAGGAGTACTACTCCTTTGACTGCAGATCAGCATACTACTCCTTTGACTGCAGATCAGCATACTACTCCTTTGACTGCAGATCAGCATACTACTCCTTTGACTGCAGATCAGCTTCCGAGCACAATTCAAAGCCCTAAACGGTTCTGGCCCAGATTACCTGTCCAAACGTATCTCCTGGAATGAACCATCACGAAGCTTAAGATCGTCAGGAGAGGCCCTGCTCTCAATCCCACCACTCTCACAAATGCAGTTGGTGGGGACAAGAGATAAGGCCTTCTCGGCAGTGCCCCCCCCCCCCCGGTCTGTGGAACTCTCTCCTAAGGACATCAGGTTGGCCACCTCCCTCCTGTCCTTAAGAAGACAATTGAAGACTTGGCATTCAGGTCTCGGCAGTGGCCAGGAGAGCTTTTGCACAATTAAAACTTGTGCGCCAGCTGTGCCCGTTCCTTGGGACGTCTGACTTGGCCACGGAGGTCCATGCTCTGGTTATATCCTGTATAGACTACTGTAACGGTCTCTACATGGGGCTGCCTTTGAAGACTTATTGGAAGCTTCAACTAGTCCAATGGTCAGCAGCCAGGTTACTCACCAGAGCGGCATACAGGGAGCGTACTACTCCTTTGTTGTGCCAGCTCCACTGACTGCAGATCAGCTTCCGAGCACAATTCAAAGCCCTAAACGGTTCTGGCCAGGCCCATAGCCAGGATTTTGTTTTTTTTTGGGGGGGGGGGGGCTGAGTTTTGGGGGGGGCTGAGTTTTGGGGGGGCTGAGTTTTGGGGGGGCTGAGTCTGAGTGAAAGAGGGTCTAGCCTAGCAAACCTTTTGTATCATTACCCCAATACCCCCATGCATATGGGATATATTGAGTATGGTGATCAGATCACAATATGAATAAACATAACAGTTTAAATAATGCACCAGTAAGGCCTTTTCGCGAACCACCATGAGAATTTCGGGGGGGGGGGGTGAAGCCCCTCAAGGCCCCCCCCCCCCCCCCGGCACAATTCAAAGTGCTGGTTTTAACCTTTAAAGCCCTGAACAGTTCTGGCCCAGATTACCTGTCCAAACGTATCTCCTGCTATGAACCATCACGAAGCTTAAGATCGTCAGGAGAGGCCCTGCTCTCGATCCCACCACTATTGCAAACGCGGTTGGTGGGGACGAGAGACAGGGCCTTCTCGGCAGTGGCCCCCTGTCTGTGGAACTTCCTCCCTAAGGACATCAGGTTGGCCACCTCCCTCCTGTCCTTTAGAAGACAATTGAAGACTTGGCTCTGGGACCAGGTCTCGGCAGTGGCCCGGAGAGCTTTTGCACAATTAAAACTTATGCGCCAGATGTGCCCGTTCCTTGGGATGTCTGACTTGGCCACAGTGGTTCATGCTCTGGTTACATTCCAAATAGACTACTGCAATGCTCTCTACATGAGGCTGCCTTTGAAGAAGCTTCAACTAGTCCAACGGTCGGCAGTGTTGCACCTCAGAGTAGATTCATCTTGCTGAAGACCCCAAACCACACACAGCCAGAAGTCTTTATAGTTTATTAAAAATAAAAGTTAAAAAGTTTGTAAAAGCTAAGGTTAATGTTCCCACAGATCATAGAATCATAGAATCAAAGAGTTGGAAGAGACCTCATGGGCCATCCAGTCCAACCCCCTGCCAAGAAGCAGGAAAATTGCATTCAAATTACCCCGACAGATGGCCATCCAGCCTCTGTTTAAAAGCTTCCAAAGAAGGAGCCTCCACCACACTCCGGGGCAGAGAGTTCCACTGCTGAACGGCTCTCACAGTCAGGAAGTTCTTCCTCATGTTCAGATGGAATCGCCTTTCTTGTAGTTTGAAGCCATTGTTCCGCGTCCTAGTCTCCAGACCCTTGATCTGCTCTCTCCTCCCTCTGACTTCCTCTCACATATTTATACATGGCTCTCATCATGTCTCCTCTCAGCCTTCTCTTCTTCAGGCTAAACATGCCCAGCTCTCTTAAGCCACTCCTCATAGGGCTTGTTCTCCAGACCCTTGATCATTTTAGTCGCCCTCCTCTGGACACATTCCAGCTTAGAGTCAATATCTCTTTTGAATTGTGGTGCCCAGAATTGGACACAATATTCCATGATGAGCCGTTCAGGTCTCGGCGGTGGTCGGGAGAGCTTTTGCACAATTAAAACTTGTGCGCCAGCTGTGCCCGTTCCTTGGAATGTCTGACTTGGCCATGGTGGTCCACGCTCTGGTTACATCCCTAATAGACTACTGCAACGCTCTCTACGTGGGGCGGCCTTTGAAGACTTCTCGGAAGCTTCAACTAGTCCAACGGTCGGCAGTGTTGCACCTCAGAGTAGATTCACCTTACTGAAGAACATCAAACCACACACAGCCAGAAGTCTTTATAGTTTATTAAAAATAAAAGGTAAAAGGTTAGTAAAAGCTAAGGTTAATGTTCCAACAGATCAATATCCGAAAGCACTCCAAAAATGCACCAGCGAAGCAAAAACCCAAGAGAACATGATGTCACGTTGTCAGGGCTCTACCTTGTTTAGGTAGAGATGAATCAAAACTCCCAGTTTTATCAAACAGTTTAATTAAAACAGCACTTACTTGCTGGCTGTTTTAATAGACCAAAATATAAAACACAAAGATAGCACTCAGCTACAGAATAAACAAAAACGGATAGCAAAAATAACTTCATAGTCAAAAGGGTCCAGTCCAATGGTCAAATGCCGAGAGTTCAATAAGTCCAGGGATCAAGAGTCTATACCATAGTCAAAAGCCAGTCCAAAGGTTCAAGGTTCCAAGATTACAGGAGACAGGTCAGGATACCAAAAAATCCAACAGACCTGGGGGAAAAACCAGCAGCATCCACCACCAAAATACAACAGATACTTTTCTCCCAAAGATCAGTCTCAAGGTTAGCTCCTTAAATCCAGTAACACCCAGTTGCAACCCATCTCCTGCACAACTCCACCCTTAATTGCTTTCACCCATGAGCTCCCACTTACAGATTACCAAACTCTCTAGAACTAATACATTAACCCTTCCATCACCAACCATCAACTGCAGAACATATGACACATGACAAGGCCCTGAAATCATGAACACAAAAACTGCAGGTTAAATCCAGACAAGCATAGGCAAACTTCTTAGTGGAACACAAAGTTGCTTTGACAAAGATTTGGTCTCACACACATGGCTTAATGTCCTTTGCAAAACATGAAGGCATTTCTTTGGCCCCTGGCCTCCTTGGCCTCCCTCTTGTTAGCTATCCTTTCACTCCTTCGGACTCGGAATTCCAAACAGTCAGCCCAATCTAAGGTTCCCATTTCGTCAAGATCAGCCTGTTTGTTAGTGTCAGCCTGTCTCTCTGCTTGCTCATTATCAGGCTGAGAATTATCCTCCTTCTCTGAGTCAATCGCAGCTTGGGAGTGATCCTGGACTCATTGCTGAGCCTGGAACCCCAGGTCTCAGCGGTGGCCGGGAGAGCTTTTGCGCAATTAAAACTTGTGCACCAGTTGCGCCCGTATCTTGGGAAGTCTGATCTGGCCACAGTGGTCCACGCTCTTGTTACATCCCGAATAGACTACTGCAACGCTCTCTACGTGGGGTTGCCCTTGAAGACTGTTCGGAAACTTCAACTGGTCCAACGAGCGGCAGCCAGATTGATCACCGGAGCGACATACAAGGAACACCACCCCCCTGTTATGCCAGCTCCACTGGCTGCCGATTCAGTTCCGAGCACAATTCAAGGTGCTGGTTTTGACCTACAAAACCCTGTACGGTTCCGGTCCAGCATATCTGTCCGAACGTATCTCCCTCTACGTCCCACCCCGGAGTCTGAGATCATCTGGGGAGGCCCTGCTCTCGACCCCACCACTGTCACAAGTGAGGCTGGTGGGGACGAGGAGCAGGGCTTTCTCAGTGGTGGCCCCTCACCTGTGGAACTCACTCCCGGGGGAAATCAGGGCATCATCATCCCTCCTCTCCTTCAGGAGGAGGGTGAAGACGTGGTTATGGGACCAGGCCTTTGGGCAATCTGGCAATTAAATAAGACAATCAGGCGAGTAAGACCAACAGGATTGACGAAGTGGAATGGAAAACTAGAACTATGAGTTAGCGAACGCTGACCATGTAGGAGGAGGAATTGGGTTTGTATTAGTTTTATTGATTTTATGGTTATAATGCATGAATTGTTGTTAACTGTGAATTGATGTAATTTTGTGTATGATTGTTTGTGATGCAGGCATCAAATTGTGCCTTTGCTTTTGCAAGCCGCCCTGAGTCCCCTTTGGGGTGAGAAGGGCGGGGTAAAAGAACCCCGAAATAAATAAATCTGCACCTGCACCTGGCTAGTTTCAGTCTCAACACTCTCATGCCTTGCTGTGGGAAACTGCACTTCTTGACTGAGTATTCAGGAGATACTAGTAGTTGGAAAAAATGGGAAACCACGGGATCACATACAATGGACATGTCTGGGCGGCTGCAATTCCTTATAGAGCATCTCTCCACTGGAACATTTGTTGCGTTTTCTACTTGAAGAAGGCGACAGTGGATGAGGGGCAGTAAGGTTATGCAGTTTCTCTGAATATGGAGCAGTTACGGATCCCTAACTCTAAATTACAAATCTGCAACTGCAATACAGAATGCCAACCATTATTTTCATATAAGCTTTACTTGCAAAATTTAAAGTATATGTCTCTCTACATTTGTCTATTTGTTATACTCCACAAATTCAGGTCACGGAAATGAGTGTACTATCTAATGAGACCAAGATCAAGACTACGGGGAGATTTTGGATCCAGGCCCTCAAACACTGCTGAATAAACCCTTCCAATGCAGGTATGCATGTGTTGTTGTTCTACAATGCAGATTTAGGAACCAATTGTTGGCTAAACTTGAAATTTGCCTTTAGACGAATAGGTGAATTTTTTCATACAAGTTTCTAATGAATCAGAAAGAAAATTTGAGGATGTGCATGCTGCCAGTCCGATTTCCACAACTTTGTGCACCTACCATTTTACAGTTGAATGTCTTTTTACATCCTAGCAGTTTCAAGATCTGGCTTCTTACTGCCTGGGGGAATCCTTTGTTGGGAGGTGATTAGCTGGTCCTGGTTGTTTCTTGTCTGGAACTCCTCTGTTTTTGAGTGTTATTCTGTTGTTGTGCTGTTTAGAGTTTTTTTATACTGGTAGCCAGATTTTGTTCATTTTCATGGTTTCCTCCTTTCTGTTGAAATTGTCCACATGCTTCTTGTGGATTTCAATGGCTTCTCTGTGTAGCCTGACATGGTTGTGGTGAGAGTGGTCCAGCATTTCTGTGTTCTCCAATAATCATAGAATCCTAGAATCAAAGAGTTGGAAGAGACCTCATGGGCCCTCCAGTCCCACCCCATTCTGCCAAGAAGCAGGAATATTGCATTCAAAGCACCCTGACAGATGGCCATCCAGCCTCTGTATAAAAGCCTCCAAAGAAGGAGCCTCCACCACACTCCAGGGCAGAGAGTTCCACTGCTGAACAGCTCTCAGTCAAGAAGTTCTTCCTCATGTTCAGATGGAATCTCCTTTCTTGTAGTTTGAAGCCATTGTTCCATGCCGTAGTCTCCAGGGCAGCAGAAAACAAGCTTGCTTCCTCCTCCCTATGACTTCCTCTCACAATTTGATACATGGCCCTAATCATGTCTCCTCTCAGACTTCTGCAGGCTAAACATTTAAGCCACTCTTCATAGGGCTTGTTCTCCAGACCCTTGATCATTAGTCGCCCTCCTCTGGACACATTCCAGCTTGTCAATATCTCTCTTGAATTGTGGTGCCCAGAATTGGACACAATATTCCAGGTGTGGTCTAACCAAAGCGGAATAGAGGGGTAGCATGACTTCCCTAGATCTAGACACTATGCTCCTATTGATGCAGGCCAAAATCCCATTGGCTTTTTTTGCCGCCACATCACATTGTTGGCTCATGTTTAACTTATTGTCCACAAGGACTCCAAGATCTTTTTCACACGTACTGCTCTCGAGCCAGGCATTGTCCCCCATTCTGTATCTTTGCATTTCGTTTTTCCTGCCTAAGTGGAGTATCTTGCATTTGTCCCTGTTGAACTTCATTTTGTTAGTTTTGGCCCATCTCTCTAATCTGTCAATGACCATTAGTTGCTGGTCATTACTACCAGCATCTTTTTTGCACTCCTTTCCCCAAATAATCTTTATTTATTTATTTATTTATTTATTTATTTACAGCTTTTACGAGGGGTATTTTTAAAGTAAGGTCCGTTTTATTGTAGACACTAGTAGTTCGCGTGCATATTGCAACAAGCGTGTGCGTCGTGTACCGGCATGCCTCGGGAACAACTGTGCTCAGTTTCTGCTCTGTAGCTCACCTGTACGGTTCTGTTCTGTGCTTTAAAAATGTTTAAGACTATCAACTCACCCTCCGCATGTGAGGTTCGCTCAGTGATACGGTTTTTGTCAGCAAGGAACCTGCCTGCTGCAGAAATCCATCGACAGATTTGTGAAGTGTACGGTGAGACTGTTATGAGTGAAAGCAAAGTGCGTAAGTGGGTACGACAATTCAAAGATGGCCGTGACAACGTCCATGATGAGGACCGCTCCGGTCGCCCTTCTTTGATTACAGACGATTTGGTGGCTTCAGTTGAAGCGAGGATTTGAAGAGGGTATTTTAAAATTGGTTCAGAGGTATGATAAGTGTTTGAACAAACTTGGCAACTATGCCAAAAATAGAGTGAAGTATGTACTTTCTGAAAATAAATTTACTTTTTTGAAATAAACTTTCGTTGTGTACTTATGTTCTTTGGAAGCTTAAACAGGGGCTGGATGGCCATCTGTCAGGGGTGCTTTGAATGCAATATTCCTGCTTCTTGGCAGAATGGGGTTGGACTGGATGGCCTATGAGGTCTCTTCCAACTCTTTGATTCTATGATTCTATGATTCTAATTATGGATCTGGACCAAACTTGGCATGAATACTCAATATGCTAGGTTGGAAATAAATAAATATGAGGAGCGGCTTAAGGAGCTGGGCATGTTTAGCCTGAAGAAGAGAAGGCTGAGAGGAGAAATGATAGCCATGTATAAATATGTGAGAGGAAGCCACAGGGAGGAGGGAGCAAGCTTGTTTTCTGCTTCCCTGGAGACTAGGACGCAATGGAAGAATGGCTTCAAACTACAAGAAAGGAGATTCCATCTGAACATTAGGAAGAACTTCCTGACTGTGAGAGCCGTTCAGCAGTGGAACTCTCTGCCCCGGAGTGTGGTGGAGGCTCCTTCTTTGGAAGCTTTTAAACAGAGGCTGGATGGCCATCTGTTGGGGGTGCTTTGAATGCAGTTTTCCTGCTTCTTGGCAGAATGGGGATGGACTGGATGGCCCAGGAGGTCTCTTCCAACTCTTTGATTCTATGATTCTATGATTCTAATGCCAAACAGGTCATTCCTCACTGAAGTTTCAAGTCCAGCCATCCTCAGGTGTGTCCGGGGTGGCACTCCGGCCTTTCGCATCCTTCCCGCCTTACCTGGCGCATCACCATTCCAGGTCCAGGCCAGCATGGCCTAAGGGAGGGGAGAAATGTATTATTCTCTTCTGGGTAATACATTTGAGCTGACTCATTTTCATAACCCGCTCCAAGGTGGCCGGGTAAAGAGGACGGCCATGGGTTACTAAACACTGGATTTATAAAACGAGAGGGAAGAAATATGCCACACTTAAGAGCGCAATAGAACGGTTCCCTTTCCTCTCTGCTTAAAATTCCCCTTCTGCTCGCGGCTTGATCTTGCGGATGTGGGTCTGTGTCACTACCTCTGTTCAAGGCAATTAAAAAGATCACCGTTGTCAGTGTATTTCACCTATTTCCCATATTTTTACTTCCTCGCAGTGATGAATAAATTAAGCCCATTAATACATAATTAAGTTTTCAGCCAAGGAGAGGAGAGGAGGGGAGGGGAGGGGAGCCCGAACCCAAACCAATTTACTCTCCTGCGCCGGTTGCTTTCGGATCATGTGATTTTAATTCTTTCCATCTGACCAGGTGACTGGGTGGCGGTGCGCGAGGGTAGGGAGGAGGGCCCGAGAGGGGAGAGGGAAATGTGCAGATTAATTTTATTCTTTAACCTTCCTAATGTGTCTGCTTGCTTGCATCGAATCCCAGACAGCAGATCATCGCTTGATTTATAGTAGTGACCGCTGCCTGCATCTCTCAGGCTAATGACACATACACTAAAGTCATTGATTTGTATGAATAGCCTCCGCTCTCCATTTATCACAATTTAATGTAAGAGTTTGCAATGCATAAAAAAAAAAATCCGCATGGGAAGCGTGGACCCACAGGCCTGGCCGCTCTCTAGTTATGAATCATTGGCTGCCTTGTAATATATAGACTGTTCTTTTTCTGAAAATGCCCTATAAGGTCATCCTTCTTTACAGAACATCTCAACAATTAAACCCCCCAAAGTAGACGCTTTAAGGAACACCAAGGAGTCCAACCTTCCTCACTTTCGGTCCCTTTCCCATTCTGAGCCACATATCCATCCCTTGCCGTAAGCGGAGCTCATTCTGCCAACTTCACTGAGGTCTACCTCGCTTATGTAAGTTGTAATTTTGGCCCATAAACTTTATCGATTTGCCTTTGAACTCAACAGCACTCTAATAAGGACGCCAGGCAAATGCCGAGAAGGAGGTGCAAAGTCTCTTTGGAGTTGCCCAACCGCTTCTCTCGGCAGATCCTCATTTTAAGACTAGCGCCACGCTCCACAACTCTACACCAAATAAAGCCAAGTGACAATTTCTTTTCTGTATTGTTGAAGGCTTTCATGGTTGGAATCACTGGGTTGCTGTAGGTTTTCGGGTTATATGGCCATGTTCTAGATCAGGGGTCCACAAACCTTTTAAACAAAGGGCCAGGTCAGAGTCCCTCAAACTGTTGGTGGGCCGGATTATAATTTGAAAAAAAAATATATGAATGAATTCCTATGCACACTGCACATATCTTATTTGTAGTGTAAAAAAACACTTTAAAACAATACAATAATTAATATGAGGAACAATGTTAACAAACATAAACTTATGAGTATTCCAGTGGGAAGTGTGGGCCTACTTTTGGCTGATGAGATAGGATTGTTGTTGTTGTTGTTGTTGTGTGCTTTCAAGTCGTTTCAGACTTAGGTTGACCCTGAGCGAGGGCCGGGTAAATGACCTTGGAGGGCCGCATCCAGCCCCCGGACCGTAGTTTGAGGACCCCTGGTCTAGAGGCATTCTCTCCTGACGTTTCACCTGCATCTATGGCAAGCATCCTCAGAGGTTGTGAGGTTTGCTGAAACTGGGAAAATTGGGTTGATATATCTGCGCAATAATGTCCAGGGTGGGAGAAAGAACTCTTGTCTGTTGGAGCCAGGTGTGAACATTTCAGTGGGCCACCTTGATTAGCATTTGATGGCCTAGCAGTTTTTTGATGTGTCTTGTTAGTGCCTAGTGTTAGCAAAAGACAAAAGGGATCCTCTCACCTCTGCAGGAGTCTACCGTGTACCATGCAGCTGTGGACAAGTCTCCATAGGGACCACCAAATACATCATTGCCCAAACACAAATCAAGGAACAGGAAAGGCACTGCAGACTAAGTCAACCAGGGAAGTCAACCAGAGCACAGCCTGGACACAGCATGTTATTGGAGAACACAGAAATGCTGAACCACTCTCACCACCACCACCATGTCAGGCTACACAGAAAAGCCATTGAAATCCACAAGCAGCATGTGGACAATTTCAGCAGAAAGGAGGAAGTCATGAAAATGAACAAAATTTCAGGCCAAAAAAGAAGCCTCCACCACACTCAGGGGCAGGGAGTTCCACTGCTGAACAGCTCATTAACTTCCATGTGTTTTTAATCTATTTTTTAATTATATACAACATTATTGTAAAATTGTTCTAAATTGTATGGAAAATGTTTTTAATTTGTTATTTTGGGGACATCTCTTGGGGAGCCCTTTAGGGGAATTGCACCACAGATATTAAACAAACAAATACACAACGGCTCGCCTGTACCTTGGGAAGTCTGACTTGGCCACGGTAGTCCACGCTCTGGTTACATCCCGGATTGATTACTGCAACGCGCTCTACGTGGGGTTGCCCTTGAAGACTGCCCGGAAGCTTCAGATGGTCCAGCGCTCGGCGGCCAGGTTGCTAACGGGAGCGGCACTCAGGGAGCATACCACTCCTCTGCTGAACCAGCTCCACTGGCTGCCAATCCACTACCGGGCATAATTCAAGGTGCTGGCTTTAGCCTATAAAGCCCTAAACGGTTCTGGCCCTGCTTACCTCTCCGAACGCATCTCCACCTATGAACCGACCAGAACATTAAGATCGTCTGGGGAGGCCCTGCTCTCGATCCCGCCTGCGTCACAGGCGCGCTTGGCGGGGACGAGAGACAGGGCCTTCTCAGTGGTGGCCCCTCGGCTATGGAATGCCCTACCGGCAGACATCAGACAGGCACCTTCGCTGCTGACGTTTCGGAGAATGGTTAAGACCTGGCTTTATGAACAAGCGTTTGGTTAAGCAGTGCAACCAATCATAGGAAGACGGTAAATGGAACATAGGAATGGCACAAGGATTATGAGAACGGATCTGATTTCAACTGAGGCGTTATGTTATGTCTGTTTTGTTGATCTGTCTTGTTGATTGTTAACTGTTGTGGATTGATGCTGTTGATCCTGTTTGTTGCATTGTTATGTTTTAATTGCACTGACACTGTTTGATAATTGTACCATGTAAACCGCATTGAGTCGCCTGTTAAGGGCTGAAAAATGCGGTATAGAAATAAAGCAAATAAATAAATAAATAAAATCTTTTTGAGTTGAATGCATACTTTTTTTTAACACGATTTGCAGCAACTTGAATGGTCTGAAGATGAAGAGGGAAACTAGACTATAAGAGACATATTTGGACATTTTAAAAGCATCTGAAAAAGTGGGAATTTGGTTGTTAACTGGGGGTGTTCCTTCAAAAGGAGAAGAGTTTGAGAATATACTTGGTGGGCACATAAGTCAATGATACTGTTTTTCCGAGTCCTGATTTAGAAAAATTGGTGCTTCTGTTTAAAAAATCAGTTCTAAATTTTGCAAAGCTTGAAATGTAAAGTTCATTTCCTTTTGCATTCCCCTGCTTAATATGTATTGCACATCATACAACATATTCACAGTGGGCATTGTATACAGGAAAAGTAGGTGTGAGTCTCAAAGTTAATTCAAAGAACTATTGACTGATAGCTGTAGGCTACATGTTTGGGAAGCAGCGTCATTCTCCTGGGCATATTTTTCTCCCTTTGTTCAAAATCATACGGTTTGTGATTTTTCTTTGATTCACATCTTAATAGACGCAACGAGGGGACAAAACGCAGGCACACCGGCGAGTGCAGGACTTCAGAAATATCCATTAATAATTGCCACAGTGAAAGAATTCAGAGAGACAGAGGAAATTAAAAACTGTAGTTATGTACAACTGATCTTTGGACGCTGTAATAATAAACATCTGTAATACCTCTGCAGCCCTTGTCAGAGGCTAAGTGCGGATGTAACATAAGAAGGATTAGTACTTGCAGGGGATTTTTCTGCCCTTTCGTAGGTCACACGTTCCCCTTGGAGAGACTTGTGTGTAATGATCATTTTATGTTACAATGGCATATGGTTTCAGGCCAAACTAGATGTTATGACCTAGACTAAATTATCAGAAATCAGTCAGCTTTGCTTACTCCACCATTCGATTTTCCAGCTATATGTTTTTCCATCCTGAGTATAAAATCATGCATTTTGGGAGAAGTTCTACAAAAACAGCCCGAAAAGGAAATTATCCCTGTGTGCGTGTGTATTTTAGATTGTACACCTTTGGAAGGGCTGTTCTATATTAACTTAGTAAAGTGTCATGTATATTATTATTATTACTTTTATTATTGTGATCCCCACAATTCAAGAGAGAGATTGACAAGCTGGAATGTCCAGAGGAGGGCGACTAAAATGATCAAGGGTCTGGAGAACAAGCCCTATGAGGAGCGGCTTAAGGAGCTGGGCATGTTTAGCCTGAAGAAGAGAAGGCTGAGAGGAGATATGATAGCCATGTATGAATATGTGAGAGGAAGCCACAGGGAGGAGGGAGCAAGCTTGTTTTCTGCTTCCCTGGAGACTAGGACACAATGGAACAATGGCTTCAAACTACAAGAGAGGAGATTCCATCTGAACACGAGGAAGAACTTCCTGACTGTGAGAGCCGTTCAGCAGTGGAACTCTCTGCCGGAGTGTGGTGGAGGCTCCTTCTTTGGAAGCTTTTAAACAGAGGCTGGATGGCCATCTGTCAGGGGTGATTTGAATGCAATATTCCTGCTTCTTGGCAGAATGGGGTTGGACTGATGGCCCATGAGGTCTCTTCCAACTCTTTGATTCTATGATTCTACTAGCTGTCCCCTGCCACACGTTCCTGTGGCCCAGTCTGTTGATCTGGAAAATAAAGTAATGAGAAAGTGTTGGTTTCTAATATATGTAATTTCTTTATGCTTGTGGGTAAACAACAGTATTTCTTGCTGTTTCTTTGACAGTGTTGATGTGGAGAGTGTCTGGTTTACTTACTCTGGAATATGCAACATATCACTATCCTTCTTCAGGGGTCCCTTTCCAATCTATGATACTATATCTCTGTGTGTGTGAATCATATCTATCTCTATCTATGGCTGGATGTATGGCTCTTTGTCAGGAGGGCTTTGATTATGTTTTCTTGCCCTGGTGAAGGGAGTTGGACTGGATGGCCTTGAGTATTTTCTCTTGGTCATGGGGGTTCTGTGTGGGAAATTTGCCTCGATTCTGTCATTTGTGGGGTTCATTCAGAATAGTCTTTGATTGTAGGTGAACTATAAATCCCAGTAACTACAACTCCCAAATTCCAAGGTCTATTTTTCCCAAACTCCATCTGTGTTCATATTTGGGTATATGGAATATTCGTGCCAAGTTTGGTCCAGATCCATCATTGTTTGAGTCCACAGTGCTCTTGGGATGTAGGTGAACTACAACTCCCAAACTCAAGGTCAATGTCCACCAAATGCTACTAGTATTTTCTGTTGGTCAAGGGAGTTCTGTGTGCCAAGTTTGGTTCAATTCCATAATTGATGGAGTTCAGAATGCTCTTTGATTGTAGGTGAACTATAAATCCCAGCAACTACAACTCCCAAATGAGAAAATCATAATTTTTGAGTGATGGTCACTTCAAGTCTCAATTGTGCAAAAGCCCTCCCGGACACCGCCGACGCCTGAGCCTCAAGCGTAAGCGATGAATCCAAGAGGACTCTCAAACTGCGGACCTGTGATTTCAGGGGGAGTGTAACCTCATCCAGCACAGCCAACATGGGATGGTGATGATGATGATGATGATGGCATCCAGGGAATGATAGTATGATGTTGAAGTATATAGCTACATGCAGTTGAATCTGTTTCGGATTTTGGTCTAAACTTTAAAGGTTCTACACAAGATGTGAAAGCCATTTCAAAAATATTCAGCACCTTGGATAGCTCCTTAAGAGTTCAGAATGAAAGTCATGGATGTCAGTCCCACCAATGATACAACTGTGTTGGATTCATGTGCCAAATCTAGACCCAACTTACCTGTCCTAACGCATCTCCCCTTATGAACCATCTAGGAGGTTAAGATGATCTGGGAAGGCCCTGCTCTCGACTCTGTTTATGTCATAAATACATTTGGTGTGGACGAGAGACAGGGCCTTCTCAGCTATGGAATGCTCTTCCTAGGAACATTAGATCAGCTCCCTCCCTTTTGACTTTCCAAAAAAAAGTCAAAACCTGGCTGTTCGAGCAGGCGTTTGGAAAGGCAATGTAATGTACAGCTGTACCATAGAATAATGGAATCATAGAATCAAAGAGTTGGAAGAGACCTCATGGGCCATCCAGTCCAACCCCCTGCCAAGAAGCAGGAATATTGCATTCAAATCACCCCTGACAGATAGCCATCCAGCCTCTGTTTAAAAGCTTCCAAAGAAGGAGCCTCCACCACACTCCGGGGCAGAGAGTTCCACTGCTGAACGGCTCTCACAGTCAGGAAGTTCTTCCTCATGTTCAGATGGAATCTCCTCTCTTGTAGTTTGAAGCCATGGCTCCATTGCGTCCTAGTCTCCAGGGAAGCAGAAAACAAGCTTGCTCCTCCTCCCTGTGGCTTCCTCTCACATATTTATACATGGCTATCATATCCCCTCTCAGCCTTCTCTTCTTCAGGCTAAACATGCCCAGCTCCTTAAGCCGCTCCTCATAGGGCTTGTTCTCCAGACCCTTGATCATTTTAGTCACCCTCCTCTGGGAACATTCCAGCTTGTCAATATCTCTCTTGAATTGTGGTGCCCAGAATTGGACACAATATTCCAGGTGTGGACTAACCAAAGCACGTTTTTATCTTGGAGATGAAATGATTTGCTTTTACTAATGTGTTATGGTCTTAATTGATATGAAGACCTCAAAATCGAACGGCAAAGGCTGTGGCATCAACCAGTACAGGTAGTCCCAGTGGTCATAATGGGCACACTGGGTGCTGTGCCAAAAGATCTCAGCCGGCATTTGGAAATAATAAATACAGACAAAATCACGATCTGTCAACTGCAAAAGGCCACCTGACTTGGATCTGCGCGCATCATTCGAAAATACATCACACAGTCCTAGACGCTTGGGAAGGGTTCGACATGTGATACAAAATCCAGCATATAGATCTCATTTGCTGTGACATTATGTGGTTTTGTGTCAGAATAATAATGATAATGATAATGATAATGACAACAACTTTATTTATATTCTGCTCTATCTCCCCGAAGGGACTCAGGGTGGATTCCAAACATAAAAGACAAACATTCAATGTCCGATTACAACAATGATACATTAATTGAGACTGTCCCAATCAAATATGTACACTTTGGATCAGATTACTCTCAGAAACACTTTTGCTCTTTCTTAAAGAAATCCAAGAGTCCTCTAAAGCAGAGATTTCCAAACTGCGTGCTGTGACACATTAGTGTGTAGGCCTGTGCGGTTTCGTTCGTTAATTCGTTAATTCGTTAAACATTCGTTAATTTTCGCATATACGAAACGACAACAAAACATATTTTCAAACCCGGAAGGGTTTTTAAATATCGAAACGGCAACCCCCACAGTTTTAACGAGCTTTCGCCCGTTTCGTAAATGGGGCGGGCGGGGCGAAGGGGCGGCGCGAGCGCGCACCCAGTGAGCCAAGCCCCGACCCTGCCTGTTGGGCGCGAGCGCAACCGGCTCCCGATTGACTAACTGCCCGATTCACAGAATGGTATTATACGTACACTCATAGGCGCATGGAGACAGAGCCGGCGCTGCAGGAATCCCCTCCCCGGCTCCTGCGCTCCGGCTCCGGCTCCTGCGCCCTCCTCCTCCTCCTCCTCCTGGCACTTCCTGCAACACAGCTGCGGAGGCCGGTTGTCTCTTTAAGGTGCCTCTCTCCTCCCAGCAACACAGCTGGGAGAGAGAGGCGCCTTAAAGAGACAACCGGCCTCCGCAGCTGTGTTGCAGGAAGTGCCAGGAGGAGGAGGAGGAGGAGGAGGAGGGCGCAGGAGCCGGAGCCGGAGCGCAGGAGCCGGAGCGCAGGAGCCGGGGAGGGGATTCCTGCAGCGCCGGCTCTGTCTCCATGCGCCTATGAGTGTACGTATAATACCATTCTGTGAATCGGGCAGTTAGTCAGACCCATCTCTTCTGATGACAAATGTCACACCTATCACATAGGAGTCCTTCCCATGTAAGCAACATCTGACCGAATTCATTCTTCTATACAACTGGGAAAGATACAGGAGTTCTGCTCCTAATAAAGATGGGAATAATATGTGAAAATATTCTAAAATGCAAAAGAATGTTTACTATCAAGTAACCCTGATGAAATGAATCCTGGATTGATAAGAAACTTTGCAGTTATACCCTTAACGGAGCTTGTTTTACGCATGCGCGGGGGTCCGCCATCTTTACAAAATGTTTTGTAAATATTTACGAAATTTCGTAAATACCAAAACTTTTTTTGGGAAAATTTTGTAATTATTTTAAATATCGAAACAAAAAAACACCCCAATTACAAATCGATTTTAGAAACAAATTTTTTCTTGATCAAACAGGCCTAGGTAGGTGTGTCGCGCAAAGTAACAAGAACCTCCGAGTCTATGTGAAACAAGCAATAAATAATATTTAAATATATATATATATATATGAAAGGTTTTCATGAGATATGTTATGTATGTTACAGTAAGTCATAGCAGGATCAAGTGTGTGTTAAAGAAAAACCTTATGATGTTAATTATTATGTACAGCTGGTAATGTAGGTCAGCCAGTAGGTTTGGGCCACACCCGGTAGGGTATAACTGTATGGATTTTGGAATACAGTTTGGAGAAGCAATATGCTGTAATGCTCCTTGCTATGGTGGAATAACTCACGAACGACAGGTTTATGGTTTGCTCTCTCATTTGAATGAAGATGAAGAAGCCTTATTCTGTGTTACTTACAAGGACTATGTAAGTTCGTTGCATTGTTTGATTTTGTATGCAGCATTGCAAGCTGACTGGCACAACTTGGGGATCACAACCAGACACAGTGAAGACATCTGCCCTTGCGCTATGCTACTCTGCTGCTGAGTACGCATGCCCAGTGTGGAACACATCTCACCACGCTAAAACAGTGGATGTGGCTCTTAATGAGACATGTCGCATTATCACTGGGTGCCTGCGCCCTACACCACTGGAGAAATTACATTGTTTAGCAGGTATTGCACCACCTGACATCCGCCGGGAAGTAGCAGCCAATAGTGAAAGGACCAAGGCAGTGACATCTCCAGCTCATCCCCTGTTTGAGTATCAGCCAGTACGCCAACGACTTAAATCAAGAAATAGTTTTCTAAGATCTACAGAGACACTCGCTGGAACACCTCAGCAAGCGAGAGTCCAAAAGTGGCAGGCTCAAACCCAGAACCTCAATCCAATGGCTGATACCAAATGAGAGACTCCCCCCTGGGCACACAGAAGACTGGGCGACTTGGAAGGCGCTGAACAGACTGCGCTCTGGCACCACGAGATGCAGAGGCAACCTCAAGAAATGGGGCCACAAAGTGGAATCCACGACATGCGAGTGTGGAGAAGAGCAAACCACTGACCACCTGCTGCAATGCAACCTGAGCCTGCCACATGCACAATGGAGGACCTTCTTGCAGCAACACCAGAAGCACTCCAAGTGGCAGCTACTGGTCAAAGGACATTTAATCAACTACCAAGCTTGCAAACTTTGTGTTTTGTTTGTTTGTTTGTTAAAAAATGCAATACAACTGTTTGCTTTGCTCCTGACACGATAAATAAATAAATAAATAGCAGGATCAAGTGTGTGTTAAAGAAAAACCTTATCATGTTAAATATTATGTACAGCTGGTAATGTAGGTCAGCCAGCATGTTTGGGCCACACCCGGTGGGGTATAACTGTATGGATTTTAGAATACAGTTTGGAGAAGCAATATGCTGTAATGCTGCTATGCTCTAACAGCGATGCTCTTTGCTATGGTGGAAAGGCGTACGGCAAGGCTGCATCCTCTCACCCAACCTTTTAAACTTGTATGCAGAACACATCATGCGATGTGCGGGGCTTGATGAAGGCAAGGCTGGGGTGAAAATTGCTGGAAGAAACATTAACAACCTCAGATATGCAGATGACACCACTCTGATGGCCGAAAGCGAGGAGGAGCTGAGGAGCCTTCTAATCAAGGTGAAAGAAGAAAGCGCAAAAGCCGGGTTGCAGCTAAACATTAAAAAAAACAAGATTATGGCAACAAGAATGATTGACAACTGGGAAATAGAGGGAGAAAATGTGGAGGCCGTGACAGGGTTTGTATTTCTAGGTGCAAAGATGACTGCAGATGCAGACTGTGGCCAGGAAATCAGAGACGCTTCCTTCTTGGGAGGAGAGCAATGTCCAATCTCGATAAAATAGTAAAGAGTAGAGACATCAGAATGGCAACAAAGATCTGCCTAGTCAAAGCCATGGTATTCCCTGTAGTCACCTACGGATGTGAGAGCTGGACCTTAGGGAAGGCTGAGCGAAGGAAGATAGATGCTTTTGAGCTGTGGTGTTGGAGGAAAGTTCTGAGAGTGCCTTGGACTGCGAGAAGATCCAACCAGTCCATCCTCCAGGAAATAAAGCCCGACTGCTCACTGGAGGGAAGGATACTAGAGACAAAGATGAAGTACTTTGGCCACATCATGAGGAGACAGGAAAGCCTAGAGAAGACAATTATGCTGGGGAAAGTGGAAGGCAAAAGGAAGAGGGGCCGACCAAGGGCAAGATGGATGGATGGCATCCTTGAAGTGACTGGACTGACCTTGAAGGAGCTTGGGGTGGTGACGGCCGACAGGGAGCTCTGGCGTGGGCTGGTCCATGAGGTCACGAAGAGTCGGAGACGACTGAACGAATGAACAACAACAACATATAGTTTAATAACAAAAATATATTATTGTAATATATAACTGTATTTAATAAACCAAAAACTAATTATTTAACTTACCTGCTTTTTCTATAATGCCATATATCTCAGCATTATAGAAAAATGCTGGTGTAGGAGCCGAGGATGAAATGTCCTTCTTGGGATGCGGCCCCATCTTCTCTGTATGTGGCCGCATGCGGCTGTGTGTCATCGAAAATGGCTATGCGTGTCAGTGCTGACACACGTGTCATAGGTTCGCCATCATGGGTCTAGAGTGAGGAAAGTAGCTCAGGTTAAGGAAAAGTTACTCCTTCTAAAGAAACCATTTGCTTAATAAGTCTGTGCTTCAGAAACAAACTACGCGTATGTACCTCTCAGTAATGAGCTGTTTGCTTCAAATACTTCAATAAACCTGTTCTCTAGTTTACTGTTAATCTGCCTCAGCCTTGTTCTATCATATAAAGTTAGATCCAGTAAGCCTCCACATCTCCACAGTTCAGTCACCAGAAAGGGAGCCAAAAGGAAGGGCCGGTGTATAGGGACATTTTACCTCAAGTACAACAACAAGACAATTCCCCAAACTGTAATTTGGGGTGGTGGCAGCAAACCTACCATTACACACACACCGTTCTCTCTCATCACCTGTAACACCCTCGTATATTCTTTTACAGTGTTGGCAGTGGTGGGATTGACAAGAAAGGTTCCCCCCTGTCACATATGTGATAAAAGACCCTTATCTCCTTTACAGTGGGGCACCCCCTCGATGGACTGTCACCTTGTCATGGTGAGGGGGCTTGCGTGTTCCAATGAACCTGTAGGCACAACAACTGGAGTCGTGCACTCCCAGGAGTGGCTGCGGGGGAGGTCCCAGACCAAGCACAGTCCGAAGACCCAAAGACCTCAACGGCGGAGCAGGCGGAGGATAACATGGCACATGTTACAACGGCTGCGAAGGCGGAAGAAGGCTGCAACAGACTGAGAAGCCACGGTCATTGTGTTAAACTACATCACCAGTGGAACCTCACTCTGTGAAGACTGTGTGTTGATCAGTTGTGCACTGACCTCCACACATTAAAAAAACCCACGCACAGGCGTCTTCCAAAGAAAATAAAAACCAACCAGCCAAAGTCCCATGGCGATCAGCGAGTGGCGACGGGGGCAGGACTGTGAAATCTGGAAGCCCCTAGTCACAGACTGGCACATGGGCGGTGGGTACGGACTCAGTCATTCTACCTCAAAGTCCGAGGCAGTTGAGTAGTCCGGCAGCTGTATCCACGACTGAGCAGCCCTATTGAGGACCCACTCTGCTCACCCCACATGGGGAGGGGGCTAGAAAAGGTGCCCTAAACATAGTCTGCCTCTCTCATCCCTGACTGGACTGCCACATCCAGTGGGGTCACCACCCTGCGGCCAAAAAAGAAATATGAACTTCGGTACATGGTCAAGCCAACCCTGGCCGAGACCGCCTTCCACCTGGAAACCAAGGCCCTCACTGCGGAAGAAGATGCAGAGCAAGAATAGGGCTCCACAGCCACATACGGACCCACAAGAATACTGGAAGACAATCATCCTCGGAAAGCGAGGGATCGCCTAAGAAGAAGGTGGCAGCGGAGATAACGGAGAAATAACTGTTAATACGTGCTACTTTGTTAAAAAAGTTTTTGTGTTCCTTTTCCCTCTTGTTTGCATGTCTTTTGCATGGAACTTGGCTAAAACACGCTTTGCGCAACAATGTATGTGTCTGTATCTCTTCCAAGGGGTTAATCCCTGGTTTGCTAGTCAAACTGAATGACTGTGCCATGGAAATGATGTGGGTCTAAAAAGTGTGACACCAACACGAAGTCTTTGGAAAGCTCTTCTGGAGAGGCTTGGAGACTGAAACACATCAGACAGAAAGCCCTTACCCAGAGTTCACCATGACCCCTGCTCCTATTTTAGGCTAGGAAAAGAAAGGTCAGGCAGTAAACAGTTCCTCAATGGTGTGGCGCAGCCACAAATCATCCCCCAGAGGATCGTTTTCTATTTAATAGTTGCTATAGGAGAAAAGAGGGGAGGAGGAGAGAAAAACCAACATGAAATCCTACAATACATATTGTTTGGAGAAGCGTCTGTTTCTCGTCATTGGTGGTCTCTGGGGTGAGCCTGTCTTGATTGTCTCTCGAAAGGAAAAGAAAATACCAGAGGGTTGAAAGTTCTGCTAATTATGGGAGACGTTATAAAAATCCGACTATTTGCCTAGTGAAATGATTGGTTTTTGGCTGTCGTGATTGTTTTGTCATTATTTATAAACTTCTTATTCTTGCTTTCTCGGGTCTGCGAATAGCAGTTATTTAGCGTTCTTAGCACAAAAACAATTTACTCATATATTTATTTACTTATTCACTTAAGTAATTTATACCCCACCTGCAAACCTGGTTAGAGTCAGCCAATGGCAGCTGTGCTGGTACGGCTGTACCAGGAGCTCCCACTTTATTTTCTTTCTGTTATCTGTTTGCAGTCATAGGGCAGGCCTCCTGTCCATCATAATTAAGCTTTGGTTCCGCCCCTTGTTCTGGGTTCTGGGAGGGAAAGGAGCCATTTTTTGGGCAGTCTTACATAAGGAAGCTAAACTATAGGACGTAGACCAGCTCGTCCCGTAGAAAAGCTTCTTTTCTCAAGAACATCCGAGGAAACAGAAACGGAAATTCCAGGGGAAAGTCCCAAGGCTCTGGCTGAGAGCTCACAGCCTCTCAGCCTCACAGCAATCAGGGGGAAAACAGCCCTGAAGTTTTCAAAGAATTCTCTGAGGGAGGACAGCATTACAGATCCACAGAACTCCAGCTGAAATATCTTCAAGCCTCGGCTGGTAGGTCTACTCGATACCCAGATGCATTTGGAATCGGTAGTAGGACCCACACCAATGAGGCATAGATAGTAAGCAGCCTGGGAGAGGTTAAATAGTGTTTTTTCTTACAGAGAAAGTACAGTTAATCAAAGTCAGGTACCAGTCCATTGAGGACTAGACTAAGAAAGCCTTGAAGTGTTGTTTGAACCATTGAAGATGTGTTGTTTGTTCCATAATAAAGACTTTGTTGCATCATTAAAGACTCTAAAGACCATCACTTCAGAAAAATCCCTGAGAACCTCTCTTTGAGGCGCCCCTGGCTTCCCACTGGGCCTGAAGTATACGTCCTATAGAAAAAGTACAGCTGTTACAGGCCCAGCACGCGACAGAACAGCAACCTTCAGAATGGAAGCCGGTCTGGCCAAGAATGAGGGTGCATCTGCACTGTAGAATAAATGCAGCTTGAAACCAGGTTAACTGCCATGTCTCAATGCTAGGTGATGGAATCATGGATGTTGTAGTTTTACAAGGCTGCAACAAGGCCTTCTATGCCAGAGTATTGACGCATCTCCAGACTACACCTCCCATGATTCCATAGCCATGGCATCTAAAGTGGTGTCAAACTGCATTAATTCTACAGTGTAGATGCACCTTTTAAGCTAGGGGATGAACGAAACAGAATTAGAGACAAAGTGAACACCTTTTAGAAGAACAAATAATATCTGAAGCAGGTCTTGGGATCTGACAGTGTAGAAAGAGTTCAGGGAGTTCATTTTAAATGTACCTTTACTGGTTTTATTTCCTATTACTTTTTGGGATTGTTTTTATTTAAGAACTGAAATGGAAAATGGGTCACGTGAACAACATAGAGTTTACCTTGTGATCTGAGTACTAAATCCAAAAGTGGATCCTGAAGATTAAAGGCATTTATAGAAATACGTTTTAATTAGCCCCAGCTTCTGCCAATCTAGCAATCTGAAAATATGCAAATGTAAGTAGATCAATAGGTACTGCTCTGGCGGGAAGGTAATGGTGCTCCATGCAGTCATGCCGGCCACATGACTTTGGAGTTGTCTATGGACAATGCTGGCTCTTCGGCCTAGAAATGGAGATGACCACCAACCCCAAGAATTGGACGCAACTGTTTTTAATGTCGGTGACACCCTTTACCTTTATCTTTACTTATGTATCTTTTATAGACCTACATTTTAATATGTGTGTTTGTAGAATGTTTGCAATTTTTGTGTGTTTTGACTGTGCTGTGACCCACCTTGAGCCATAAGAAATGGGCAGAAAATAGAATTATTATTATTATTGTTGTTGTTGTTGTTGTTGTTATTTTACTTATGCAAAACCACAGTATGTCACAGCTAATGAGATCTCTATGCTGGATTTCGTATCATAAAATCACAAGTCAAACCCGTCCCAAGCGTCTAAGATTGTGAGATGTATTTTCGAATGATGCACGCAGATCCAAGTCAGGAGGCCTTTTGCAGTTGACAGGTCATGATTTTGTCGATGTTTATTGTTTCCAAATGCCGGCTGAGATCTTTTGGCATGACACCCAGTGTGCCAATGACTACTGGGACCACCTGGACTGGTTGATGCCAGAGCCTTTGCCGTTCAATTTTGAGGTCTTGATAGCGGCTGAGTTTTTCCTGTTGTTTTTCCTCAATGCAGCTGTCACCCAGCATGGCAAAATCAAGCATCCAAACTTTTTTCTTTTCCACAGTCATGATGTCTGGCTTATTGTGTTCCAAAACTTTGTCAGTGTGGATTCAAAAGTCCCACAGTATTTTTGTGTGTTCATTTTCCACAATCTTTGCAGGTTTATGATCCCACCAATTTTTTACTAATGGCAGGTGGTCCTTGTGACATAAGTTCCAATGAATCATTTGGGCCACAGAGTTGTGCCTCTGTTTGTAGTCCGTCTGTGTGATTTTCTTGCAACAATTATTATTATTATTATTATTATTATTATTATTATTATTATTTGAAACACAACAAGATGAGTCCACAGCAGACAAGATCACTCTGCTGGCTGTTGTATTGGATCACACGTCGGACCCTTCCCAAGTGTCTTGGGCTGCGTGATGTATCGGCAAATAATGCATGCAGATCCCAGTAAGGTGGACTTTTGCAGCTTGCAGATGGTAATCTTGTCAGCGCTGATTGTGTTTAAGTGCAGGTCAAGGTCTTTAGGCACTGCACCCAGTGTGCCGATCACCATTGGGGCCACCTTTACTGGTTTGTGCAGAATCTTTTATTATTATTTATAATAATAATTAACATTATTAATTAATAAAAAAGAATATTATTAATAATAATATTAATAATAATATTTATTATAATAATGCATATGATTATATTTTATATGATGACGATGATGATGATGATGATGATGATGATTATTATTATTATTATTATGGTGTCTGAGTGATGGAAGCCAGGGTTTCTCACTGTGTGGCTACTGTAAATAGGACTCTTGTCTCACAACCCAGGATAAAGGATAGCTCACTAATTGAGCTAAAATTAAATTCAATTAAAAAGAATGCGTAATTAAAATAAAACATGATTAAACAGTTGTATTAAAAACAATAATTTGGAACAGTATTTAAAGGCTGTTAAAATATAATGACAACGATGACGACGATGATAAAAAAAATAAAAAATACAGCATGCCCCAGTTAAACGTTGATGATGTGGCAAAAGAGGAGCATACATTTATTTATTTACTATATTTGTATACCATTTTTCTCAGCCCGCAGGTGACTCAAGGCGGTTTACAGAGGCAACAATTCAATGCCCAACAACACCATAAAAAATTAAAACATTTAAAAACATTAACATCTATATAAATAAAAATGTCATGTTCGTTTGTGGGATTAACATAACTCAAAAACCACTGGGCGAATTGACACCAAATTTGGACACAATACAGCTAACAACGGAATGTATGTCCTTCACTCAAAAAATATGATTTTGTCATTTGGGAGTTGTAGTTGCTGGGATTTATAGTTCACCTACAATCAAAGAGCATTCTGAACCCCACCAACGATGGAATTGAACCGAACGCGGCACACAGTTCTCCCATGACACAAAAGAAAACACTAGAAGGGTTTGGTAGGCAGTGTCCTTTGGTTTTGGAGTTGTAGTTCACCTACATCCAGCGATCACTGTGGACTCAAAACAATTATGGATCTGGACCAAACTACACAAATACTCAATATGCCCAAATGTGAACACTGATGGAGTTTGGGGCAAACAGAATCTTGACATTTGGGAGTTGTAGTTGCTGGGATTTATCGTTCACCTACATTCACAGTGCATTCTGAACCCCACCAATGCAGAATTTGGCCAAACTTCCTACACAGAACCCCCATGACTAACAGAAAATACTGTGCTTTCTGATTGTCCTTGTCGACCCCTCCAGGGGTCCCGACCCCTAGGTTGAGAAGCACTGCAGTATAATATACTGGTAGAGTATTATATATATGTATATATTGTGGTCAGAAGACGCTTACTTCTTGGGAGGAGAGCAATGTCCAATCTCGATAAAATAGTAGAGTAGAGACATCAGACTGGCAACAAAGATCCGCCTAGTCAAAGCCATGGTATTCCCTGTAGTAACCTACGGATGTGAGAGCTGGACCTTAGGGAAGGCTGAGCGAAGGAAGATCGATGCTTTTGAGCTGTGGTGTTGGAGGAAAGTTCTGAGAGTGCCTTGGACTGCGAGAAGATCCAACCAGTCCATCCTCCAGGAAATAAAGCCCGGCTGCTCATTGGAGGGAAGGAGACTAGAGACAAAGTGGAAGTCCTTTGGCCACATCATGAGGAGACAGGAAAGCCTAGAGAAGGGAATGATGCTGGGGAAAGTGGAAGGCAAAAGGAAGAGGGGCCGACCAAGGGCAAGATGGATGGATGGCATCCTTGAAGTGACTGGACTGACCTTGAAGGAGCTGGGGGTGGTGACGGCCGACAGGGAGCTCTGGCGTGGGCTGGTCCATGAGGTCATGAAGAGTCGGAGACGACTGAACGAATGAACAACAACATTGTGGTATAATAGTATCTATATAAATAAAAATGTAATGTTCGTTTGTGGGATTAACATAACTCACTGGATGAATTGACACCAAATTTGGACATAATACACCTATCAGGCCAACAAGTGACCATCACTCATAACCCCCCCCCAAAAAAAAAACCAGTGGAAAGGACTTAAAAACCAAAAAAGCTAAACGACAATACAGTACATATTTCCAGTTTCCTATTCCTGGACTGCAACTCTGAGCAGTCCTCCAAATAGATAAGATAGATAGTAGGGCTGGGCAGTTTCGTTCGTTAATTTCGTAATTCGTTATTAATTCGTATTTAAATTAGCTTACAATCCGATATTGAGCCATGCAGGAATAGTGTGAGGAGTAATTAAAAATCGAAACAAATTTTCCAATTTATTTCGTATTGTTTCGTAATTGTTTCGTAATTGTTTCAAAATTGTTTCAAAATTGTTTCGAAATTGTTTCGAAATTGTTTTGTAATTATTTCCGTATGTCTGGTGCAAGTTTTATAGTTGTTGTTTGTTTTACCAGTGATAAAAAAAAATAAATTATCGCGCCAACAGTCAACAACAGAGGGAGAGGGAAGCTTCAGAAGTTCCCCCTGTCCCATTTGGAGGGGTTTTTAGCATATTGCGCAATTGCGTCTGCCATTAACGAATCGATTCGAAATTAACGAAATTTCATAAATAACGAAATTTTGAAATCTCAAAATTTCGGAAGTATTTAGAATTTGGAAACGATAGCGCCTCCTGGAAACGAATCGAGTTTAGAAACAATTTTTCCCGTGGTTACCCAGCCCTAATAGATAGGTAGGTAGGTAGGTAGATCAGGAGTTGCAGTCCAAGAATAGGTAGAGAAGGAAGAAAGGGGAGAAAGTAAAAAAGGGAATGATAAAGTGAGAAGAAAGAAGGAAAGAGGTAGAGAAGGAAGGAAGGAGAGAAGGAAAGAAAAAAGGGAAGTAAGAAAGGAAGAAAGGAGAGAAAGAGGGAGGGAAGGATGGCCACAGCAACGTGTGGTGGGTACAGCTAGTATAATATAAAACCATAACAAGATCAATAGAACATAAAGTTGTGTCATATCAAGGCCTGAAGATCAGCATCCTGCTCTGAGCGTTGTCTGAAACAAAACACATCGATGCCCACGTCTGAATGGGAACGTGGTTAACAGGAAGCAATAAGCAGCCTGACCAGATGCCTCATTCCAGAAGGAGATAGATCTAATCCTTCAGGACTGGTTGGAATGTCATGCTGCAGAAGAGGTTGCATCCATATCATTCTTCCTTTCCTTTTAATGGTGCCTTTATTCTTTCTTTTGCAAAGGCTTCCTTCTTAAGTGTACCAAGGCTTTGTTTACATGTCTGAAGCTTTATCTTGGATTCCCTCCTTAATTCATCTCCCCTTTTGACTGTCTTGCTCTGGCTTCTTACCTAAGATTCTGTGACAGGATGTCTAGTAGATAAGTAAGCAGTGATCTCCTGGAGCAACGCATCTCAGGCTATCTGATGTGGGCTCTGGCCATTTTTCTCCCATTGTGCCATATTTGTTCCCATTGGATGCAATGCTTTGCTTTCTTTCTAGAAACTCCATGATGACATGATGTCTTGGACAGCAGTGGTTCCCAAAGTGACCCATTTAAGGTGGAATCAGGTGTCAAATAGGGACATGTTATTGCTCCAACCTTATTTTCCATCTTCATCGTTATGATACTTCACCTTGTTGATGGGAAGCTTCCCACCGGAGTGGAAATCATCTATTGGCAGATGGCAAGCTATTTAACCTCAGCAGACTAAAAGCCAAAACCAAGGTTACAGCAACATCTGTTAAAGAACTCCAATATGCTGATGACAATGTCATATGTGCGCATTCAGAAGAAGACCTACAATTATTATTATTAATTATTAACTTTATTTAAAATCTCCCGAAGGACTCGATGAGGCTTACAAAGGCCAAGACCACCACCACCAACAACATACAATACACAATAAACTCATAAAAATAAAATAAAACTCATAAGCAAATAATAAACCTCAAGCAACAATAAAACAGTAAAACGATGACACCGTGACACAATTTAAAACCTAAAGGCCAGGCCAAATGTAATAGACAAAATTTAAAAGTGCTAGACTTGACAAGTGATATGTAGAGGTATTTGGAGGTAGGTGCAATGTGCAAATAATCCTGAATCTCTAACAAAGTGCATTTGGGACTTGATGCCAGGAGTTTCCTATTCTGGGAAGGCACACTGGAACAGCCAGGTCTTCAGACTCTTCCTGAAGACTGCCGTTGTTGGGGCTTGTCTGATGTCCTTGGGGAGAGAGTTCCAGAGTCGGGGGGCCAACACAGAGAAGGCCCTGTCCCTCGTCCCCACCAAACGCGCCTGCAATGCAGGTGGGATTGTGAGCAGGGCCTCTCCAGATGATCGAAGGGAGCGTGCTAGGCTTGGGTAACAACGGAAAAATTTGTTTCTAAAATCGTTTCGTTTTTAAGGGGTCCATTGCGTTTCTTTTTTTAAAGAATCCCGAAATTTCCCTTTAAAAAAGTTCGAAATATAAGATCTATTATAGCCTTAAGACCTGGCTATTCGAGAGGGCATTTAATTAGTGCTAGCAACAACATTACGGTAATGAGAACTGGATTGGTATAAGGATGATGAGACTGGTCTATGATTCTACAAAGAGACGAAGCGGATTTTTATGTAGTTTGTACTTGTTTGTATAGCTATGTGTTGTGGATACTAACTTTTGTAACTGTCTTTTTATGTGTACTGTACACCGCCATGAGTCGCCCGTAAGGGCTGAGAATGGCGGTTAATAAGTGCATCAAATAAATAAATAAATAAATAATGGCGGACGCAATTGCGCAATATGCTAAAAACCCCTCCAAATGGGACAGGGGGAACTTCTGAAGCTTCCCTCTCCCTCTGTTGTTGACTGTTGGTGTGATAATTTATTTTTTATCACTGATAAAACAAACAACAACTCTAAAACTTGCACCAGACATACGGAAACAATTACGAAACAATTACGAAACAATTTTGAAACAATTTTGAACCAATTACGAAACAATTACGAAACAATACGAAATAAATTGGAAAATTTGTTTCGATTTTTAATTACTCCTCACAGTAGTCCTGCATGGCTCAATATCGGATCGTAAGCTAATTTAAATACGAATTAATAATGAATTACAAAATTAACGAATGAAACTGCCCAAGCCTAGAGCGTGCGGGTTCATAAACGGAGATGCGATCACGCAGGTAGGCAGGTCCCAAACCGTTTAGGGCTTTGAAGGTGAGCACCCGCACCTTGAATTGGGACCGGAAGTTGAATGGCAGCTAATGGAGTTCCTTGACCTCCTTGATCTCTCTCTGTAAGGAGCACCAGTTAAGATCCTGGCTGCCGCCCACTGGACTAGCTGAAATTTCCGAGCCGTTTTCAAGGCCAGCCCCACGTAGAGCGCAATACAGTAGTCCAATCTAGAGGTGACCAAGGCATGGACCACCCCGGTCAGATCAGCCTTTACGAGGTAAGGCCGCAGTTGGCGCACGAGTCTCAGTTGTGCAAAGGCCCTTCCGGACACCGCCGACGCCTGACCTACAAGTCAATCTAAATATCTTTGCAGAAGCATACGAGTAGCTCGGCCTGCCATTGAACATCGAGAAAACCAAAGTGTTCTTCCAGCAGTCACCAGGCAATCCCTCTCCAATGCCAGAAATACAGCTTAATGGTGTCACAATAGAAAATGTTGATCATTTCGGCTCTCGGCAGCCACCTCTCCACCAAAGTCAACATTGACACCGAAATACAACACCGCCTGAGCTCTGCGAGTGCAGCATTTTCCCGAATGAAGCAGAAAGTGTTTGAGGACCGGGACATCCATAGGGAGACCAAACTGCTTGTTTATAAAGCCATTGTCCTCCCAATCCTGCTCTACACCTGCGAAACGTGGACTGTCTACAGACGTCACATACAACTCCTGGAATGATTCCATCATTATTATTAATATTATTCTGGGAACTTTGATATAATTATATACCATATGTTCTTTGGATATTATACTTCCTCCATACATAGCTTGCTTTGTGTTTGTTCTGACATCCTACATGTATTCTGGGACATTATATAACAGATATATAAACCCCATTTTCCTAGTTTCCAACAGACCTCACAACTTCTGAAGATGCCTGCCATAGACGCAGGCAAAATGTCAGGAGAGAATGCTTCTGGAACATGGCCATACGGCCCCAAAAACTTACAACCACTCAATGGTACAATATGTTTCAAACACAGCTGAGCACTCTTATAATGTGATTAATCAGTTGTACGTACTTCCATTAAATTACATTAGCAATGGAACGCAGAAACCAGATACAACTCTCACAACCACCATGTCAGACTACACAGAGAAGCCATTGAAATCCACAAGCATATGGACAATTTCAACAGAAAGGAGGAAACCATGAAAATGAACAAAATCTGGCTACCAGTATTTAAAAACTCTAAAATTACATCAGCACAGCAACAGAGAGGAAACAAACAAAGACATCTGATCATCACCTCTCAACAAAAGTTTGCCCTAGGCACTGTCAGGCCATTATATGCTAATCAAGGTGGTCAGTTGAAACATTCACACCTAGCCCCAGCAGACAAGAGTCCTTTGTCCCACCCTGGTCTTTCCACAGATATATAAACCCTTTTCCCTAGTTCCAACAGACCTCACTACCTCTGAGGATGCCTGCCATAAATGCAGGCGAAACGTCAGGAGAAAATGCCTCTAGGCTATGGCCATATAGCCAGGAAAACCTACAACAACCCAAAAACCAGATAGTTGGTTGGGTTGAATCATGAGAGGTGGAAGGAAGGTACGTTCAGATTGCTGTGTCCAAAGGCACATCTTCCAAAGTTCTTAGGAGTTGTAGGTGATGTTCCAGAACAATCTCCCAAAATGCAAGAAATCCAGAAGTAGAGCATTCTCAATGGATGGCCTTTGAGGCCTTGTTTAAAGACATTCAGCGAGCAAGAACGTAACGGTTCTCTGGTTAATTGTTTTCCTTGTTAAGCTGCTCTTATCAAGGCAGTTCTCCAGTTGTTCTGTTGAAAGCTACTCCCTTCTATCTTGTATTATCTTAGCCTTGACTTCAGAGCCAGCAGAGTCCGTGCCCTCTTCTGAATCAACGCCAAGCCCACTCACAAGTCTAGGAGCAGATTCTCTGAATTTAGCACAAAGGTTCAACTGGCCTCACCTGTTGATTGGTTTTGAATGATGACTGATGGCACTGAAGCAAATCTAATGCAGAACCAAATCCTGTGTCCCTTTTAGGGATGGATGGATCTGTCTGCTTTTCAGTATATAAACATTTCATCATCCACAAGGTTTCCCCCTCCCCCATCCATTTATTTTGGTGATCTATGTAAAAAGGTGTATGCATTTTTGCACACAACTTCCGGAGAGTTGCATTGTTTTTGCAAGCAATTTTCAATTGTACCCAGTTTTGTGCAGATTTCTTGATCAGAGAAATGCATCACAAACTTTAGAGTGGTGCAAAAGATATTTAAAAATGACTGCATTTCATCTCATGTATTAGTTCTGGAAGTGTAAAAAACTAAGTTCATATTAAGCATGAAATAGATGAGCTCATATTAATATACTAGCTGTACACGCCATGCATTGCTGTGGCCAACTTTCTCTCCCTCTTTCTTTCTTTCTTTCTTTCTTTCTTTCTTTCTTTCTTTCTTTCTCTCTTTCTTTTCTCTCTCCTTCCTTCCTTCTTCTCTCCTTCCTTCCCTCCTTTTTTTCTTTTCTCTTCCTTCCTTCCTTCCCTTTTTTCCTTCTCTCTCCTTCCTTCCTCCTTTCCTTCCTTCCTTCCTTCCTTCCTTCCTTCCTTCCTTCCTTTCTTCCTCCCTTTCCTGCCTTCCTTCCTTCCTTCCTTCTTCCTTCCTTCCTTCCTTCTTCCCTTCCTTCCTTCCTTCCTTCCTTCCTTCCTTTCTTTCTTCCTTCTCTACCTCTTTCCTCCCTCCCTCCTTTCTTTTCCCTTTCTCCTCCCTCCCTCCCTTCTCTACCTCTTTCCTTCCCTTCCCTTTTTCTTTCTCTCCTTCCTTCCTTCCTTCCTTCCTTCCTTCCTTCCTTCCTTCCTTCCTTCCTTCCTTCCTTCCTTCCTTCCTTCCCTATCTTCTTTCCTTCTCTCCTTCTTTCTCTCCTTCCTTCCTTCCTTCCTTCCTTCCTTCCTTCCTTCCTTCCTTCCTTCCTTCCTTCTCTACCTCTTTCTTTCCTTCCCCTCCCTTTTTTTTCCCCTTTCTTCCTTCTCTACCTATTTTTGGACTGTAACTCCCCACAGTCCTCCTGATTGATCTGTCTACCTGCTATTTATCTCTATCTAATCTATATATCTTATCTATCTGGAGGATTGCTGGGAGTTGCAGTCCAGGAATAGGAAATTGGAAATCTGCAGGGATTGGGATGCTCTCAAAAAATCCAACTTTCAACTGGGATTTCTTCGACTTTGGACTTCCTCCTGGATGACGGCTTCTCTTCACGGCTCTTTGTTTGCTTATTATCTTTGAACTGTGTGATTTTGGTGTGTTTTGGAAGAACTCTTGTTTAATCCGGATTTTTTGCCAGTTTAATCCGGTTTATTTTCTGAGTTCGTTTTTCAAGCTGCAAATTGCTGCAAACTTTGAGTTTTGACCAGAGGCACTGAAGCAAGTGTCTCTGAGTCCTGTTTACTTTGCTTTAATAAACTATTGTTTTGGACATACTCCTGTGTCTGGCTCTTTAAGGCATCTGGGTTCCACAAACGAACATTATATTTTTATTTATATAGATAGACTAGCCGTCCCCTGCCATGTGTTGCTGTGGCCTAGTCTGTGTATATGTGTATTGTGTGTGTATATGTGTGTGTGTTGTATTTGGGGGGGGGTTGGCTTTTTAATTCCCTTCTGTTGTGTTTTTCAGTGTTTTTATGAGTTATGGTCACTCGTTGGCCGGAGAGGTGTCTTGTGTCCAAATTTGGTGTCAATTTGTCCAGTGGTTATTGAGTTATGTTAATCCCACAAACAAACATTACATTTTTATTTATATTGCTGAATCAAACGTGTGACGGCGCGAGTGGCGTCACCTATGTGTAGAACTGTTAGTTGCAAAATTTAAACTGTTGTATCATGCTTAATCCTGCCTTTTTACCCTGCTTATGTATAGTTGGATGGATTGGTTACTTATAGCTGTCAATCAGTGCTGTTTGGCTCCACCTCTTCCTGCAGGAGGGGAGTGCTTCCTTTCTTTTCATTCTGCCATCAGAGTTCTACCAGATGGACGTGAGTAAGAGACTTGACTCTAAAAGACCCTGATTTAAATTACCTCTCAGCACCAGTTCTGAGGTTTTTTACCCTTGAGACTTGTGCTTCATGTTCAGACCAACCTGAACGACGTTGGAAGTCTCAAGCGCCTTCAAACCGGTTCTTTTGGCACCAGAGGAAGATCCTGAGTCTTCAAACATAGGCCATCTGAACTGGGGT
>NW_026847993.1:43542180-43562180 GCF_025583915.1 Anolis sagrei ordinatus
GCTGTCCACACCAACAGACAAAAACAAAAATTCCACAAACGCCAAAAGCAACAGCCGAAACCAGAACTGGCCTCTAGACCATGACCATATAGCCCGAAAAAACCTTCAACAACCCAGTTTTGTTAGACTTCTGAAATTTTCATCACCAGAACTTTAGTTTTGTAAGTACTTTAGAACCATTTAGAACCATGGATTGACCAGTCCTAGTACCATCCTGTGATGGTACTAGGCCTAGTACCATCCAAGCTTGTTTTCTGCTTCCCTGGAGACTAGGACGCAATGCAACAATGGCTTCAAACTACAAGAGAGGAGATTCCATCTGAACATGAGGAAGAACTTCCTGACTGTGAGAGCCGTTCAGCAGTGGAACTCTCTGCCCCGTAGTGTGGTGGAGGCTCCTTCTTTGGAGGCTTTTAAACGGGGGCTGGATGGCCATCTGTCAGGGGTGATTTGAATGCAATTTTCCTGCTTCTTGGCAGAATGGGGTTGGACTGGTGGCCCATGAGGTCTCTTCCAACTCTTTGAGTCTATGACCATCCTTCGGAAATGCTTTGAATGCAATATTCCTGCTTCTTGGCAGAATGGGGTTGGACTGGATGGCCCATGAGGTCTCTTCCAACTCTTTGAGTCTATGACCATCCTTCGGAAATGCTTTGAATGCAATATTCCTGCTTCTTGGCAGAATGGGGTTGGACTGGATGGCCCATGAGGTCCTTCTTTGGAAGCTTTTAAACAGAGGCTGGATGGCCATCTGTCAGGGGTGATTTGAATGCAATATTCCTGCTTCTTGGCAGAATGGGGTTGGACTGGATGGCCCATGAGGTCTCTTCCAACTCTTTGATTCTATGATTCTATGATTATGTGGGAAAGTGAATAGTGGTAGTTAAAGAGCTCATTCTAAGGATTATTTCTGCGTTTGATTTACTAAAATATTCCCATCCAAACTCAAGTAACGAAGGTGGAGGCATTACTTTTCATTCAACCCTCGTACAAGTGTATAGAAGATTTCTCTTGGATTTTCAGCAGTGGCATTAAGGGGGTCTGCTGCTCCATTGCTCTTATTTAATTTCCTCCCCGCTGCTTAGTACCCTCCTATCTGTTCGGTGACAAGATCCCCATTCCTCTCACTGTGTATATTACACAAATCCCTTCTAAGCCTGTCTCTCATATTAAACAGGCCTTCATCTCTAGAAGGAGAGGACAGAGGGACTAGTCTTATCGTATCTGAATGCGCAGCTCTCTGAAGTATGTCCTTCCTATTTCACAATGAAAATGGGTGGAATCTTTACGTGCCAACCCACGACCCCACATCTGCTTATTTGGTAGTTTTAGCCCCGAAGCACAACACTACATCATTGTGTTCTTTGTCCAGCCACCGTTAGCACGTGACACTTGCATTTGCCCCCAAGACAGTGTACAAATATATTTTACAGGTTTTCCTAATGATAACCATGATATTTCATTCATCTTGCCCTTCTAATAACGATAACGAGAGAGCACCTCTCTCCCTCCCTCCGTTTCTCAGCAAGTCTGACATTCAATTCAGAGGAACTAATGTCAGCAAGAAATCCATACGTACTCCTGAGAATGGTCCAGGTGCCCATCTATTTTTAGGTTCCAAAAGAACAAAGTCTTCCCTTTTCCCTTTTTTCCACACTATTGTTCATTAGATATTCCCAATTTTACAATTTTTAAAAATTCTTGTGCCTACTGTTTTGGGAAAAAATTCCCTCGAAGAAGGCAAGATTTAGTTCTCAGTAAACACACTTAAGAATCAAGCTGCTTTGAGATGGATTTGCACGCAGGCAGGCTTTTTTATTTCTCTTGTAGAAACAATGTGCTAGAATTTAAACCACTAAACACTTTGCCTTGAGTAGAGCTTTCCAAGAATTATTGTATTGTTGGAAAGTTAAGGTAGTATTTTAGCCCTGTACTTTGCATTGTGTAGCAGTGTGAATGTTTGATCAGAGGCCAAGTTCTGAAGGCCACATTCTCACCTGATTCCAAAGTAAACAGCAGTTTTGGTGACAGGTGGTCCTTGAAACAAAGGGTATTCCAACAGAAATGCACTCGATGACCTTGGGTAAGTCACACTCTCTCCACCACGGAGGAAGGAAGGCAACGATAACCCTTCTGCCCATAAAACACTGTGCCTTAGTGTCTCCAAGGCAGGAAAATTTGAAAACATGCAGTCACAAAGACTATTTATTTATTAATTTATCGTATCAGAAGCAAACCAAGGGTACAGTTGTGATGTATTTAAAAAAACACAAAGTTTAAAAAACTTGGCATTATATTATTTTTTGGGGGGGGGGCAGGATTGCAACACATCCGGGCATCCCCTGGGCAACGTCTTTGTAGACAGCCGATTTTCTTTTCATGTTCCTTGATTCATGTTTGGGCAATGCTGCTGCGTTTGGTGGTCCCTATGTAGACTTGTCCACAGCTGCATGGGATACGGTAGACTCCTGCAGAAGCGAGAGGCACTGCAGACTACTTCAGCCAGAGAAGTCAGCCATAGCAGAGCACCTGATGAACCAATCTGGTCACAGCATAYTATCTGAGAACACAGAAATGCTGGATCATTCTCACAGCCACCATGTCAGGCTACACAGAGAAGACACTGAAATCCACACAGAGTTAAGTGTCTAATATTCACAATTTTTCATTCCCAGTTCTAAAACTGAGCTTTCTAATAGTCCGGAGTCACTGTCGGGAAGACTAATAAACCAGTGAGAATTTTGGGCCATTTTATCCTGACATGCAATGTCCTGAAATGTTGGGCAAGGATTATTCCACAGAGAGAAAAAATCCCGCACATTTTTCCGCAAACTCTTGTTTTCTGTGCAGAAATAGCATCCCTGTGTAGAAAATGCTGTTTATTGCATAGGAAAATATAAACAAATAAGCATTCTCTGAGCATGGAAACATGTATTTTTTTTCTCTTCAGAATAATGCAGGGAAAATAACTGTGGAAAATACTGATTTTTCTCCAGATTATTCCTTCCAACTTGCATGGATAAAATAATTGAAGATGCACTCCCTATTTTAAAAAAAGTCTAAGACAGTATTGTGGCAAATGCCTATTGGAATAAAACTTTTTTAAAAAAAATGATTTTTATTAAAGTTATATAAGATTACATGGAAAGAGGGAGAATATCTGAAAGAAGATAGAAAAGTAGGAATAATAGATGAACACCCACTCCCAAATCACAGTTCAAAAGTATTTTTAAAAAGTGAAAAAGAGAAGAAGAGAAAAGGAAAGGAAAAAAGGGAACAATAACTATATATACAAATTGACTTCCATTTCATCTTCAGGTTCTTAGTCTCATTAGTTACCCAGTCTTTTTAAAAAAACACCCGTTTCCTCTTGTTCTCTTCTTTCTTTATCATAGTCTCTAAAGAGGGCCCAATCCGTCCTCTTTATCGAATTCCCGGTATTCTTTTTCAAGAAAAAAGTTAGTTCATCCATTTCTCTTATTTCTCTAATTCTTTTCCAGCCATTCATCAATGGTTGGAATTTTGTCCTGTTTCCAAAATTTTGCTATGGTTATTCTTGCTGCTGTCGTAAAATATGTAAATTTATTTATTTGTCGTGCCAGGACAACCAGTCAAATTATATTACATTTCTAACAGAACATAGCAAACAAACAAATAGACAAAATACAAAATTTGTGAGTTTGGTAGTGGATTAAATGTCCTTTGACCAGTCTCTGGCCCCTTGGAGTGCCTCTGGTGTTGCCGCAAGAAGATCCTCCATTGTGCATGTGGCAGGGCTCAGGTTGCATTGCAGCAGGTGGTTAGTGGTTTGCTCCTCTCCACACTCGCATGTCGTGGATTCCACTGTGTGGCCCCATTTCTTGAGGTTGGCTCTGCATCTCGTGGTGCCGGAGCGCAGTCTATTCAGCGCCTTCCAAGTCGTCCCGTCTTCTGTGTGCCCAGGGGGGAGTCTTTCATTTAGTATCAGCCATTGGTTGAGGTTCTGGGTTTGAGCCTGCCACTTTTGGGCTCTCGCTTGCTGAGGTGTTCCAGCGAGTGTCTCTGTAGAACTATTTCTTGATTTAAGTCATTGACGTGCTGGCTGATACCCAAACAGGGGATGAGCTGGAGATGTCTCTGCCTTGGTCCTTTCACTATTGGCTGCCACTTCCCAGCAGATGTCAGGTGGTGCAATACCGGCTAAGCAGTGTAATTTCTCCAGTAGTGTAGAGCGCAGACACCCCGTGATAATGCGACATGTCTCATTAAGAGCCACACCCACTGTTTTAGCATCGTGAAATGTGTTCCACACTGGGCATGCATACTCAGCAGCAGAGTAACACAGCGCAAGGGCAGATGTCTTCACTGTGTCTGGTTGTGATCCCCAGGTTGTGCCAGTCAGCTTTCGTATGATATTGTTTCTAGCACCCACTTTTTGCTTGATGTTCAGGCAGTGCTTCTTGTAGGTAAGAGCACGGTCCAGAGTTACTCCCAGGTATTTGGGTGTGCTGCAATGCTCCCGTGGGATTCCTTCCCACGTGATCTTCAGAGCTCGGGATGCTTCTATGTTCTTGAGATGAAAGGTTGTTGTTGTTGTTGTTCATTCGTTCAGTCGTCTCCTCCTTCGTGACCTCATGGACCAGCCCACGCCAGAGCTCCCTGTCGGCCGTCACCACCCCCAGCTCCTTCAAGGTCAAGCCAGTCACTTCAAGGATGCCATCCATCCATCTTGCCCTTGGTCGGCCCCTCTTCCTTTTGCCTTCCACTTTCCCCAGCATCATTCTCTTCTCCAGGCTTTGTTGTCATAGAATCATAGAATCAAAGAGTTGGAAGAGACCTCATGGGCCATCCAGTCCAACCCCCTGCCAAGAAGCAGGAATATTGCATTCAAATCACCCCTGACAGATGGCCATCCAGCCTCTGTTTAAAAGCCTCCAAAGAAGGAGCCTCCACCACACTCCGGGGCAGAGAGTTCCACTGCTGAACGGCTCTCGCAGTCAGGAAGTTCTTCCTAATGTTCAGATGGAATCTCCTCTCTTGTAGTTTGAAGCCATTGTTCCGCGTCCTAGTCTCCAAGGAAGCAGAAAACAAGCTTGCTCCCTCCTCCCTGTGGCTTCCTCTCCCATATTTATACATGGCTATCATATCTCCTCTCAGCCTTCTCTTCTTCAAGCTAAACATGCCCAGCTCTAGCCGCTCCTCATAGGGCTTGTTCTCCAGACCCTTGATCATTTTAGTCGCCCTCCTCTGGACACATTCCAGCTGTCAATATCTCTCTTGAATTGTGGTGCCCAGAATTGGACACAATATTCCAGGTGTGGTCTAACCAAGGCAGAATAGAGGGGTAGCATTACTTCCCTAGATCTAAGACACTATGCTCCTATTGATGCAGGCCAAAATCCCATTGGCTTTTTTTGCCGCCACATCACATTGTTGGCTCATGTTTAACTTGTTGTCCACGAGGACTCCAAGATCTTTTTCACACGTACTGCTCTCGAGCCAGGCGTCACCCATTCTGTATCTTTGCATTTCATTTTTTCTGCCAAAGTGGAGTATCTTGCATTTGTCACTGTTGAACTTCATTTTGATAGTTTTGGCCCATCTCTCTAATCTGTCAAGATCGTTTTGAATTCTGCTCCTGTCCTCTGGACTATTGGCTATCCCTCCCAATTTGGTGTCGTCTGCAAACTTGATGATCATGCCTTCTAACCCTTCATCTAAGTCATTAATAAAGATGTTGAACAGGACCGGGCCCAGGACGGAACCCTGAGGCACTCCACTTGTCACTTCTTTCCAAGATGAAGAGGAAGCATTAGTGAGCACTCTCTGTGTTCGTCCACTTAACCAATTACAGATCCACCTCACCGTAGTTTTGCCTAGCCCACATTGGACTAGTTTCCTTGCCAGAAGGTCATGGGGGACCTTGTCGAAGGCCTTACTGAAATTCAGGTACGCTACATCCACGGCATTCCCCGCATCTACCCAGCTTGTAACTCTATCGAAAAAAGAGATCAGATTAGTCTGGCATGACTTGTTTTTGATAAATCCATGTTGACTATTAGCGATGACTGCATTTGTTTCTAAGTGTTTGCAGACCGCTTCCTTAACAATCTTTTCCAGAATCTTGCCCGGTATCGACGTGAGGCTGACCGGACGGTAGTTGTTTGGGTCATCCTTTTTTCCCTTCTTGAAGATTGGGACCACATTGGCCCTCCTCTAATCTGCTGGAACTTCTCCCGTTCTCCAAGAACTCTCAAAGATGGTTGCCAATGGTTCCGAAATGACTTCCGCTAGTTCCTTCAATACTCTGGGGTGTAGTTGATCTGGCCCTGGGGACTTGAACTCATTAAGAGCGGCCAGGTATTCCTGGACGACTTCTTTCCCAATTTGGGGTTGGATGTCCTCCAATCCCTCATCCACTCCATCTTGCTGAGGTTGAAGACTCTCTTTTTGTGAGAAGACCGAGGCAAAGAAGGCATTAAGTAGTTCTGCCTTTTCCCTATCCCCTGTCAGCATTGCCCCATCTTCTCCTCAAAGAGGTCCTATCGCCTCCTTGTTTTTCCTTTTTCTACTGACATAAGAATAGAAGCCCTTTTTATTGTTTTTAATGTCCCTGGCAAGTCTGAGCTCGTTTTTTGCTTTAGCATTGCGGACCTTTTCCCTACAGGTGTTGGCTATTTGTTTGAATTCTTCTTTGGTGATTTCTCCCTTTTTCCACTTCTTGTGCATGTCTCTTTTGTGTCTTAGCACAGTTAGAAGTTCTTTGGACATCCATTCTGGCTTCTTTGCACTTGTCCTATTTTTTCTCTTTGTTGGCACGGTTTGCAATTGCGCCTTGAGTATTTCACTCTTGAGAAACTCCCATCCATCCGTAACTCCCTTGTCTTTTAGTATCTGTGTCCACGGAATGCTGCTCAGTGTTCCTTCATTTTTTGGAAATCAGCTCTCCTAAAGTCCAGAATGCGGGTTTGACTTGTCTTAGTTTCGGCCTTCCTTTGTACCTCAAATTGCAGGAGCACATGGTCACTTGCCCCTAAGGATCCTACCACTTCGACCGCATCGATCAGGTCCTCCGCATTTGTTAGGATGAGATCAAGAGTAGCCAATACCCTTGTTGCCTCTTCTACCTTCTGGACCATGAAATTGTCTGCAAGGCAAGCGAGGAATTTGTTGGACCTTGTACTCTTGGCCGAGTTTGTTTTCCAGCAAATATCGGGATAGTTGAAATCGCCCATGACTACTACATCTCTTTTCTGTGCCTGTTTGGTCAACTGTTGGCAGAAGACTTCATCAAGTTCTTCCTCCTGGCTTGGGGGTCTGTAGTAGACGCCTACAACGACATCTTTTTGAGTCCCAGTTCCCTTGATTCTTATCCAGATGATTTCAAGCTGGTTTCCCAGATTGCTGTCTTGAATCTCTTCTGCAGCATAAGAGTTTTTGACATATAAGGCTACTCCGCCTCCTTTCCCCTTTGTTCGGTTTCTGTGAAAGAGGTTATACCCCTCGATATCTACATTCCAGCGATAGGAGTCATCCCACCAGGTTTCAGTGATCCCTATGATATCATATTTGTGGTGTTGTGCTAAAAGTTGGAGTTCGTCTTGTTTATTTCCCATGCTCTGTGCATTAGTGTAAAGACATGTGAGCCCCTGAGATCTTCCCTTGAGCTGTTTAATTGGGATTATTGTGCTTTTGGTACTTGGTCCTTGTTGTGTTTGTGCAGCCCTCCGTTTAGACTTCTGGCGATTCCCAGACATTATGGGTAAAGTAGTGTTCGCAAGGCTGTTGTCCCCCTCCCCCGGTGGACCTAGTTTAAAGTGCGTCTAATGAGGTTTGCGAGTCTGTGAGCAAAAAGGTGTTTTCCTACTTGTGTGAGATGCACCCATCCCTTGCCAGTAGGCCATCCTCCTGGAAAAGCAGGCCATGGTCGAGGAAGCCAAAGCGTTCCTCCTGACACCATTTTCTAAGCCAGTCATTGACCTGTACTATTTTTCTGGCTCTTGTGGGTCCGTGTCTTACAACAGGGAGGAGGGATGAAAAGACCACCTGTACATTACATTCTTTTAGCTTTGCTCCTAGAGCTCGAAAAGCATTTGTGATCTTTTGAAACGTATGCCTTGCAGTATCATTGGTTCCTACATGAATCAACATGAGGGAGGACGGTGATAGGGCTTGAGGAGCCTGGTGAGCCTCTGAGTGATATGGTGTATTTTTGCCCCCGGTAGGCAGCATATTTCTCGAGCCATCCCATCTGGTCTGGAAATGACAGCTTCCGTTCCTCTAAGGAGGGAGTCGCCTACTACCAAGACCTGTTTACTTTCGGGAATGACAGGGCCCCTTTTGTGCAATGTAGTGTGTAGGTCTCCAGAAAAGTGATCGTGTTGGTATGAATTGTGTAGGTGAAAAGTGTTGTCCTCCTCCTCGACCTCCCCGGTGCATTCGTCAAGGACAATCCATTGAGATTCGTCCAAGAGCCTATGGTTCTCCTGTATGTGTTCCTGTTGCTCCTGGTCTATGGTTGGGGATGGTACACCTGCAGGATTGTGCAAGTGTGAATGTTGTGAAGTGTTGTCCCAGTCAGGGCTATCCCCCGCACACTGATCAAGGAGGAGCCACTGATCAGTATCTAAGCCATTCTGGTCTTCCCCAATATGTTGTGTTTCTTGGTCAGGTGCTAGTTGTGTGAGAATTTGGAATCTATTGTGTCTCCTCATGATGTGGCCAAAGGACTTCCACTTTGTCTCTCGTCTCCTTCCCTCCAATGAGCAGTCGGGCTTTCTTTCCTGGAGGATGGACTGGTTGGATCTTCTCGCAGTCCAAGGCACTCTCAGCACTTTCCTCCAACACCACAGCTCAAAAGCATCGATCTTCCTTCGCTCAGCCTTCCCGAAGGTCCAGCTCTCACATCCGTAGGTGACTACAGGGAAGACCATGGCTTGGACTAGGCAATGGATCTTTGTTGCCAGTCTGATGTCTCTACTCTTGACTATTTTATCGAGACTGGACATTGCTCTCCTCCCAAGAAGGAAGCGTCTTCTGATTTCCTGGCCACAGTCTGCATCTGCAGTAATCTTTGCGCCTAGAAATACAAAGTCTGTCATGGCCTCCACATTTTCTCCCTCTATTTTCCAGTTGTCAATCATTCTTGTTGCCAAAGATGAAAGGTACATGTAAATAATAGGGCTGGGCGGTTTCGTTTCGTTAATTCGTAATTCGTTAATAATTCGTTAATTTTTTCAATTACAAAACGATAACGAACCATTCTGGAGCAATTATTTAAAAAAAAACGAATTTTCAAAAACGTTTTGTAAATGCTTCGTATTTCGATATTGTATTCGTTTCGTTATTGTTTTGAGGTCGTTTCGTTATTATTTCCGCATGTCTGGGCCAGTTTTATGGTTTAATTAGTGAAAAAAAATTATAATATCACACCAACAGTCAACAACAGAGGGAGAGGGAAGCTTCAGAAGGTTTTGGAGGGTTTTTAGCGTATTTCGCAGTCGCGTCCGCCATTAACGAATCGATTCGTTATTGTTTCGGAAATCGATTCGTTAATTTTTTACCATTTACGAAATTTCGTAAATATCGAACTTTTTAAAAGGAAAATTTTGTAATTATTTTAAATATCGAAACAAAAAAACCCCCCAAATACAAATCGATTTTAGAAACAAATTTTTCCGTTGTTACCCAGGCCTAGTAAATAATAATAAATGTAAATAATAATATGTAAATAATTTGTCTTCATTTTCATTCATCTGTAATTCCAGGTTTGTAAAACCTAGCAAATAATATTCTGGTTTCTTTTTAAATACTCTTTTCTTTTTTAATATTCTTTCAAAAAAAATGTGTTTCCTCATGGAGTAAAACTTTTAACTGGCTCTGTGAAAAGACCTGCCTGACTGTAAACTTTTCTGTGCAGTAAATTCCTTGATTTTCAGGCTCAGCTTAATTGTTTTCATCTGGCGGCGGATGGGAAAAACAGTCCCTCTTGCTTTGGGGGGTATTTGTAAAGTTGCAGCTTGCTGTAATGAGGAGACCCCCACCTTTCCCCCCCTATAAGAAGAGATTAATCCAAGTAGTTTAGATCTCTTGCAGCTCCAGAGGAGGATGGCTTTCGATTAGATTATTTAGGGAGGACAGAGTGTTTTTGTTGATGAGCGAGATGAAGTCCTCCGAGAGCGAAATCAATCTTATGTAGAGACCCCAGAGCATTGATCTCCGCATACATTGACAATTTCTGGTTGTTTAGCTATTTGGAATGACCACACCAAATGAGGAAGTTGTTAAGAGTTTAAGGTTTTGGTATTTATTGGCAAGTCCGGCACACATATGATTAATCGCATTCAGAGTCTGAGCTCAGTGGAAATTGACTGCAGCCTCGCAAACAAAACAGCACAAATGAAGAAACAAGGCGCACGCAACTCCACAACACACACACACACACGACATTTTCCGTGATCACCATATAGGTAAAGTGAAGTTCTTCTTGTAAGCAGAATGCGTCTTCCAGAGACCAATTTGCCTTGTTAACAGCCTTACTTATAGAGTAGTTAGCAAAAAATGTAAGTAATTACATGCCGAATTCATCCTAAGCCATTTGTTATATCTTTCCCTTTCTCTATTGGTTTTCTATCTTCATTATCCAATATTCTGTTAGACCTCAGCAAAAAGAGAAATAAAAAAAAATCACAGGCATGACAAGCACTAAGGAGCTTATACTTACAATGATTGAATTATTTCCATAAAGCAGATGTAGAAAAATACTTATAAAAAGGCATTTCTTGCTCTTCTTTTCCATCTTAGAATCAAAGAGTTGGAAGAGACCTCCTGGGCCATCCAGTCCATCCCCATTCTGCCAAGAAGCAGGAACATTGCATTCAAATCACCCCTGACAGATGGCCATCCAGCCTCTGTTTAAAAGCTTCCAAAGAAGGAGCCTCCACCACACTCCGGGCAGAGAGTTCCACTGCTGAATGGCTCTCACAGTCAGGAAGTTCTTCCTCATGTTCAGATGGAATCTCCTTTCTTATCGTTTGAAGCCAAGAGTTGGAAGAGACCCCTTGGGCCATCCAGTCCAACCCCATTCTGCCAAGAAGCAGGAATATTGCATTCAAATCACCCCTGACAGATGGCCATCCAGCCTCTGTTTCAAAGCTGCCAAAGAAGGAGCCTCCACCACACTCCGGGGCAGAGAGTTCCACTGCTGAACGGCTCTCACAGTCAGGAAGTTCTTCCTCATGTTCAGATGGAATCTCCTCTCTTGTAGTTTGAAGCCATTGTTCCGCATCCTAGTCTCCAGGGAAGCAGAAAACAAGCTTGCTCCTCCTCCCTGTGACTTCCTCGCACATATTTATACATGGCTATCATATCTCCTCTCAGCCTTCTCTTCAGGCTAAACATGCCCAGCTCCTTAAGCCGCTCCTCATAGGGCTTGTTCTCCAGACCCTTGATCATTTTAGTCGCCCTCCTCTGGGCACATTCCAGCTTGTCAATATCTCTCTTGAATTGTGGTGCCCAGAATTGGACACAATATTCCAGATGTGTCTTTCAGTTAAATAAATTAGATTTTTAAATTTTCCTTAAGTGTTGTAGTTGAGTTTCCCAGTAACATTACCACTGAGGATAGGAGTAGTAGAGGAGGGAAGAGAGGTGCTCAGAGTTTGGATGAGGAGCAACAAAGAAAGAGAGTTAGGGAGATATTCATGTCTCCTACAGACGATGATTCACTTGAGGGTTTCTCAGACTGTGGCCAGGAAGTCAGAAGACGCTTCCTTCTTGGGAGGAGAGCAATGTCCAGTCTCGATAAAATAGTCAAGAGTAGAGACATCACACTGGCAACAAAGATCCGCCTAGTCAAAGCCATGGTATTCCCTGTAGTAACCTACGGATGTGAGAGCTGGACCTTAGGGAAGGCTGAGCGAAGGAAGATCGATGCTTTTGAGCTGTGGTGTTGGAGAAAGTTCTGAGAGTGCCTTGGACTGCGAGAAGATCCAACCAGTCCATCCTCCAGGAAATAAAGCCCGGCTGCTCACTGGAGGGAAGGAGACTAGAGACAAAGTTGAAGTCCTTTGGCCACATCATGAGGAGACAGCAAAGCCTAGAGAAGGGAATGATGCTGGGGAAAGTGGAAGGCAAAAGGAAGAGGGGCCGACCAAGGGCAAGATGGATGGATGGCATCCTTGAAGTGACTGGACTGACCTTGAAGGAGCTGGGGGTGGTGACGGCCGACAGGGAGCTCTGGCGTGGGCTGGTCCATGAGGTCACAAAGAGTCGGAGACGACTGAACGAATGAACAACAACAACAACAACAACAGAAGGAGAAATGGAGGAGGAAGGAGATGAAAGCAGGGGTGTAAAACAGATTACTCGGGAGCAGGAGTCTGACAAAGAATGTCAGAGGAAACGGATCTGTGACATACTTACTGCTCCAACTGAAGAGGAAGATTTTATGGGCTTCACTGGAAGTGATGGGTCCGGGAGTAGTGGCGAGGAGGAGGATGGGTTGGATTGGACTCGTGTGCAGGAGATCAGAGATGTATGTACACAGCCTATGGGGTTGCACTGGATGGCCCACCAGGTCTCTTCCAACTCTAGGATTCTATGATTCTGATTCTATGATTCTAACTTCCTGACTATAAGAGCTGTTCAGCAGTGGAACTCTCTGCCCCAGAGTGTGGTGGAGGCTCCTTCTTTGGAGGGTATTAAACAGAGGCTGGATGGTCATCTGTCAGGGGTGCTTTGAATGCAATATTCCTGCTTTTTGGCAGAATGAGGTTGGACTGGGTGGCCCATGAGGTCTCTTCCAACTCGAGGATTCTGATATTCTGGGTTATATGGCTGTGTGGAAGGACCCTAAATCTACACCACCATAAATCCTGTTCAAAGCAGAGGTCGCTTCCAACTCTAGGATTCTATGATTCTATACATAATATTCCCTACGGAATTGTTTGAACATATTTGCAGAACACCAGATGCAGAACATGTGCATTCAGTTCAAGGTTGTGAATTTTGATGTTGTGTCATTGTACATACAGAGATGCATGTGCATGTACAAGCTTGTGGATGTGCATATAGACTTGCACGTATATTTGGTAGCACAGCATTGTAACTGAAAACAAGGGTTGTGTGTTGCATTCCATATGCAGATATTGGTGTTATACAACCTGGATGTAGAATCATAAACTCAAAGAGTTGGAAGAGACTACAAGGGTCACAAAGATCTTGGTCCATATTAAAGAATTGTAGGGCAATACAAGTCCCCAAACACAGATGATGTCCAGATTTGTCACTCCTTTCCACCTGTCACCAAGGAGGCTGTCCAGACCTTGAATCGGTGTCTAGCTGCTGTGTCGGACTGGATGAGAGCTAACAAATTGAAATTGAATCCAGACAAGACAGAGGTCCTACTGGTCAGTCGTAAGGCCGAACAGGGCATAGGGTTACAGCCTGTGTTGGACGGGGTCACACTCCCCCTGAAGATGCAGGTTCGCAGTTTGGGAGTGATCCTGGACTCATCGCTGAGCCTGGAACCCCAGGTCTTGGTGGTGGCCGGGAGAGCTTTTGCACAATTAAAACTTGTGCGCCAGCTGCGCCCGTACCTTGGGAAGTCTGATCTGGCCACAGTGGTCCACGCTCTTGTTACATCCCGATAGACTACTGCAACGCACTCTACGTGGGGTTGCCCTTGAAGACTGTTCGGAAACTTCAACTGGTCCAACGAGCGGCAGCCAGATTGCTCACCGGAGCGACATACAGGGAACACACCACCCCCTTGTTGTGTCAGCTCCACTGGCTGCCGATTCAGTTCCGAGCACAATTCAAGGTGCTGGTTTTGACCTACAAAACCCTGTACGGTTCCGGTCCAGCTTATCTGTCCGAACGTATCTCCCTCTACGTCCCATCCCGGAATTTGAGATCATCTGGGGAGGCCCTGCTCTCGGCCCCATCTCCATCACAAGTGAGGCTGGTGGGGACAAGGAGCAGGGCCTTCTCAGTGGTGGCCCCTTACCTGTGGAACTCACTCCCGGGGGAAATCAGGGCAACAACATCCCTCCTTGCCTTCAGAAGGAAGGTAAACATGTGGTTGCGGGACCAGGCCTTTGGGCATCCTGACAATTAGATATGGAAACCAGATGGATAGGACCGACAATGTGTGGAAAGTAGAATCTAAACTATGAGTCTGTAAACGCTGACCAGCAATGAGGTTTGTATTACTTTTATTGTTTTAATTGCTTTTACGGGTTTTATGGTTGTTTTGCCGATAATAATTATTGCTTATGTTAATTGTTATCATTGCTATAATTGCTGTCGTTAACTGATGTTGTGTTTTTGCTGTCATGTAATGCGGGCATCGAATTGTGCCTTGCTTGTGTAAGCCACCCTGAGTCCCCCCCCCCCCCCCCCGGGGTGAGAAGGGCGGGGTATAAATGACTGTAATAAATAAATAAATAAATAAATTTGACAACAACTCCCATAATCCCTTGTCCATTCTGTCTGTCTGTGCAGAGAAGTCCAGATGTCCAAAACCTGTTACAGAAAACAGGGATAAAGCGATAGTGTGAAAAATGCATGAGAGCAGGTGTGTTGTTCCTCTCCTTGCTGTTATCCTTCTGATCTCAAGGCCATTGTTCCCTGCTTGTTCCCTTCCTCTGCTCTTTAGATTATATTCAGGATATGCAACACACTCCTTAAAAGGGCACACACACTTAAGCAAACATTGTAACACTTTCATATTAAGGCAGTCTTTATGAATATTTCATTATTTGTTAAATTATATTGCCTCCTCTAACATGCTTGTAAAAATGGAACCATTAAAAGCAAACATCCGAGGCCGCTCCTGAACTAGCAGAATAAGGCTTAAGCCTTGTTTTCCTTGTAAGAGCTCATTGTGCCGTTGCCACCGCCACAGCCTCTTTTAAGGCTTTATTGGGAAGGCATTTTATGATGTAGTTTGCAGCAGGTTTGTAAGGGAAGCCGTGGACCCTTCGAGTCATTCCGCAGCCGTGAATGAAGCATTTAAGCACCACACCTTAATTGAAAGTGCTGCTTTGAAAACTTAACCTAAAATGACTGAAAGCTGGCACCTGTTATTGACTCGGAGTATCATGTGATAAAATGTTGTGGGTGTACGCTGTAAGAAGCACACCGTTACAGAGAGATATACGTACGGCATGAAGTGAAAACAGGAAGGTGAAGCAGCTTTGCTCAGTTATGGAAAGTGGAGAGAGACATCACAGCTGGGCAACTGTAGCCCGCTAAAATGATTTTGGAATGCAACCACCATTATTTTGGAGTGGTCCCCACAAAATCTCTAAAGGACAGTAATTGTAAATTAATTCCACAAGTGCCATAGTACACCTTAGCCAAACCCCACAGCTTTCTTTATTTTATCTTTTTTTCAAATATTTTATTGGTTTTCTTAGAATACATCAATACATCAAGACCTTCAATAATCTTATATTTCATCCTCAATTCATTACATCAACCAAAGTATATATATCTTGTATTGTCGAAGGCTTTCATGGCTGGAATCACTAGGTTCTTGTGGGTTTTTTCGGGCTATAGAGCCATGTTCTAGAGGCATTTCTCCTGACGTTTCGCCTGCATCTATGGCAAGCATCCTCAGAGGTGTGAGGTCTGTTGGAAGTAGGAAAAATGGGTTTATATATCTGTGGAATGGCTGGGGTGGGGCAAGGAGCTCTTCCCTGCGGCCGTAGGGAAGCTGATGAGGAAACACAACATACAAACAATCTACAAACCCACCAAGAAAATCCAACAAATGCTCCGTTCAGCAAAGGACAAGAGGGATCCTCTCACCTCTGCAGGAGTCTACCATACCATGCAGCTGTGGACAAGTCTACATAGGGACCACCAAACGCAGCGCCCAGACACGCATCAAGGAACATGAAAGGCACTGCAGACTACTTCAACCAGAGAAGTCAGCCATAGCAGAGCACCTGATGAACCAGCCTGGACACAGCATATTATTTGAGAACACAGAAATGCTGGACAACACCAACAACCACCATGTCAGACTACACAGAGAAGCCATTGAAATCCACAAGCATGTGGACAATTTCAACAGAAAGGAAGAGACCATGAAAATGAACAAAATCTGGCTACCAGTATTAAAAAACTCTAAAATTATAACAGCTAAACAACAGAGAGGAAAAAACCAAGCACAGATTAACACCTCCCAGCAACAGATTTTCCCAGGCTCAGGCAGGCCTTCAAATGCTAATGAAGGTGATCAGCTAAACATTCACACCTAACTGCAGCAGGGAAGAGCTCCTTGCCCCACCCCAGCCATTCCACAGATATATAAACCCATTGTCCTAATTCCAACAGACCTCACTACCTCTGAGGATGCTTGCCATAGATGCAGGTGAAACGTCAGGAGAAATGCCTCTAGAACATGGCTCTATAGCCCGAAAAAACCCACAAGAACCTATATATATCTTGTATACCCCCCCACCACCTCTGTGCCCCCCCCCTTCCAAGCCACTTCAATTTGTATTCTCTTTCCAAAATACCATTTCTTCTTCTGGAGGTAATTTCTAGGCCTGGGTAACAACGGAAAAATTTGTTTCTAAAATCAATTTGTATTTGGGGTTTTTTTTTGTTTCGATATTTAAAATAATTACAAAATTTTCCTTTTAAAAAATTCGATATTTATGAAATGTGAAAAAAAATTCAAAACATTAACGAATCGATTTCCGAAACAATAACGAATCGATTCGTTAATGGCGGACGTGACCGCGAAATACGCTAAAAACCTCCAAAAACCTTCTGAAGCTTCCCTCTCCCTCTGTTGTTGACTGTTGGTGTGATATTATAATTTTTTTTCACTAATTAAACCATAAAACTGGCCCAGACATGCGGAAATAATAACGAAACGACCTCAAAACAATAACGAAACGAATACAATATCGAAATACGAAGCATTTGCAAAACGTTTTTGAAAATTCGTTTTTTTTAATAATTGCTCCAGAATGGTTCGTTATCGTTTTGTAATTGAAAAAATTAACGAATTATTAACGAATTACGAATTAACGAAACGAAACTGCCCAGCCCTAGTACTTTCCCGTCTACTTCTTTTAAGCCATTCTGAATAAATTTTCCCCAAACTTTATCAAAATCCTTTTCCTTCCACACCCCTTTCCTGACTCTTAACCTACATGTCAATTTATCATTTATTGCTATTTTCCATAATTCTTTATACCATTCTTCAATTGATATATTTATTTTACCTTTCCAATTCTTCGCTATCAGTAATCTTGCTGCAGTTAACATGTTATCTATTGCATCTTTCTCTGTTTTTTTCAATTTCTTAACAACAATGCAATGCATGCACTTTTCCCTATCTTCATATCCATTATAGCTTCTATCTCTCCAAATACCTTCCCCCAAAATTCATTTACATATTTACATTGCCACCACATATGTATATATGTACCCACCTCCTGGCAACCTCTCCAACAGTTTTTTGTGGAATTCCTATTAATATTTGCAATCTTTACTGGTGTTAAGTACCATTTCCAAACCAATTTGTAATAATTTTGTTTAACACGTATCAATAAGTTCTTTAAATATCTTTGATCCCATAATTGTACCCAATCTGCTTCTTTTATTCTAATCCCTAGCTCTTCCTCCCATATCTCTCTTAAGGTTACGTCCTTTATTCCCCCCCCCCCCTTAATATCAATTATTATCTTATACAATTTGCTTGTTATTCCTTTCATCTTGTGGTATCCTCCGCTCTTTCGTTTTTTATCAGCTTTCTTTATGGCAATGTTTCTTAACCTGGGGGTTGGGACCCCTGGGGGGGCACAAGAGGGTGTCAGAGGGGTCACCAAAGACCATCAGAAAACACAGTATTTTATGTTAGTCATGAGGGTTCTGTGTGAGAAGATTGGCTACATGCCTGGTTGGTGGGGTTCAGAATGCTCTTTGATTGTAGGTGAACTATAAATCCCAGCAACTACAACTCCCAAATGCCAAGCTCTATTTTCCCCAAACTCCACCGGTGTTCACATTTGGGCATATTGAGGATTCATGCCAAGTTTGCTCCAGATCCATCATTGTTTGAGTCCACAGTGCTCTCTGGAGTAGGTGAACTACAACTCCAAAACTCAAGGTCAATGCCCACCAAACCCTTCCAGTATTTTCTCTTGGTCATGGGCAGAGATGGCCCTAAGTAATTTTCAATGGTAAGCAAACAGTATTTTGTCCCGTCCCCTCCCCCCCAACCAACCACAGATATATATTTTCTGTTCGTCGTAGGAGTTCTGGGTGCCATATTTGGTTCAACTCCATCATTGGTGGAGGTTCAGAATGCTCTTTGCACAAATACCCAATATGCCCAAATGTGAATGCTAGTGGGGTTGGGGCGGGGGGAAGGATTGATTTTGTAATTTGGGAGTTGTAGTTGCTGGGATTTATAATTCACCTATAATCAAAAAGCATTCTGAACTCCACCAGTGATGGATTTAAACCGAACTTGGCACAAAGAACTCCCATGACCAACAGAAAATACTGGAAGGGTTTGGTGGGCATTGACCATGAGTTTGGGAGTTGTAGTTCACCTACATCCAGAGAGCACTGTGGACTCAAACAATGATGGATCTGGACCAAACTTGGCACGAATACTCCATATGCCCAAATGTGAACACTGGTGGAGTTTGGGAAATAGACCTTGACATTTGGGAGTTGTAGTTTCTGGGATTTATAGTTCACCTATAATCAAAAAGCATTCTGAACTCCACCAGCAATGGATTTAAACTGAACTTGGCACAAAGAACTCCCATGACCAACAGAAAACACGAGAAGGATTTTGTGGGCATTGACCTTGAGTTTGGGAGTTGTAGTTCACCTATAATCATAGGAGCGCTGTGGATTCATGCAATGGTGGATCTGGACCAAACTTGGCACCAATACTCAGTATGCCCAAATGTGAACACTGGTAGAGTCTGGGGAAAATAGACCTTGACATTTGGGAGTTGTAGTTGTTGGGATTTATAGTTCACCTACAATCAAAGAGCATTCTGAACTCGACCAACAATAGAATTGGGTCAAACTTCCCACACAGAATCCCAATGACCAACAGAAAATACTATGTTTTCTGATGGTCTTTGGTGACCCCTTTGACACCCCCTCACGACCCCCTCAGGGGTCCCGACCCCCAGGTTGAGAAACACTGCTCTATGTTGTAAGTTAAAATAAGACACTTATAACAATACAGTAAATAGATATGATAAAACTGAATATATACATCACATTTCCTTATCACCCTTCCATCACGTATATATTCCGTTCTCTTATCCTCCACAAATACTCCTTTATCAAATGTCGAAATGTTGCCAAGAAGATACTTGGTGGGGAAAGGAGAACAGGTAGGACCGAACCCAGATTAGGAACAGATGGACCTGTCTATTTCCATACATGTCAGTTCTGCATGTTTTATCTATAATCCCATCCACTTCATTTTAAAATTCCTCATGCAATTACATATTTCAATATTTTTTCAAAGTTTAAGGTATGCTTCCCTCTTGAAATATTATTTAAATACATATTTTGTTACGTTTATGCTGCCAAAAACTACATCAAAACAAAACTGAAGAATGCAAAACTTTTTCTTCCACTGAGCTCCATTCCACATTTTTGTCTAAGAGGTGCAAATACGGTTATTTGGGATTTTACCAACAATTGCATTCCTCAAAAATCAGTATTTTACCCAGCCATGAATGTCACTAGTTCATTGCAAGGAAACTTCTATTTTAAAAAGAGAGATGATTAGCTCTAACTGCAGGATTATGAGGAAGAATGGTGGACAATTCTCCTCTTTATATGTAAAATTTCTCCATCCAGTTTTGTGTGCAAATATTTTGCACACAAGCCAAAAAACTGGACAAAAAAAAATGCCATGAGCAAGATGGAGTACATAATATAAAGAATGTGAATGTTGCATATCCTTAGATCCATGGTACCAGGTAGGTTTAAGAAAGCACTCTTCAAAGTATGCT
>NW_026847993.1:43564680-43569285 GCF_025583915.1 Anolis sagrei ordinatus
TTTGGAGAAGAAGCTTGATGCTGTGGGAAGGCGGTCTGCCCATTTATTTATTTATTTATTTGCATTATTTCTATCCCGCCCATTTCAGCCCGAAGGCGACTCAGGGCGGTATACACAGTCGGCACAATTCGATGCCGAAACAAAATACATACTGTTGCAACCCAGAGCAGGAAACTGGACCCTCAGACAACAATCCACCACACTTGACTTCAGGAAAACAATCCTTTTTTATCGATGAAAGATGAATGCAAAATAGAGGAAATATGCAAAGGTAAAAAGTCACAGTAAAAATCAGCAACAAGAAATGTTCATAAACAAGATCATAAAACCCACAGCAAAACTGCTGAATCCTGGAACCTGTTAGCAATCCACTAAACGTACTTGGAACAACTAGAAAACCTCCGAGGAACAAGGCCACTTGAATCAGGAGACCTGCAAAAGCTTGCACATGAATCTGGAATGATGCCTGGTCTGAAGCTGCATTCAGGCCAGGCATACTTAAGGCCGAGAAATCTATTGCAAGACATGCCTGAAGTTTTTGTTTGCATTTCTCTCAATCTAGCTGACCTACATAAACTTTGTGCTTCTCCCCGGCTCTGCCAAATCTGCCCCCGCCTATCCTGATTAGGCAGACCAGGTGTCAGATTCTCTGGAGAACTAAGACTGGGAGGAAAAGGGAGTAAAACTTCTCCGCTCGGCTCGGAATGCATGTTCTCATGGGAATTTTGACTTTCACTTTCCAAGGCTGTAGGATTTTCACTACTCAAACCATCATCATCTAAATTGGCCTCAGAATTCACATTGACATCTACATTGGCATCAGGAAATACAATCAGAGAATCAGGTTCAGGTTCACACCCAGGCTGAACCCCAACACATACATTGATAAAGCAAAAACATCAAGTGCAATTAAACACAAATGACGTTTAATGAAAAACACAATAGCTTATGCTGGAAATGTAGGAAGGAGACAGGATCATATTATCATATATTTTGGAGTTGTAAGGAGATCTATTGGTCCACAAACATACACAAAACATAATTAAAACAAAATTTGACATGAAACCGGAGTACCATCTGTTGAACATAACAGATCTTGATCTAAAGAAAAACAAGGAAAAAAACTTCTTTTACTTGTCAGCAGCAGCAGGTTTGTGGATTTCTGGTGTCCTGAACCTTTGGAATCCTGGAACCTTAAATCTTTGGACTGGTTTTTGACTACGGTATAGACTTTTGATCCTGGACTTTGTTTGTTGAACTCTCAGCGTTTGACCACTGGACTGGACCTTTTGACTACGGAGTTATCTTGAATCTGCAACAGGTTTGCTGTTTTTGTTTTACATTCTGTGGCTGAGTGCTATCTTTGTGTTTTATGTTTTGGACTATTAAAACAGCCAGAAAGTAACTACTGCTTTAATTAAGTTGTTTAACACAAATTGGGAGTTTGGTTCATCTCTACCTGAATAAGGTAGAGCCCTGGCAATGTGGCATTTAGCTTCATAATGTAGTTTAACTGCATTGAATTACATTATATTGCAGTGTAGACTTATATAATGAGGTTCAATGCAGTTAAGCAACGTTTATTATATGGCAGCGTAGATGGGGTCTTTGAGAGCACTTGGTGTTGTGTGTGATATCAGAATGGTGCACCTGTGGAGACAGGAATAAGAAGGGGCCACAACCTCCCCTCTTGTTTTCAAACTCTTTAATTATTCTATTGTTTTGGTTTTTAAATGATGGTGGTGGTGATGATGATGATGATGATGATGATGATGATGATGATGGGTGAGTGGAAAACTCAACTGCATATTTCTGACAAAATCCTAGGACTTAATTGTGTGCTTTTTGGATTATTACCCAAAAGAGCTATGGGCAAGTTGAGAGAGAACATCTGAAAACATACGGTGCCTAATGAGAGCAGGGGAACCGCTTTCCTATGCAGAGAGGAGAATATTTGCCATTTGTGCCTCATCCCTTGCAGTTGTGGGAGAGTCGGAATATCACTTCCATGGTTCCCTGCCATGCGTTTGATTTATCCGTCAGCTGTGGTAATGAGCGCTGGCTTCTCATTCTGCCCATCAGCATTAGGGAATAGAATGGAGCCCTGGGACAAAAAAAGTAGGAAATCAATGTCTCAGTAAATATCTATATGGACACCAGGATAATCTATTAAAAGCCAGGACTATCCTATACCAATAGAGATATCAGATCTCATTACACCTCCAATCCCTTCCCTTAACATGTAAATTGGATTCCGTTTGGACATTCGCTCTCCACCCCAACACACAACCAAGTGCCTCACACCCTTCCAGAAAGCTGAAAAAGTACGTCTCTTTTGCATCGCCTCCGGGTTGCTCTGCTGACATAGAATCAAAAAGAGATGGTTCAAATAATAACGTGCGATCTGGGAAAGGCCTGTTTGTAAAAACAAAACAAAATAGTAAAAACTGGTTGGGAGTCCTGGGGTGCCTATTTCAAAGAAAATGCACTGGAGACAAAGGATTAATGTAAGAGCCCTTGCTTCTGAATGAAAAAATAATGTATTGTCGAAGGCTTTCATGGCTGGAATCACTGGGTTGTTATAGGTTTTTTTCGGGCTATATGGCCATGGTCTAGAGGCATTCTCTCCTGATGTTTCGCCTGCATCTATGGCAAGCATCCTCACTACCTCACTACCTAACTACCTCTGAGGATGCTTGCCATAGATGCAGGCGAAACGTCAGGAGAGAATGCCTCTAGACCATGGCCATATATAGCCCGAAAAAACCTACAACAACCCAAAGGAAAGAATATTCAAATATATTTGGATTCAAGTGTGGGGAAACTCTGGGCCCTTCCACACAGCCCTATATCCCAGAATATCAAGGCAGAACACTCCACATTATCTGAGTGTGGACTCCGATAACCCAGTTCAAGGCAGATATGTGGGATTTTCTGCCTTGATATTCTGGAGTATAGGGTTGTGTGAAAGGGCCCTAAGTCAAAGAGAATCCCAGGCAGACAAGAATTTGAGATTAACCCTAAAATCCTATGAAGATATATAAAAAAAGATTTTAAAAATATCTCTTGGTTACACTATATGCAAATAAACGAATATTATAAACAGGACAATAAAGTAGGATTCAACTGGAAAATCTCAACTTGGGACAAAATCCTTCAATCAGAGAAAAAACTAATAACAAAAATTTATGATAAACTATTAGAATGGTCAACTGAAACTGAACTAATAAAAATTGTATGATTAGATGGACAGAAAATATAATAAGACCAATCCACTTGAGAGAATGGGAAACAATTTGGAATAAGAAATTAAAATATACATACGCAATGGACTTGAAAGAAAATTGGCTTAAGATGTTCCACCGATGGTATGTTACACCTAAAAAATGAATTTTTAATATATAAAAATTTGGATAAAAAATGTTGGAAATGTCAGGAAGCAGAGGGAAGTTTCTTCCATGTGTGGTGGTCTTGTAAAAAATCACAAATCTACTGGAAAAATATTCATGAACAGATACAGAAAATATTGGGAATATCATTCCCAAAAAAACCAGAATATTATCTGTTAAATATCACAGATTCAGAATTTTCTTAAACAAAAACATTTTATTCACTTATATGACAACAGCAGCAAGAATATCATTTGCAAAAGTATGGAAAAATGGCAAAACTCCAGAAATAGAGGACTGATTAAATAAACTACAAGAGATTAAAGATATGGATAAATTAACTTTTTTTTTAAAGAAAAGCTCGGGAAAACCAATAAAAGAGACAAACTGGTCATCATTTGAAAGTTATATGAAAAGAAGATGCTGAATAAGATATAAATGAAATAGGACTAAAACAAATACAAACTAAGAAAGATACAAATATATTAAGCAAAGGCACAGAATGGAAGTCAAAGAACTATATTTTATTCTTTTTTCTTTTTATTATTATTATTATTATTATTATTATTATTATTATTATTATTTCTCTTTTCTTACTTTTCTATAATCTGATGTTCTCCCACTTTCCCTGTACACTACTTGCTCTATTTTTTGTTGTGTTGCTATTTTATATATACCTATGTAAATAACCCAATAAAAATTACTTAAAAAAAAGAATTTGGGATTAATTCTACTAAAGTCACAATAGGCTTTTATGCAGAAAAGGGCATTTTTCTGTACACAAAATTCTATTCGGAGAAAATGAAGTTTTTTTCATAACCTGCAACCCATGTGTGGATTTTTCACAGAATAGTTCATGAATTTTGGGCCCTTCTACACAGCCCTTTATCCCAGAATATCAAGGCAGAAAATCCCATATATCTGTTTTGAACTGGGTTATTTTAGCCTACACTCAGAAAATGTGGGATTTCCTGACTTGATATTCTGGGATACAAAGCTGTCTGGATACAAAGCTGCCCTAAGTCAAAGAGAATCCCAGGCAGACAAGAATTTGGAACTGGGGGCTCTTCCACACAGCCCTTCATGAAGAAAACTGCATTTTCTGTGCAGAAAATATGCTTTCTGCTCAGAAAATAGAATTTGTGTACAGAAAAATGCTGTTTTCTGCATAAAAACCTATTGTGACTTTAGTAGAATTAGGGTCCTTCCACACTGT
>NW_026847993.1:43569822-43592322 GCF_025583915.1 Anolis sagrei ordinatus
GGCAGAAAATCCCACATTATCTGAGTGTGGACTCAGCTAACCCAGTTCAAAGCAGATATTGTGGGATTTTTTGCCTTGATATTCTGGGACATAGGGCAGTGTGGAAGTACCCTAATTCTACTAAAGTCACAATAGGTTTTATGCAGAAAACGGCATTTTTCTGTACGCAAATTCTATTTTCTGAGCAGAAAGCATATTTTCTGCACAGAAAATGCAGTTTTCTTCATGACCTCCATCCCATGTGTGGATTTTTCACAGAATAAATCCTGAATTTAGGGCCTCTGTACATGTGTTTGTGTGTTTCTTTGAATGACAAGCAGTGAGCAAAATGTGGTTTGTACTTAATGCACAACTCTTAATGACTTAACTAGATTTTAGGAAAGCTCTGGGCCTGAACTGGCAACCCTCGTGGACCTGGAACAGCAGTAATAAATACAATGACGGGATTTCAGATTTGTCAGGTTTTTGCATACACGTGCACAAATAAATGCATGCACATGTGTGCACAAATATGTAGATATGAAATGATTATATGTATACGCTTAGACATACATCCCCCACACAAACAGTCAGAGCTGAACATGAATCTATGCCGCTCCATCATTTTTTGAGCCAAGAATCTGGAATGAGAAAATCCCCTGCTGTGTTTTCTCTTAGTCATGTTCAAAAATAAATGATTTTTTGGAAGAAAGAGACAAAAGGGGGGATGAGAGTAGGAGGAAACAGTACTTTAGAAATTTGGGTGCAGATAAATGAGATTTTAAAAATAAAAATATGGCTACAAAGTGACTTATTTCTTCCTTTCTTGCAATTATCAGGTTTATAGAGGTTGTTCTGGGAAACTTCTGACCAAAATTGAGCCTCTAAAACCAACTCTGTGTCACGATGCCAGGGCTCTGTCATATTTAGGTAAAGATGAACCAAACAATCACCCAGTTTGTATCGAAAAGTTTAATTAAAACAGCACTTACTTTCTGGCTGTTTGAATATTCCAAAACATAAAACATAAAGTTAGCACTCAGCCACAGAATATAAAACAAAACTGACAGGAAACGCTGTTGCAGGTTCAAGATAACACCGTAGTCAAAAGGTCCGGTCCAGTGGTCAAACGCCGAGAGTTCAATGAGCAAAGTCCAGGGATCAAGAGTCTATACCGTAGTCAAAAGCCAGTCCAAAGATTCAAGGTTCCAAGGGTTCAAGAGACAGGTCAGGATACTGAAAATCCACAAGCCTGGGGGAAAACCACCAGCATCTACCACCAAAATAAGACAAATACTTTTCTTCCAAAGGTAAGTCCCAAGGCTAGCATATTATATCCAGAAACACCCAGCTGCAACCTTTCTCTTGCTTACCTCCACCCTTGATTGCTTTCACCCATGAACTCTTACTTACAGAATACTCAACCCTTTAGAACTAAGACTTATATTAATGCTTCCATCACCAACTGCTAGGCCTTCCATCACCAACCACCATCAACTGCGGGACATGATACATGACACCCTGTGACTATTTGAAAATACAAAGCAGGAAGTTTCTATGTAGTTAGTGCAAGAAGGTGAGACGTTTATTGCAACCAAAGCGGAACACTTTCCCAGCTCTGGCTTGCTTTCAGACACACAAAATGTTGTAGTAGAGTCTCCTAGTAGCATTATAACTGATAGTAGGAGTACCAGAGGTGGGAAGAGAAGTGCCCAGAGTTTGGATGAGGAGCAACAAAGAAAGAGAATTAGGGAAATATTCATGTCACCTGCAGATGAAGACTCTTTCRAGGGCTTTTCAGAAAGTGAAATGGAGGAGGAGGGAGATGGGAGTAGAGGTGTAAAAAGGACTACTCACGAGCAAGAGTCGGACGAGGAGTATCAGAGGAAAYGGATCCGTGACATACTTACTGCTCCTACTGAAGAAGAGGATTTTATGGGCTTTACAGGAAGTAATGGGTCTGGGAGTAGTGATGAGGAGGAGGATGGGTTGGATTGGACTTGTGTGCAAGAAGTCAGAGATGTGTGTACACAACCTACRTCTAGTGATACCTTTGAGGGGTTTTCTGGGGATTGGCAATCTGGTGATACATGGGGAGACCTAAGTTTTGATAAGAGATGGAAAAGTTGGCGGGATGGTGTTGAYGCTCAGCTGTTGAGGTTAAAGCAGCTGACAGTGATGAGGAGAGGGCGGAGGACAGTTCATCAACAGATAATGAGTTGTAAGATAAATGTAGGCACTGGAGTAATGGAACTTTGCAGAAGGCAAAGTGTTGGATTCGTGCCTGGGTCTTTGTCACTGCCAATTCTCTTGTTGGGTCCTGGAACTGCAGGTTGCTGTATTCTCCGTGTATCGACTGTCTTGGATTCTTGTAAGTGCGGATTTCCCCTCTTCTTGACTTCGGATTGCCTGGACGACAACGCTGCTTTTTGGACTTTGAGAACATCTTCTACTGAACTTCCTTCGACTTTGGACTGCATTTGGACGACGACTTTGTTTTTCTACACCTTCTTTGTTTGCATTCTTTGAACTCTGTGATTTTGGAGCGTTTTGCTCAAACTTTTGTTTATCCCGGATTCTATGGTTTAATCCGGGTTATTTGCTAAGTTGAGTTTTTACATTGCAGTTTGCTAGAGACTTTCAGTTCTGACCAGGGACACTGAAGTAAGTGTCCCTGAGTACTTTTTGTTGCCTTAATAAACTTTGTTGGAGTTTATCCCTGTGTCTGGCTCTTTAAAGGCATGTGGTTCCCGACACAAAAACTAAAAAAAGTAATGTAAAATGGGGGGGAAATCATTGTTCTCCATGTCGGATTCTCTAAGAACATCCATTATAGGATTTTCTTAGCAAGAGTTGTTCAGAGAGGCTCTGTCTCTGCCTTCCTCTGCATCTCTCCAAATGTAGACAGGATTTGGCCTTCTTCAACAGGTAAATTCTTCAAAAAAGGAACGGAGAGGAAGCACTCAGCAAATCCTAATGAAGAGCTGACTCATGAGAATGCCTGGGACTTCACTTAATTGTGCCTAATTTAGGTCCCATTCATTTCAGTAAGTCTACAGTTTGGAGAGGGGAATAACAATTATCTCATAATGAGCTGATTAAAATGCTTTTGACAGCTACAGCTAAAATAGAAAATAAAAATAAAAATAATGGAAATTGGTAGAAAATGTATCACAAAGAGACTGGCTAATTAGAATTTAATTTTTAGCTCTCTCCAGGATCTTAAGCAAAATAGTAAAGATCAGATGGAGTAGATGATTCAAATAGGTTTGAAGATCTATTGTCAAAGGCTTTCATGGCTTGAATAACTGGGTTGTTGTAGGTTTTTTGGGCTATATGGCCATGTTCTAGAAGCATTCTCTCCTGACGTTTTGCCTGCATCTATGGCAAGCATCCTCAGGATGCTTGCCCGAAAGACAGTTGCATCTGTCAAGTAGGAAATGTAGGTACTGCTTATGTGGGAAGGCTAATTTAACTCATTTACAATGCCATAAAAATCTCCAGCAAGCATGCAAAGAATGAGGAAGTACTTCATCAGTGTTACAAATGGTCAGTGAAGGGAGAGCTCCCCTGGTGGTCAGAATCCCCTCAAGAAATAGCTGGAATGTTAAAATGCCTCTGTGTTTGGCTATATATGTTGTGTGTCTATGGTATTGAATGTTTGCCATGTATATGTACATTGTAATCTGCCCTGAGTCCCCTGCGGGGTGAGATGGGCGGAATATAAATACTGTAAATAATAAATAATACTTGTGGCCTGGGGGGCATTTACACCATGGTTTGTGAAGTTCCTGGTCTGTTTTAGGTCCAGACCCTTTTTCTTGAAACCCCAAACTGTCTGTATACCCTCAGAGGTTGGAGGCCAATTTTTCTGATTTTTTGTTTTTGGTGACAATATATGACCCTTCAAGCTGCCTACCCTGGATGGCGAGACACTACGTCCGTCACCTTCTGTAAAGAGCCTTGGTGTCTTATTGGACCCTCTGCTGCTCACAATGGAGTACCAGGTCTCTGCTGTGAGCAGGTCTGCGTTTTTCCACCTACGTCAGGCTAGGCGACTGGCTCCCTTCCTATCTAGGAACGACCTGGCTACGGTGATCCAGGCGACGAGTCATCTCGAGGCTTGACTACTGTAACACCCTCTACATTGGCCTTCCTTTGTCAGTGATCTGGAAACTGAAGCTCGTCTTCTCGCCAGGGTGCCGGCGAGGTGTCGTATCGCCCCAACCCTCCAACAGGTGCACTGGCTCCCGATTGAGTACCGGATCACTTTCAAGGTGCTGGTACTCACCTTTAAGGCCTTATATGGTCTGGGGCCAGCGTACCTGAGGGCCCGCTTATCCCCCTAACTACCCCAGAGATTACTCTGGTCTGAAGACAAAAATCTGCTTGAAGTCCCCAACATCCAGACTTATCATTTGTCATCTACTACGCATAGAGCCTTCTCGATCGTGGCCCCTTATTTATGGAATGCCTTGCCGGTTGAAACTCGAACCATCCAGGACCTACTTGCTTTTCAGAAAGCCTGTAAAACTTTTCTTTTCCGGCAAGCTTTCGATGGGTGAACAACCCGGGCTATGCCTGTTCTTGTTGCCTATTGTTATTGTTATGGTCATTTTAAAGCTAATTGTATTGTTTTCATCTGTTTCTGTAAACTGCTCCGAGCCAAATTGGGAGTAGCGGTATACAAGATAAATAAATAAATAAATAAATAAATAAATAGGTCTCCTAAGGATCTAAAGATCCGCCTAGTCAAAGCCATGGTATTCCCTGTAGTCACCTACGGATGTGAGAGCTGGACCTTAGGGAAGGCTGAGCGAAGGAAGAGAGATGCTTTTGAGCTGTGGTGTTGGAGGAAAGTTCTGAGAGTGCCTTGGACTGCGAGAAGATCCAACCAGTCCATCCTCCAGGAAATAAAGCCCAACTGCTCACTGGAGGGAAAGATACTAGAGACAAAGTTGAAGTCCTTTGGCCACATCATGAGGAGACAGCAAAGCCTGGAGAAGACAATTATGCTGGGGAAAGCGGAAGGGAAAAGGAAGAGGGGCCGACCAAGGGCAAGATGGATGGATGGCATCCTTGAAGTGAGTGGACTGACCTTGAAGGAGCTGGGGGTGGTGACGGCCAACAGGGAGCTCTGGCGTGGGCTGGTCCATGAGGTCACAAAGAGTCGGAGACGACTGAACGAATGAACAACAACCAGGGTCTAATTCAGCCCCCTATCCTCATTCTTGGTGCAGATCAAACACACGGAAGATGAAGAGTCTAAAGGCAAGAGCTTTCTACATCTTATGGGGGATGTTCATGAGACGTCTAACTTTGAGGACACAGGAGACCCTCCACTTCCAAATCATTATAGCCCACGTAGGATGATGGAAGTGATGCCAGAAGAGGTAGTGCGTGTGTTTCTTGCAGACGGCAAGGAACACCCTCACAGAACTATGGCCCGATCTAGCAGGGGTCCTCTTCTTTTCTTTTGCTTCTGAAGACAATATCCAAGCATCAAACAGAATTGAAAACCTAGTAAAGAGAACTGTCAGGGAAATGCAAAGTGCTTTTGAAGAATCCGGCATGCAAGGAATGTTAAGGGCAGCCAAAAAGGGTTTAAGACTACGAAGGATGCTTGTAGAATTTTGTTCGGTCTGCATTGAGAAGTGACAAGATTTGCAGTCCTTGAGCTACGGCCTAGATTGGAACAGATTATATATCTAATATCACACTTTTCTGAATTGTATAATGCACTTTCTGGCTTGAAAGGCAGATTGCATATGTGTATAAAACACATATTTCACAATAAGATCTCGGAGTCCTTGTGGACAACAAGTTAAACATGAGCCAGGAATGTGATGTGGAGGCAAAAAAAGCCAATGGGATTTTGGCCTGCATCAATAGGAGCCCAGTGTCTAGATCCAGGGAAGTCATGCTCCCCATGCTCTATTCCGCTTTGGTTAGACCACACCTGGAATATTGTGTCCAATTCTGGGCACCACAATTCAAGAGAGATATTGACAAGCTGGAATGTGTCCAGAGGAAGAGGGCAACTAAAATGATCAAGGGTCTGGAGAACAAACCCTATAAGGAGCGGCTTAAGGATCTGGGCATGTTTAGCCTGAAGAAAAGAAGGCTGAGAGGAGATATGATAGCCATGTATAAATATGTGAGAGGAAGCCACAGGGAGGAGGAGGGAGCAAGCTTGTTTACTGCTTCCCTGGAGACTAGGACGCAAAGGAACAATGGCTTCAAACTCCTGAACATGAGGAAGAACTTCCTGACTGTGAGAGCCGTTCAGCAGTGGAACTCTCTGCCCCAGAGTGTGGTGGAGGCTCCTTCTTTGGAAGGTTTTAAACAGAGGCTTGATGGCCATCTGTCAGGGGTGATTTGAATGCAATATTCCTGCTTCTTGGCAAAATGGGGTTGGACTGGATGGCCCATGAGGTCTCTTCCAACTCTAGGATGAACTTCTTGACTGTGAGAGCTGTTCAGCAGTGGAACTCTCTGCCCCAGAGTGTGGTGGTGGCTTCTTCTTTGGAGGCTTTGAAACAGAGGCTGGATGGCCATCTGTCAAGGGTGATTTGAATGCAATATTCCTGCTTCTTGGCAGAATGGGGTTGGACTGGATGGCCCATGAGGTCTCTTCCAACTCTAGGATGAACTTCCTGACTGTGAGAGCCATTCAGCAGTGGAACTCTCTGCCCCGGAGTGTGGTGGAGGCTCCTTCTTTGGAAGCTTTTCAGCAGAGGCTGGATGGCCATCTGTCAGGGGTGATTTGAATGCAATATTCCTGCTTCTTGGCAGAATGGGGTTGGACTGGATGATGGCCCATGAGGTCTCTGCCAACTCTACGATTCTATTATTCTAAGATGCAAATAAAATCCATTGGTTTCAGTAAAATGCATACAAACATGTTTATTTATGATAAAACGAGAAGGAAATGGCTACAAAAAGAAAAAGCAGATTTGTGCAGAAGAGCAAATGGAACAAATGTAGTCATGAAAAATTGACAGGGGCCTGAAAGAGAATGATCCAGGTAACCCTGCCCATATTTCCTCCTTATCCAACCTACATCAGAGCTGTACAAAGCAGATCCAATAGCAATTCATGAGCAACATGAAAAAGTGGAGTAGAAGGTCAGCAGAAGAAAGAATTCCTTAGGGGATGTGGGAAAGGGCACGGCGGAGAAAGTTGCAGAAATCACAGGAAAGGGCAACAGCAGACAGCCTTTGCCAGTTGTGTCTTAAGCATTCAAAAATATTAAAATTCAACTGAAGATGTGAAATTTCTAATTACTTTATTAAAGTAGCACATGTTTACTTTATGGAGAGGTTGTGGAATCTGTGTGTGTGTGTCTTCTTATTCCACTTTTGAGGAATATTGTGAATTTTGGTTATGTTCAAGAAAAGAAAAGAACCCAAATTTCTCCCATCCCTATCTGTATATTTTTCAGATTCCAATATTAATGTCAAAAATACGTAGTACAATTTTACATAGGATTTGTGCCACATTAGAACAGTAAAGACAAAGTATTGTTGAAGGCTTTCATGGGCGGAATCACTGGGTTGTTGTAGGTTTTTTCGGGCTATATGGCCATGTTCTAGAGGCATTCTCTCCTGACGTTTTGCCTGCATCTATGGCAAGCATCCTCAGAGGCAGTGAGGTCTGTTGGAAGTCGGAAAATGGGTTTATATATCTGTGGAAGGACCAGGGTGGGACAAAGGACTCTTGTCTGTTGGAGGTAGGTGTGAATGTTTCACCTGGCCACCTTGATTAGCATTTGATGGCCTGGCAGTGCCTGGGGCAATCTTTTGTTGAGAGGTGAGTAGATGTCCCTGATTGTTTTCCCTCTGTTGTTTTGCTGTTTTAATTTTAGAGGTTTTTTTTTAATTCTGGTAGCCAGATTTTGTTCATTTTCATGGTTTCTTCCTTACTGTTGAAATTGACCACATGCTTGTGGATTTCAATTCGTCCAGGAGTTTTTGAGTTCTATGAATACCACAAACGAACATTACATTTTTATTTATATAGATTAAGGTGGTCAGTTGAAACATTCCCACCTAGCTCCAGCAGACAAGAGTCCTTTGTCTCACCCTGGTCATTCCACAGATATATAAACCTATTTTCCTAGTTCCATCAGACCTCACTCCCTCTGAGGATGCTTGCCATAGATGCAGGCGAAACGTCAGGAGAGAATGTCTCTAGAACATGGCCATATAGCCTGAAAGAAAAACCTACAACAACCCAGTAAAGACAAATATAACTTGAGTAAAATAAACATTAAATATTAAATAACCAGAAAAATAAAATAAGGTGTAAACACTAAACTAATCTGGGAATCTGCTATTGCGACACATCCAACAACGTTTTTGCATTCACTACGCAAAATTTGCAAATTTCAGTTAGTAGCACTATGAAACGAAACCTGAATGAAGTTATAATCTACCTACATTGTTTAAATTCAATAAATATATTTACTCTCCGAAAGGGCTATGTTATATCCGACCATCTTATAAGTGATAGAGATGCAAAACTTGGGGGAGAAAATAAGTAGCAGCACAAATTAAGCATCACAGATATGACAAATAAGGTTGAATATTTATTCATATACTTAAATCCCTTTGCCAGAATGAACAAATCTGTCACTTTTGTCTTCTCCAACATTGTTATATTTAAAATCTTCTGCTGTGAGAAAACTGCATATTTTTCATGTTTAAGCAGAGTTTGTGCATATTTTTGTGCACAAAATAACATTTTCTAGGAGAAATATATATTTGCTCTGGGTAAGTATGCTGTTTTTCTGCACAGAAAATGCTGTCATTCTGTACAAAATTTGCACCTTAGAACAACATTATTTTCTGCATAGAATTTGCACAGCACTTTGTTTAATGAAGCAGATGCTTTTTTCCTGCATAGCAAATATTATTTCCAGTACAAAACCACATGTACATTTTTCACAGGATATACAAATCTGTCATTTTTGCCTTCTCCGATACTGTTATATTTAAAATCTTCTGCTATGAGAAAACTGCATATTTTTCATGTTTTAAGCAGAGTTTGTGCATATTTTTGTGCACAAAATAACATTTTCTGTACAAAATTTGCACTTTGGAAGAACATCATTTTCTGCATTTTTGTTTAATGAAGAAGATGCTTTTTCCTGCATAGCAAATGTTATTTCCAGTACAAAACCACATGTACATTTTGCACAGGATAATTTATGAACTCTGGAAATTCTCATTAATGCAGGATTCCTCTCATTGGAGTTTCTCAGCACTCAAGAAACACACTTCTTGCCCATTTTGTGAATACATGGTTTAAAAAAATACATTGAACATGCAATTACAATTTATCCACTTGAAAATACCCTTGCTCTTACTCTTCATTGCAGTGGAGGAAGTCTTCACTTAAGATGTTGTATTTCCACCTCTTCTTTCCATTCAAATCTCTGCTACTAGTTCTCTCCAACATGGAAAAATAACAATAAAGATTATCCCAGAACCCATGTAGGAAGTCTAATAACATCACCCAGAAAATAATTTTCTGATTAAAATGAAAATACTTTTGTAATGAACGGTTCTTGAGCAGAATTTTATTTTTCCTTCACTTTTGTGGACTCTTCAGCAAAATGCTCCCCAATTTCACAAATTTGAATTGTAGTTGTCAGAGGCTTTCATGACCAAAATCACTGGGTTGTTGTAGATTTTTTTCAGGCTATATGGCCATGTTCTAGAGCAGTGTTTCTCAACCTGTGGGTCCCCAGATGTTTTGGCCTTCAGCTCCCAGAAATCCTAAGAAGAGAAGGCTGAGAGGAGATATGATAGCCATGTATAAATATGTGAGAGGAAGCCACAGGGAGGAGGGAGCAAGCTTGTTTTCTGCTTCCTTGGAGACTAGGACGCAATGGAACAATGGCTTCAAACTACAAGAGAGGAGATTCCATCTGAACATTAGGAAGAACTTCCTGACTGTGAGAGCCGTTCAGCAGTGGAACTCTCTGCCCCGGAGTGTGGTGGAGGCTCCTTCTTTGGAAGCTTTTAAGCAGAGGCTGGATGGTCATCTGTCAGGGGTGATTTGAATGCAATGTTCCTGCTTCTTGGCAGAATGGGGTTGGACTGGATGGCCCATGAGGTCTCTTCCAACTCTTTGATTCTATGATTCTATGATTATGGTTGAAAACCATTTCTAGAGGCATTCTCTTCTGACGTTTCACCTGCATCTATGGCAAGCATTCTCTGAGGTAAAGAAGGGATTATGAAAAAAGGTATTTGGAGAAAATTTATAGAAAAAGTATTGAAAAAAGAAGATGGAAATTTACCTTCAAAAGAATTGAATTTTTGGTGGGACTTTAGAAGAAGAGATGGCTCTGGAGAAGGGGAGCACGGGTGAATGTAAGTAAAAGAGGGGAAAACATATAGTATATGTCTATATAATTGCAATTTTTTCTCAAATTTTTAAAAAAATATTATTTATTAATTTATATCCCGCTTTTCTCTCCCATTAGGGATTCAACATGCTAACAACAAGGTATAAAATATACAGGTACATTAGGACAAAAAGGAGATAGACATAGTCAATAATAACAATTAAAACATAAAGAGACTGTTAAATCATAATAAAACACATTACAGATTAAAATACAATCAGCACTTTAGGTATAGTTTAAAACTACATAACCAAAGCCATTATCCTTCCCATTTCCACATCATTTGTCACTCTGGGTATCACCATTATAGGTGCCAACTGGTGACCAGTTCAATGTCCATGCTTAGGGGGCAAGATAAGGGTGGAAGTCCCACGAGGTTGGACTGGTTTCGGTGTAGCCTCCATCCAAACACCTAGCTCAGATCAGAGCCATGCAATGCGGACTCCAGTGACACTGATCTGGAACAACCCACTCAAGATCACCATTACCATTTCTGGCCATTTATGAAGTGTGGCGATTTTGTTTAATTCGGGATTAATGAGAATCGCGACAGCTCATAAATGGCCAGAAAATTCTGTCTGCCTGTAGTTTCTGTCCAGTTCCCAAAGATTCAACCTACACTGTGAACACATACCTTTCTCCCACTCAGAGTGTTAAACCCAACTTGCAGAAATTAGGTGTATTTCTGCAAACCTGCCTAATTTGAATAATAGATTCTGATCACAGAATCTGAATTTTCTGTGTACAGAGTGTGGAGTGACCTCTGCTGGGTGCTCCAAAAATAAGAATATACATAAGGTATTATCTACTTCGTGATCTTGTCCAAAGTCAAATTATATTGGGTTGTTGTAGGTTATTTTGGGCTATATGGCCATGGTCTAGAGGCATCCTCTCCTGACATTTCGCCTGCATCTATGGCAAGCATCCTCAGAGGTAGTGAGGTCTATGGCAAGCATCCTCTGAGAATGCTTGCCATAGATGCAGGTGAAACATCAGGAGAGAATGCCTCTAGACCATGGCCATATAGCCCCAAAAAACCTACAACAACCCAGTGATTCCACCCATGAAAGCCTTCATCAAATTATATTTATAAATTTTGAGTTAATCCATTCTCAAGAATCAATGGAAAATGTTACTTCTAGAATTATAGTTACACCGATTTCACTCTCCAAATTTTGGAATTCTAAATTACTGGTGTTTCATTTTTCCTCAGACTTCTAGTAATTCATGTGCAAACAAACACTGACAAAACAGTAAAGCACGCTGGAGAAGGAAAAGAAGAAACAGAAGCAGACATGTGGGTGAAAGGACCTCAATGGAACTGGATGCATAATTGCACGAAGGGGGTCAGTGCTTTTACCAGTCAATATGAGTGAACACATAGACCCAATTTTAAAAGATCATACAAGAGGAATGTTGGCAAAACTCTACATATCATATCAAGAATGTGGAAGCTTTTTTTGGCTGTACTTCATTAGTACATATGAGAAGCTCGGCCTGTCATTGAACATTGAGAAAACCAAAGTGCTCTTCCAGCAGTCACCAACCAATCCCTCTCCAATGCCAGAAATACAGCTTAATGCTGTAATGTTAGAAAATGTTGACAATTTTCACTACCCTGGAAACCACCTCTCCACAAAAGTCAACATTGACACTGAAATACAACACTGCCTGAGCTCTGCGAGTGCAACATTCTTACGAATGAAGCAGAGAGTGTTTGACAATCGGGACATCCATAGGGAGACCAAAGTGCTGGTTTATAAAGCTATTCCCCTCCCAACCCTGCTCTACACCTGTGAAACGTGGACTGTCTACAGATGTCACATGCAACTCCTGGAATGATTCCATCAGCTCTGCCTCTGAAAAATCCTGCAAATCTCTTGGGAAGACAAGCAGACAAATGTCAACGTGCTGGAAGAAGCAAACACCACCAGCATTGAAGCGATGGTCCTCCGCCATCAACTCCGCTGGACCGGCCATGTTGTCTGGATGCCCGACTACCATCTCCCAAAGCAGTTGCTCTACTCCAAACTCAAGAATGGAAAACAGAATGTTGGAGGGCAAGAAAAGAGATTGAAAGATGCCCACCAAAGTCAACCTTAAAAACTGCAGCATAGATACTGAGGACTGGGAAACCCTGGCCCTTGAGCGCTCTGGCTGGAGATCAGCTGTAACCAGCAGTGCTGCAGAATGTGAAGAGGCACGAATGGAGGGTGAAAGAGAGAAATGTGACAAGAGGAAGGCGCGTCAAGCCAACCCCAACCGGGACCGCCTTCCACCTGGAAACCAATGTCCTCACTGCAGGAGAAGATGCAGGTCAAGAAGATGGCTCCACAGTCACCTACAGACCCACCCCCAGGACATGACCCTGGAAGACTATCCTACTTGGACAATGAGGGATCACCTAAGTAAGTAAGTACTTCAGTAGTGAATAAAAGAGCACCACGAGGATGGATGTACAGAAAATAACAACCATATGGAATACTAGATTCTTAACACAAGATTCATCATGAGGAGACAGGAAAACCTAGAGAAGACAATTATGCTGGGGAAAGTGGAAGGCAAAAGGAAGAGGGGCCGACCAAGGGCAAGATGGATGGATGGCATCCTTGAAGTGACTGGACTGACCTTGAGCGAGCTGGGGGTGGTAACGGCCGACAGGGAGCTCTGGCGTGGGCTGGTCCATGAGGTCACGAAGAGTCGGAGACGACTGAACGAATGAACAACAACAACACAAGATTCCCAAATGTTCTCAAACTTCAACATCTAGAACAGTGGTTCTCAACCTAGCTCATGACCCCTTAATACAATTCTGCATGTTGTGGTGACACCCAATCATAAAATTATTTTCGTTGCTATTTCATAACTGTCATTTTGCTACTGTTATGAATCATATTGTAAATATCTGATACGCAGGATGTATTTTCATTCACTGGACTGATATGCCCAAATTTGAATACTGGTGGGGTTGGGGAGCAGGGTTGATTTTGCCATTTGGGAGTTGTAGTTGCTGGGATTTATAGTTCACCTACAATCAAAGAGCATTCTGAACTCCACCAACAATTGAATTGGGCCAAACTTGGCACACAGAACTCCCATGACCAACAGAAAATACTGGAAGGGTTTGGTGGACATTGACCTTGAGTTTTGGGGTTGTAGTTTGCCTACATCCAGAGAGCACTCAATATGACCAAATGTGGACACTGGTGGAGTCTGTGGGAATAGTCCTTCACATTTTGGGAGTTGTAGTTGCTGGGATTTATAGTTCACCTACAATCAAAGAGTATTCTGAACCCCACCAATGATAGAATTGGGCCAAACTTGGCACACACAACCCCCACGACCAACAGAAAATACTGTGCTTTCTGATGGTCCTTAGTGACCCCTCTGACACTCCCTCGTGACCCCTCCGGGGGTCCCGACCCCCAGGTTGAGAACCACTGATCTAGAAGGTCTAGCCTAGTGTGTTACAGATGCACAAGTCCTGGGTGTTCCAATTCTACAAGAGTTGGAGACCCAAGCTTAGAAACATGTGATAGACCATGGGCTCTTCCACACAGCCATATAACCCAGAATATCAAGGTAAAAAATCCCACAATATATCTGTTTTGAACTGGAATATCTGAGTCCACACTGCCATATATTCCAGTTCAAAGCAGATAATGTGGGATTGTATTCCGCTGTGTGGAAGGGGCCCATGATGGCTGCACTTGCCATCATCCAAATGGTACCCCAGCAATAAGAATTGGTCCAAAGTCCATTGCCTTTCTCGAATACCAAGGTGTGTGGGTGTCGCTGGCCTCTTCCTCCTGCTCCTTCGCCATGTCTTCATCTATTTTATTTATATCTATATATTTATGTTGGAAAGGACAGCACACTGTGATGTAAAACCTTGTTCCCACACAGTCCCTTATCAAGCAACAATCCCAGGGCAGCACTTGCCTTCCAAGAATGTAATTATTATATGCATATGCCATACTTCCCACATGGTGGAAATTTGTTCATCAATTACTTCCTGCCTGGTAATGCAGCGGCTGGAAGTGTGTACGGATGGCAGTTAAATTTGTGGCTATCATCCACTTTATCAAAGGAGGAGATCTACGGGGAGTCTATTGCCTTTTGTGGTAATGGCGTGTTAAGACCCTTTAATGCATCGGAGAAGGCGACACTGAAGAGCTTTCCAGCGCGTCTTTATGTATGCCTTGTCCAACACTTAGACACTCTTTAAAACAGCAGAATAGGTCATTTCTTTTGCCAAGATAAGTCTTATAATAGCATGGGAGTGCTTGCAATCAGCTGTTTAAAAAACAGAAGGGAGAACCAGTACCTTTGTTACCTTTCTTGATTATTTTTTTTTAGAATAGTGGAAAGAAAATGAAGATAAAATCCTAAAATTGGAGCTAGAAACACTCCTTGCATGTCTTCAAGTCATCCTTGTGGACAACAAGTTAAACATGAGCCAACAATGTGATGTAGTGGCAAAAAAAAGCCAATGGGATTTTGGCCCAACAATAGAAGTCTAGTGTCTACATCCAGGGAGGTCCTGCCACCCATGCTCTTGGTTAGACCACATCTGGAATATTGTGTCCAATTCTGGGCACCACAATTGAAAGGAGATATTGACTCTAAGCTGGAATGTGTCCAGAGGAGGGCAACTAAAATGATCAAGGGTCTGGAGAACAAGCCCTATGAGGAGCATGTTTAGCCTGAAGAAGAGAAGGCTGAGAGGAGACATGATAGCCATGTATAAATATGTGAGGGGAAGTCATAGGAGGAGGGAGTGAATTTGTTTTCTGCTGCCCCAGAAATGAGGACGCGATGGAACAGTGGCTTCAAATTACAAGAAAGGAGATTCTACCTCAACATTAGGAAGAACTTCCTGACTGGGAGAGCTGTTCAGCAGTGAAACTCTCTGCCCCAGAGTGTGGTGGTGGATCCTTCTTTGGAGGCTTTTAAACAGAGGCTGGATGGCTATCTGTCGGGGATGCTTTGAATGCAATTTTCCTGCTTCTTGGCACAATGGGGTTGGACTGGATGGCCCAACATTCACATTTGGGCCATTGTCAGCATTTGACCACTGGACTGGATCTTTTGACTACGGTGATATCTTGAACCTGCAACAGACATTGCTGTCAGTTTTTGTGGCTGAGTGCTATCTTTATGTTTTATACTTTGGGTTATTAAAACAGCCAGACAGTAAGTGCTGCTTTAATTAAATTGTTTAACACAAACTGGGAGTTTGTTTGGTTCACCTCTGCCTGAATAACGGCAGAGCCCTGGCATTGCGATATAAGTCTCTCAACCACGTCTCTCTAATGCATGCCAGATTGGCATTCTCATTGGGGATAAATCTTGAAAGATAATTGTCTTCTCAACTACCCATAAAAACGGCAACTGGGAGTTTGTTTGGTTCACCTCTGCCTGAATAACGGCAGAGCCCTGGCATCATGATATAAGTCTCTCAACCACGTCTCTCTAGTGCATGCCATATTGGCATTCTCATTGGGGATAAATCTTGAAAGATAATTGTCTTCTCAACCACCCATAAAAACGGCAACTGGGAGTTTGTTTGGTTCACCTCTGCCTGAATAACGACAGAGCCCTGGCATTGTGATATAAGTCTTTCAACCATGTCTCTCTAGTGCATGCCATATGATATTAGCATTCTCATTGGGGATAAATCTTGAAAGATAATTGTCTTCTCAACCACCCATAAAAACAGCAACTGGGAGTTTGTTTGGTTCACCTCTGCCTGAATAATGGCAGAGCCCTGGCATTGTGATATAAGTCTCTCAACCACGTCTCTCTAATGCATGCCAGATTGGCATTATCATTGGGGATAAATCTTGGAAGATAATTGTCTTCTCAACCACCCATAAAAACGGCAACTGGGAGTTTGTTTGGTTCACCTATAAAAACGGCAACCTTTAGTGTGGGAAAAGGGCCTCTCTTCTGTATTCCTTCAACCTACTGTATTGTCTTAACACCACACCTATGCCCATGTTGAACAGTTTTTAAAACCTGGCATCTAGCTTCACAACTGGTTCTATGTTTCCACAAAGCGACACCTTAATTAATGGGAAAGCTCACGAAAGAAAGCACACAATAATCAAAAGCATTTCAGAATGTAAATCACCAGCAGCCTTACTGGTTCCTAAATTGTCCATACGCCGGGTCCCAGATGGTTTGCTTCTTTCCCACATGGCTCTCAAGAAATCATCTCTGTCTGGCAACAGATGCTGACAGTTTTCTGTGCCAACAGGAGTCAGAACTGGAACCAGTGTCTTATCTGAAATATTTTTTAATATGCATTAGTTGATATTTTGATTGATATTAGTGTTTCACTTACTGGAATCAGGTCCCTCCCCTTCTATAGACATCATTACATATCAGTTTCCATTTCATATTTCTAAGATAGCTCTTCATTTAAGAGGGATTTTTGTTGATTTTTGATGTTAGTATTGTTGTATTGTGGCAAACAGAGTGAGAAAATGTGGAGGCCATGACGGACTTTGCATTTCTAGGTGCAAAGATGAGTGCAGACGCAGACCGCAGCCAGGAAATCAGGAGACGGGAAATCAGAAGATGTTTACTTCTTGGGAGGAGAGCAATGTCCAATCTTGATAAAATAGTGAAGAGTAGAGACATGACACTGGCAACAAAGATCCACATAGTCAAAGTGATGCCATTCTTCATAGTCACCTACGGATGTGAGAGCTGGACCTTAGGGAAGGCTGAGCGAAGGAAGATCGATGCTTTTGAGCTGTGGTGTTGGAGGAAAGTGCTGAGAGTGCCTTGGACTGCGAGAAGATCCAACCAGTCCATCCTCCAGGAAAGAAAGCCCGGCTGCTCACTGGAGGGAAGGAGACTAGAGAGAAAGTTGAAGTCCTTTGGCCACATCATGAGGAGACAGGAAAGCTTAGAGAAGACAATGAAGCTGGGGAAAATGGAAGGAAAAAGGAAGAGGGGCTGACCAAGGGCAAGATCAATGGATGGCATCCTGAAGTGACTGGATTGAACTTGAAGGAACTGAGGGTGGTGACGGCCGACAGGGAGCTCTGGCGTGGGCTGGTCCATGACGTCACTTAGAGAAGTCAATGATGCTGGGGAAAATTGAAGGAAAAGATCTTGGAGTCCTCATGGACAACAAGTTAAACATGAGCCAACAATGTGATGTGGCGGCAAAAAAAGCCAATGGGATTTTGGCCTGTATCAATAGGAGCATAGTGTCTAGATCTAGGGAAGTCATGCTCCCCATGCTCTATTCCACTTTGGTTAGACCACAGCTGGAATATTGTGTCCAATTCTGGGCACCACAATTCAAGAGAGATATTGACAAGCTGGAATGTGTCCAGAGGAGGGCGACTAAAATGATCAAGGGTCTGGAGAACAAGCCCTATGAGGAGCGGCTTAAGGAGCTGGGCATGTTTAGCCTGAAGAAGAGAAGGCTGAGAGGAGATATGATAGCCATGTATAAATATGTGAGAGGAAGCCACAGGGAGGAGGAGGGAGCAAGCCTGTTTTCTGCTTCCTTGGAGACTAGGACGCAATGGAGGAATGGCTGCAAACTACAAGAAAGGAGATTCCATCTGAACATGAGGAAGAACTTCCTGACTGTGAGAGCCATTCAGCAGTGGAACTCTCTGCCCCGGAGTGTGGTGGAAGGCTCCTTCCTTGGAAGCTTTCAAACAGAGTCTGGATGGCCATCTATCAGGGACATTTTATGCTTTTCCTGCATAGCAGGGGGTTGGACTGGATGGCCCATGAGGTCTCTTCCAACTCTTTGATTCTATGGTTCTATGAGAGCCGTTCAGCAGTGTTACTCTGCCCCGGAGTGTGGTGGAGCCTCCTTCTTTGGAAGCTTTTAAACAGAGGCTGGATGGCCATCTGTCAGGGGTGATTTGAATGCAATATTCCTGCTTCTTGGCAGAATGGAGTTGGACTGGATGGCCCAGGAGTCTCTTCCAACTCTCTGATTCTATGATTCTATGAAATTCACTCACGCATCAATTGGTATTGTACTACTCTGTCTTCTAAGGGCGGTTGTAAGCAATACTGAGTTACCTATGAGTTGCTTTGTGGACAAATTGGACCTGATTCTCTCTGCTTCCCCCCATCTGTTTCCCAACCACGAAACAACAGCAAAAGCAAAACTCTGAAGTTTGAACGGAAGGGAGACAAACTGAATGGATGGCCCTAAATTTCCAAAGGAAACTCAACGCCTTTGCATGGCCCTAGGACAATGCAGTCTGTTTGCCGAGACGCATATTTAGCAGAGAGCTACAAATCTCTCTGTTTGACGACGGAACAATTGTCATACATTTTGTTCTCTTTGTCTCTGATGATAGTATCTGTGGCACTGCTCTGAGATAGGAAATTTGTGCCTGTCACTGTACCTGTCTGAAAAGTAACAATACCCTCGAGCTCAAGAGACTCAGTTTAGAGAGTTTTATTAGTATAATGAATGAGCACCCAGCAGTGTGCCCAGAAAACAATTTGGAACTCCGGAATTTTAAAAGCTATCATTATTAACCATGAAAAAGAACCAGCTGTTGGTTGCAAACACACTTTGTTAAAAGGCTTGGTGCATGGGTGCATGTGCGTGTGTGTCCACATGCCACACACAGAGAGAAACAGATGACTCATAATTTGTCAGCAGGCCTTTCAAAGAAATGACACATAATCCATCCCAATTCACATTTTGTCGAGCATTTGTAAGCATAAGATGGTTGAATGTTTGCAGTTGGTGATGTCGGAATTATTAACCGCTGGGAAAAAAAATGACAGCAAGCATGGATGGAGAGGCCAGTGGTGTCAAACAATTCCATACCAGCTACCATGTCGATTAATATCAGAATTTGGTTCTTAACGGTCGTCAAGTTGACTTCGACTTATGGCGACCTTATGAATGAGAGGCCTTCAAGTCACCCTTGTCTTCAATTCAGGTCTTGCTGGCTTAAGGCAATGGCTTCCTTGATTGAATCTATCCATCCACAATGCAGTCTCCCTCTTTCCTTTCTGCCTACTGCATTACTAAGCATAGTTAAACTACAAAAACTTTGTCTTGTCGAAGGCTTTCATGGCCGGAATCACTGGGTTGTTGTAGGTTTTTTCGGGCTATATGGCCATGGTCTAGAGGCATTCTCTCCTGACATTTCGCCTGCATCTATGGCAAGCATCCTCGGAGATAGTGAGGACTGTTGGAACTAGGAAAATGGGTTTTGTTGAGATTAACTTCATAATTCAGCAGCAGATCAGTTGCACAACTTCAGTGCTTTCCAGTAGCTTCTTCCTGCACAGTATTTTCAGTCAACTGCTCCCACAGCCTGCAGTCACTCTGGAACCTTTTACAGACACTTGAGCACATGCCCAGCCATTGTCAGTTTTACCATTGTCTTTCCCCCAGTCTAGATGATATTACAAACTTACCACAGCATACAGTTATATCTTGTCTTAGCAGACAGGTTCTTTTAATTACATATAGCCTTCGACAAACAACATCACAGCACAAGGAGAGAGATATACACTGTACATGACTTCCTTATATACAATTCTATACAATTACACATAGCAATCTCTGATTGGTTCCCAACTCATTAACTTAACTCAGACCCAGGATTACATCATTCACAATCACCTGGACTAGGCCAGAACACATTCCCCAAATGAAGTTCTATATACAGTTAATACATGACTCAGCATTTCCAATAGAAGCCCATTAGCAGTGAATGACTCAGCTATATATTACATTACAATACATTGTAAAACCTGACAGGTTTATATATCTGTGGAATGATCAGGGTGGGACAAAGGACTCTTGTCTGCTGGAGCTAGCTGTGAATGTTTCAACTGACCACTTTGATTAGCATTTGGTGGCATGGCAGTGCCTGGAGCAAACTTTTGTCGAGAGGTGATTAGATGTCCTTGTTTGTTTCCTCTCTGTTGTTGTGCTGTTCTAATTTTAGAGTTTTTTTAATACTGGTAGCCGGGTTGAGAAGGGTAGGGTACAAATATTTAAAATAAATAAATAAATAAATGTTCTTGGCTGTCCAGCCATGTTCCAGAAGCATTCTCTCCTGACATTTCACCCACATATATGGCAGGCATCTTCAAAGGTTGTGAGGTCTCTCACAACCTCTGAGGATGCCTGCCATAGATGTGGGCAAAACATCAGGAGAGAATGCTTCTGGAACATGGCCAGACAACCCGGAAAACTCACAGCAACCCAATGATTCCCGACATAACACAATACAACAGAGTTTGTGACGGCCACTAAAACAAAGTTTCTGGAGTAGAACAACTACTTTCAAAGTAAGTGCCGCACACTTAAACAGGAAATAACACTTTCAAAGCAGCAACAGAACATTTTTCAAATTGTGTTACATAGTGTTATTATCTTTTGCAGTAAATATTTTTAAATTGAAGGATGCAAGTCTCATTTATTATTTGTTAAAATACTTATCAACTATATCAAAGACAACTCAGAGCAACTGAAAAACAACATTAAAACCAGGGTTTAACCCACTGCGCCACCCGGGGGCTCCATTACATTTATTTATTTATTGTATTTGTATACCGCCTTTCTCAGCCAATCGGCGACTCATATGAATGAATGACTAGTTTGGTGAGTACTGACATTCGTAAGTATACGGTTCTGGTCCAGCGTACCTGTCCGAATATATCCCCATCTACATCCCACCTCAGAGTTTAAGATCTTCTGAGGAGGCCCTGCTCTTGGCCCCATCTTTGTCACAAACGCGCTTGGCAAAAGACGAGGGACAGGGCCTTCTTGGTGGTGGCTCCCCGCCTGTGGAACTTGCTCCCTGGGGAAATTAGGTTATGATCTTCCCTCTTCTCCTTCAGTAAGAAGTTGAAAATGTGGATGTGGGACCAGACCTTCGGGTAATTATTCTGACAATGACAATTATGACAATTGCTAAGGTAATGGAGAAGCTTGATGGAATCTCCAACCACAGTATTCACAAACCTGCTTGGTGGGGACGAGGGACAGGGCCTTCTTGGTGGTGGCCCCCCACCTGTGGAATTCGCTCTCTGGCGAAATTAGGTTAGCTACGTCCCTCCTTTCCTTCAGAAAGAAGTTGAAACTGTGGTTGTGGGACCAGACCTTCGGGTAGCACGCTGACAATGGCAATGGCAATGGCGACAATCGTTATGGAAATGGACTATGGACAAGCTTTGTTCTGTCGCTGCTGGGCTTGAAACGAAGAGCCTTTAAAACAGGACGTGCACCTTTTGGCCCAACAGGAAGCCAGGGGGCCCGAAGAGAAATTTTGAAGGATTTTCACCATAAACAGGCTTTAGAAGGCTTGTGAAATAACAAAGTTTTTATTGGTGAACAATCAACAGAAACTCCTTTTGTCTTCAAAGGGTTAAACAAATACTTTCAGGCTTCAAACAACTGATGGCTTCTAACTGATTCTTTGCTTTACTTTAAAGGAAAACCCCTTTCTAAATTTCTCCCAGGCTAACTATGAACTTAAACCTTATTGATGTGGATTCACTACCGGGCTGAACTGCGTCTCAACGCCGAGTGAACCTATCAAAAGGCTTGTAATCACTTAGCTGGAATCCTTGATGCTTAAAGCTGTTATTCCCTCCGGAATTCTTCAGGGCTGTAAAGCTGTTTCCCTGGAACCTTCGAGAATCTTTAGATGATCTTAAGACTGGTTCTCCCCCGGGAGGTCTTAAGGGTCGAAGCCTTTTTACAGGAGGAAATCTGTACACATTCTGTACATTGACTTCCCTGTAGAAAACTAACTTAAATGGTTCCTCCCTCTTCCCAAAACCCAGAAAAAGGGCAGAACCAAAGCTAAATGAAGATGGACAGGGGGCTTGCCCTATGACTGCAAACTATAACAGGAAGCCATCCTGTTGCAAAATCTCAAGCCTGGGATTGCAAACAAACCTTTAGTTCCAAGCAAATAAAATTGGAGCTCCTGGAACAGCTGTTCCAGAACAAGCTTGTTTGGTGAGTACTGTCATTTGAAAGGAACTAAAGACGTGAATGTTCAGTTGTGCATTCGACTGACGATTCCTTTGACAGGTGGTCCCTAACCATGACCTCAATTCAAGTTCCTATATCT
>NW_026847993.1:43597322-43599822 GCF_025583915.1 Anolis sagrei ordinatus
TGCAGGACTACTGTGAGGAGTAATTAAAAATCGAAACAATTTTTCCAATTTATTTCGTATTGTTTCGTAATTGTTTCGTAATTATTTCGTAATTATTTCGTAATTATTTTCGCATGTCTGGTGCAAGTTTTATAGTTGTTGTTTGTTTTATCACACCAACAGTCAACAACAGAGGGAGAGGGAAGCTTCAGAAGTTCCCCCTGTCCCATTTGGAGGTTTTTTTTTTTAGCATATTGCGCAATCGCGTCCGCCACTAACGAATCTATTCGTAATTTTATGAAATTTCATATATTTCGAAATTTTTAAAAGGAAAATTTCGGAATTCTTAAAAAAAACGAAATGCAAGGGCCCCCTAAAAACAAAACGAGTATAGAACCAAATTTTTCTGTGGTTACCCAAGCCTACTGTATGTATGTATTTTTATCCTTTACAATTTTAGCTTGTAAATCGCCTAGAGCAGTGTTTCTCAACCTGGGGGTCGGGACCCCTGCGGGGGTTGTGCGGGGTTGTCAGGGGGGTTGCCAAAGGCTATCAGAAAACACAGTGTTTTCTGTTGGTCGTGGGGGTTCTGTGTGGGAAGTTTGGCACAATTTTATCATTGGTGGGGTTCAGAATGCTCTTTGATTGTAGGTGAACTATAAATCCCAGTAACTACAATTCCCAAATGTCAAGGTCTATTTTCCCCAAACTCCACCAGTGTTCACATTTGGGCATATGAGTATTTGTGCCAAGTTTGGTCCAGATCCATCATTGTTTGAGTCCACAGTGCTCTCTGATGTAGGGGCTGGGCGGTTTCGTTCGTTAATTTCGTAATTCGTTAATAATTCGTATTTAAAGTAGCTTAACGATCCGATATTGAACCATTCAGGAGCAACTAAAAATTGAAACGAATTTTTAAAATTTATTTCGTATTGTTTCGTAATTGTTTCGAAATCGTTTCGTTATTATTTCGTTATTATTTCCGTATGTCTGGTGCAAGTTTTATAGTTGTTGTTTGTTTTATCAGTGATAAAAAAATAAATTATCACACCAACAGTCAACAACAGAGGGAGAGGGAAGCTTCAGAAGTTCCCCTGTCCCATTTGGAGGGTTTTTTAGCATATTGCGCAATCGCGTCCGCCATTAACGAATCGATTTGTAATTTTATGAAATTTCGTATATTTCGAACTTTTTTAAAGGAAAATTTCGGAATTCTTTAAAAAACGAAATGCAAGGGCCCCCTAAAAACGAAACGAGTTTAGAACCAATTTTTTTGTGGTTACCCAAGCCTACACTCTATATATAGGTGAACTACAACTCCCAAACTCAAGCTCAGTGCCCATCAAACCCTTCCAGTGTTTTCCATTGGTCATGGGAGCCAAGTTTGGTTCAAATCCATCATTGGTGGAGTTCAGAATGCTCTTTGATTGTAAGTGAACTATACATCCCAGCAACTACAACTCCCAAATTACAAAATCAATCCTTCCCCAACCCCACTAGCATTCACACTTGGGTGTATTGGGTATTTGTGCCCAGTGAATGAAAATGCATCCTGCATATCAGATTTACATTATGATTTATAACAGTAGTAAAATGACTGTTATGAAGTAGCAACAAAAACAATATTATGGTTGGGGGTCACCACAACATGGGGGACTGGATTCAGGGGTCACGGTATTCGGAAGGTTGGGAACCACTGGCCTAGAGCATCTTCGATGGAGGACGATTAATAAGTAATTAAATGATTATGATGATGGTGATGGTGATGGTGATGGTGATGATATACCGCCCCCCTCTCAGCCCAGAGGCAACTCGGAGCCGTTCACAAATTGGCAACAATTCGATGCCTCAACTATTAGTAGCACCTCAAAAAGTAGCCCCTTCTTCCTTGCCTGTAGTAGATACTGGGAAGGCTGCGTGGAGAGCAAAGTCTTGGCAGCAGCGGCAATAAAACGACAAAGTTCGGCAAATGGAACTTTGTGTACACCGCAAACCCAATGACTCCACCGTGCGTCGGAATGAGCCTCCTTCCAATTATTGCAATCAGAGAACAATTTCTAAATCCCTCTAATCTGCTCCTAAAAGGGTATTGGAAGTATATATTTCCCCCTTTGCATTTTACTACTTGTTCTCCACCCTCCCCTTGAAAGTGCATTAGAAGAACGGTACCGGCATTTGCATTCATTTGGAAAATAATAGGAACATCCTTAATAAAAGCACTTCTATATTTTTTTTGCCCTGACGATGCAACACCCCAAAGCAAACTCATTAACTAGTAATTTTACCCTTATTAAAATACATTTATTTCCATGCTTACATGATTTGATTGCTTTAAGAAACAATATTACTACTTCCTCTCTTTTTTTTTTCCAGCGGAGAGGAGTTTTCTAAACATTTCTTTTTGTTGTCTTGGTATTAATTCCTGGAAAAGTTCGATCGTAAGGATTAGAGATAATTTGATAACGTTCCGTCATATTTGCCACCTTTTTTACTTCTGCGTTCCATCAAAAAAATTCTCGAA
>NW_026847993.1:43602322-43613694 GCF_025583915.1 Anolis sagrei ordinatus
ACATTCACATTATTATTTTTTTTGGGGGGGGGATGCATTTTAGTGGATCTGTATAAAAGGGGAAAACTCTCCCCATTGATGTCTTCGGTATTCTGCAAGATTTAAATAACGGTGGGATTCTTTCCTTTTTGTTTGTCACGCCACAAGAAAACAGGGTACGTCTCGCGCATCATATTAATAATTTCAGATGAAAATGTAATCATAGCTTGTAGGTTGAAGACAGGGCTAATTACAAGGTTATGTAACACGGAAGCATTGTTCAATATTTCTCTCTCTCTTTTTGCTCTAGATTTCCCCTTTTGAGGCAGAAATATCTCTGTATTTCATTATGTTCTCGGGAAGAGTGTTCTAGGACTGCGTTGCTGCCTTGTCTGTTCTATTTTGAGTTTAAAGGAATACAAAAGGATTGCCTTTTTGGTAAATATTTGAATATGCTGAATTCTAATAAAAACCAGCAGTGTTAAGACAGAAAGCGTATAGGTCCTTACATAGCGATAGTATATATCTCATTTGAACTCAGTAGGGATTCTTTCTTAATCTATATATATATAAATGCTTTGTGCATAATGAGTACCTTAAAAACAAAAGAACCAATGAACGAAATCACACCAAATTTGGCAACAAAACATCTCACAATACAAGGAGTGACCATCACTCAAAAAATTATGATTTTGTCATTTGGGAGTTGTAGTTGCTGGGATTTATAGTTCACCTACAATCAAAGAGCATTCTGAACTCCACCAACGATGGAATTGAACCAAACTTGGCACACAGAACTCCCATGACCAAAAAATACTGGAAGGGTTTGGTGGGCTTTGACCTTGAGTTTTGGAGTTGTAGTTCACCTACATCCAGAGAGCACTGTGGACTCAAACAATGATGGATCTGGACCAAACTTGGCACGAATACTTAATATGCCCAAATGTGAACACTGAGAGTTTGGGGAAAATAGACCTTGACATTTGGGAGTTGTAGTTACTGGGATTTATAGTTCACCTACAATCAAGGAGCATTCTGAACCCCACCAACAATGAAATTGAACTAAACTGGGCACACAGAACTCCCATGACCAACAGTAAATACTGGAAGGGTTTGGTGGGCATTGACCTTGAGTTTTGGGACTTTTAGTTCACCTACATCCAGAGATCACTGTGGACTCAAACAATGATGGATCTGGACCAAACTCTACACGAATACTCAATATGCCCAAATGTTAACACTGGTGGAGTTTGGGGAAAATAGAATCTTGACATTTGGGAGTTGTAGTTGCTGGGATTTATAGTTCACCTACAATCACAGAGCATTCTGAACCCCACCAACGATAGAATTGAGCCAAACCTCCCACACAGAACCCCCATGTGGGCCACAGCAACGCGTGGCAGGGGATGGCTAGTAGATATATATGGGATTCTGCAAATCATTACTGAATAATTATATATCTATATATCTAAATAAATCAGGCAGTTCGTTTTGAATTAAAATTGTGTGTATAAGTGGGACAGATACAGATGTAAGGAATGTACAAGTTGGAAGGAAACTTACTGAAATCAAAGGAGCTTTAAGAATGGCAAAGTCGGGATTCAACCCAAAAGACAGAGTTAAGAAGACATGGGATTATAATGTATTGTTGAAGGCTTTCATGGCCGGAATCACTGGGTTGTTGTAGGTTTTTTCACCTGCTTGTCTACCTGCTTAGAAGAAGTCAATATGAGCAAAAGAATAAATGCATATGTAATTATATTGTAAGGATGTGAGTGAAAGAAGAATGCCGTTTATAATACCATGGGTTGTTGTAGGTTTTTTCGGTCTATATGGCCATGTTCTAGAGGCATTCTCTCCTGACGTTTCCTGCATCTATGGCAAGCATCCTCAGAGGTAGTGAGATCTGTTGGAACTAGGAAAAGGGTTTATATATCTGTGGAATGACCAGCGTGGGACAAAGAACTCTTGTCTGCTGGAGCAAGGTGGGAATTTTTCAACTGATCACCTTGTATTGTCAAAGGCTTTCATGGCCGGAAGCACTGGGTTCTTGTAGGTTTTTTAGGGCTATATGGCCATGGTCTAGAGCAGTGGTTTACAACCTTCCTAATGCTGTGACCCCTTAATACAGTTCCTCATGTTGTGGCGACCCCCAACCATAAAATAATTTATGTTGCTACTTCATTTTGCTACTGTTATCAATCGTAATGTAAATATCTGATACGCAGGATGTATTTTCATTCACTGGACCAAAATTGGCACAAATACCCGCTATGCCCAAATTTGAATACTGGTGGGGTTGGGTGGGATTGATTTGTCATTTGGGAGTTGTAGTTGTTGGCATTTATAGTTCACCTACAATCAAATAGCATTCTGTACTTCACTAAAGATGGAATTAAACCAATCTTGGCATACAGAATACCCATGACCAACAGAAAGGGTTTGGTGGGCACTGACCTTGAGTTTGGGAGTTGCAGTTCATCTACATCCAGAGAGCATTATGGACTCAAACAATGATGGATCTAAACCAAACTTGGCACGGATACTCAATATGCCCAAATGTGAACACTGGTGGAGTTTGGGGAAATATACCTTGGCATTTGGGAGTTGTAGTTCTGGGATTTATAGTTCACCTTCAATTAAAGAGCATTCTGAACCCTACCAAGTATAGAATTGGGCCAAAATTTTCACACAGAACCCCTAGGACCAACGAAAAATACTGTGTTTTCTGGTGGTCTTTGGCGACCCCTCTGACACCCCCTCATGACCCCCCCAGGGGTCCCGACCCCCAGGTTGAGAAACACTGGTCTAGAGGCATTCTCTCCTGACGTTTCGCCTGCATCAATGCCAAGCATCCTAGGAAAAAGGTTTTATATATCTGTGGAATGGCCAGGGTGGGGCAAAACCATGAAAATGAACAACATCTGGCTACCAGTATTTAAAAAAACTCTAAAATTAGAACAGCACAACAACAGAGAGGAAACAAACAAGGACATCTAATCACCCCTCAACAAAAGTTTGCTCCAGGCACTGTCAGGCCATTATATGCTAATCAAGGTGGTCAGTTCAAACATTCACACCTAGCTCCAACAGACAAGAGTCCTTTGTCCCACCCTGGTCATTCCACAGATATATAAACCCATTTTCCTAGTTCCAACAGACCTCACTACCTCTGAGGATGCTTGCCATAGATGCAGGCGAAACGTCAGGAGAGAATGCCTCTAGAACATGGCCATATAGCCCAAAAAAACCTACAACAACCCAGAGAGGAAACAATCTGGGACATCTAATCACCTCTCAACAAAAGATTGCTCCAGGCACTGTCAGGCCATTATATGGTAATCAAGGTGGTCAGTTGAAACATTCACACCTAGCTCCAGCAGGTGAAACGTCAGGAGATAATGCCTCTAGACCATGGCCATACAGCCCGAAAAAACCCTACAACAACCCATGGTATTATAAACGGCATTCTTCTTTCACTCACATCCTTACAATATAATTATATATGCATTTATTCGTTTGCTCGTATTGACTTCTTCTAAGCAGGTGAACACAATACATACATCATCTAAACACAATTGATGCCTTTCTTCCAAGAACCCTATGCAAATGTATGCAATTTTAATTGGCTAATTAGGGAATACTCTACATGACTACGTGGAAGTAAATTCCATAGGAAAAAGAAGGCTTGCTTATTGTGTGATATTGGATTGTAATCTGAATATATATGTTTATTTGGCTGATTGTAGCATGTGATGAGGATGGTGTTTATTCCACTTACATTGAAATGTTATGCACTATTAGAAGTTTAAATTTTAATAAAGAAACCGGAGGAAATGAGAAAAGAATTGATTCAAATTGCAAAGGAAGACACAACTTGTTGTTCATTCGTTCAGTCGTCTCCGACTCTTCGTGACCTCATGGACCAGCCCACGCCAGAGCTCCCTGTCGGCCGTTACCACCCCCAGCTCCCTCAAGGTCAGTCCAGTCACTTCAAGGATGCCATCCATCCATCTTGCCCTTGGTCGGCCCCTCTTCCTTTTACCTTCTACTTTCCCCAGCATAATTGTCTTCTCTAGGCTTTGCTGTCTCCTCATGATGTGGCCAAAGACTTCAACCTAAACATTAGGAATAACTTCCTTATTGAATGAACTGTATTACTCTAAGTTTCACTCTGTTATATGCGTCTACACTAACCATATAATGCAAGTTCAAACTACCTTATATGGCAGTGTAGATCCAGCTTGTAAAATTCCATGATTCCATGGTTCTGCACAAAGGAGGAAGAAATACATGGCTGCATAATGAGAAAAATATATGTGGTGAATAATAGGATCTAAATATTTATTTATTTATTTATTTGCTATACTTGTATACCGCTGCTTCTCAGCCTAGCCGGCGACTCAGCGCGGTTTACAACAAAATATAACAATCAACAGTATACAGTTTAAAAGCATAAAAAACATAATACACAATACATATATCAACAAACAATCCATTTCAACTCCTGACTAAAATCGTGATCCAGTTTCGTCGTCCATATTGCCAGTCCTTTAGTCATTACATTCCTTGCACTGAGTTAACCGAATGCCTGCTCGGACATCCAGGTTTTTAACCTTCTTCGGAATACCATCAATGAGGGGGCTGATCTTACCTCCATGGGAAGGGCGTTCCATAGCCGCAGGGCCACCACAGAAAAGGCCCTGTCTCTCGTCCCCGCCAGCCGCACCTGTGAAGCAGGCGGGATAGAGAGCAGGGCCCCCCCCAGAAGATCTTAGGTTCCTGGTGGGCTGATAGGCCGAGATACGTTCGGATAGGTAAGTTGGGCCAGAACTGTTTAGGGCTTTAAAGGCCAACGCCAGCACTTTGAATTGAGCTCGGTAGCAGATCGGCAGCCAGTGGAGCTGGTGCAGCAGAGGAGTTGTATGCTCCCTGCACTCCACTCCTGTTAGTATCATGGCTGCCGAACGTTGGACTAATTGGAGCTTCCGGGCCGTCTTCAAAGGCAACCCCACGTAGAGAGCGTTGCAGTAGTCTAAACGGAATGTAACCAGAGCGTGGACTACCGTGGCCAAGTCAGACTTCCCAAGGTACGGGCGCAGTTGGTAGTGTTCCACAGAACAAGAAAAGCTGGTAAGTGAAGCAAAAGGAGATTGCATCCAAGTTTTAAAATGAGGGTAGATCAGGAAACATGTGGGCAAAAACAGAAAGAGAAAAACAAACAAACAAAGAAAGAAAGAAAGAAAGAAAGAAAGAAAGAAAGAAGGAAGGAAGGAAGGAAGGCTTCAAACTACAAGAGAGGATATTCCACCTGAACATGAGGAAGAACTTCCTGACTGTGAGAGCCGTTCAGCAGTGGAACTTTCTGCCACAGAGTGTGGTGGAGGCTACTTCTTTGGAAGCTTTGAAACAGAGGCTGGATGGCCATCTGTCAGGGGTGATTTGAATGCAACATTCCTGCTTCTTGGCAGAATGGGGTTGGACTGGATGATGGCCCAGGAGGTCTCTTCCAACTCTTTGATTCTATGATTCTAGTGGCTGGTCATTTGTGTAAATGTGGAACATGAGGCAGGCCGTTCTTCAGTTTCTGATATTCTGTTTCTGATATTTAACACTCTCCAAGTGTGTTTCTTTAATTATCTTTGATTACTATTTCTTGATTTAAGTCGTTGACATGCTGGCTGATACCCAAACAAGGGATGAGCTGGAGATGTCTTGAAGGGACTGGTGAAACAGAAAGAGGGTTTGATCTAGAGCTAAAATTTAGGGGTCTTTGCCAGGAGGCAGAGACCAATTAGACTCATCAAAGAGTTCTTTTTCCTTGGCGAGACAGAGAAGCATCCCATATTTTCCCTGATTTCCCAATGAAAAGTCTCACCAGTTGAAGAAAAGCCATCGAGGTTTAATGCAATTCAGCTGAAACGGATGCAAAGCTGCAATAATTCGCCAAGCTAAGCATGAGGGGAGTACACCAATACAGTCATATTTATAGCAAATTCAAAGTTGCAGAGTTCAAACTCCCCGCCCCGGCTTCCCTGTTGTTCCCTGCCATGATTGGGCGATGGGCTCCAGTGGTCCGTAGGAACCAATGGGGAGACCTCTGCCACCTGGTGGCGACAGCCAATCAGGAGAGATGGAGGCAGGATGAGGGAGCACAAAGGAATCTGGGAAAGGAAGTGCCATGCCATGTGGCTGGCGAGACAAAGGCCAGCCTGATCTATTGTGCTTTGAGTGGAATGAATAATCAGAGCGAAGGCAAAAGGTTTTTCGAGGACCTTTTGTCCTTCAGGAGGAAATATGATTAAGATTTTTGCCAAAGGGGCAAGCTGAGGGCTGGGCAATTCCTCCGAGGGCCACCAGCTGCCCAGGCTATTGTTCATGCAAAGGGAAGTTGTGGATAAAAAAATTCCTGGAATGTTTGGGGCTTTGTAGTCCCTTTGGTGGAGTTTCTTCATGTATATAGGGGAAACAAAGGTCAGAGGAAAAGGGGAAAGGCTTCTGCCACACAAAGAAATCAGAAAACACATTTCATATATCTAAAGTTCATAAAAGGCAAGATTTCATAAGGTTTGTCCATGTGGGGGGAAAGAGTGTCCATAGGGGATGGCTAAAACGCAAGGGTGTTGCACAAAGGTCCTGGCAGGAGTTCTTGAGTGGCCCAAATGGACCTGGTGTCTCTGGAAACAAGCTTTGCTCCCCGTCCTTGGAGAACTACAGCTCCCGAGAGAGGCAGAGACCCCAAGGTCTAGCTATTCCCAAAGTTTCATGGGGTCCTCATTGTTGTTAAGGCCTTGGCAAATTGACCAAGACTTAACCCCTATTGTGCAGTCTGGTACCTTTGTCCTTTGCAGAACTATAAGTCACCATTATTTATTTATTTATTTATTTATTTGGAGCATTTATTAACCGCCATTCTCAGCCCACTCGGGCGACTCACGGCGGTGTACAGTACAAAAGGCAATTCACACAAAGACAAGTACAACAGCATATTAACCATACAACAATACAACAGTTAAAATTACACTAACTAATCCGCTTCGTCTCGTAATAGAGTCGTGACCAATCTCGTATTCCTTGTACCATTCCAGTCGTCTTTACCACATTACTATAGCACTTAATTAAATGCCCTCTCGAACAGCCACGTCTTGAGGCTTTTTCGGAAGGACAAAAGAGAGGGCGCCTGCCTGATGTCTGTAGGGAGAGTGTTCCACAACCGGGGGGCCACCACTGAGAAGGCCCTCTCTCTCGTCCCCGCCAGGCGTGCCTGTGAGGCAGGCGGGATCGAGAGAAGGGCCTCCCCAGACGATCTCAAGGTCCTCGTGGGCTCATAGGCCAAGATGCGGTCTGAAAGGTATTTTGGGCCGGAGCCGTTCAGGGCTTTGTAGGCCAACACCAGCACCTTAAATTGGGCCCGGTAGCAAATCGGCAGCCAGTGGAGCTGGGACAACAAGGGGGTTGTGTGCTCCCTGTATCCCGCTCCAGTTAGTAACATGGCTGCCGCACGCTGAACCAGCTGAAGCTTCCGGGCCGTCTTCAAGGGCAGCCCCACGTAGAGAGCGTTGCAGTAGTCAAGCCGGGATGTGACAAGAGCATGTACCACCGTGGCCAAGTCAGACTTCCCGAGATACGGTCGCAGCTGGCGCACGAGCCGAAGCTGTGCAAATGCTCCCCTGGTCACCGCTGAAACCTGGGGGTCCAGGCTCAACGATGAATCCAGGGTCACACCCAAGCTGCGAACCTGTGCCTTCAAGGGGAGTGCGACCCCATCCAGCACAGGCTGTAACCCTATATCCCGTTCGGCCTTGCGACTGACCAGGAGTACCTCTGTCTTGTCTGGATTTAGTTTCAGTTTGTTCGCCCTCATCCAGACCGTCACAGCGGCCAGGCACCGGTTCAGGACCTCGACAGTCTCCTTAGTAGCAGGTGGAAAGGAGTGACAGAGTTGGACATCATCTGCGTACAGATGACACCGCACCCCGAAACTCCGGATGATCTCACCCAGCGGCTTCATGTAGATATTAAACAGCATGGGGGACAGTATGGAACCCTGTGGAACCCCACAAGTCAAAGGTTGTGGTGTAGAACAGGAGTCCCCCAATAACACCTTCTGGGTGGCCCTCCAGGAATGACTGGAGCCACTGCCTGTCTAGGCTTCCCGGCGCAGATCATCACTAAGGCGACAAGACGTCTCGGTAACCATTTCCCGGTCTGAACCAGACTGTGCGGATCCAGAAGCATCCGTGTCTCTCAGAGAGTAGTCCACCTGAGATTGTGACGAGCACCACAGCTTATCCATGCATTTGCCTCCAAAAGGGGAGATTCGCACCGATAACAGGCCGAACCAGTTGCACGAATTTAGTGGGGTACAGTGCATGGTTTCTTCAACGAGTCGAGGTTTTATAACGGCTGTTTTAAGCGAACGGCCTGGAATCTTGACTTCACCTAAGGCGATGTTGTGAGGTCTGTTGGAACAAAAATCACTAGGCTTGGGCGATCCAGTTCGTTAATTTCGTTATTCGTTATTGATTCGTATTTAAATTAGCTTACGATCCAATATCGAGCCATGCAGGAATAGTGTGAGGAGTAATTAAGAATCGAAACAATTTTTTTCCAATTTTCGTAATTATTTCATAATTATTTCGTAATTATTTTCGTATGTCTGGTGCAAGTTTTACAATCTCGCATTTACCCCACTTCCGGTCCCTTTGCTCTGCTGCTTCCCTCCTCTTTCCTCATGCTTCTTCTTGCCTCACTCTAATATACAATACTATAATATAATATATAATATAATAATATAATAATATTATATTATATACTATATTATTATATTATATTATAATTGTATATTATATTATAATATAATATAATATATATAATATATTATAATATATTATATTATATTATATATATAATATAATATAATAATATAATATAATATAATATAATATAATAAGACGCTTACTTCTTGGGAGGAGAGCAATGTCCAGTCTCGATAAAATAGTAAAGAGTAGAGACATCAGACTGGCAACAAAGATCCATTGCCTAGTCAAAGCCATGGTATTCCCTGTAGTCACCTACGGATGTGAGAGCTGGACCTTAGGGAAGGCTGAGCGAAGGAAGATCAATGCTTTTGAGCTGTGGTGTTGGAGGAAAGTTCTGAGAGTGCCTTGGACCACCAGAAGATCCAACCAGTCCATCCTCCAGGAAATAAAGCCCGACTGCTCACTGGAGGGAAGGATAGTAGAGGCAAGATGAAGTACTTTGGCCACATCATGAGGAGACAGCAAAGCCTAGAGAAGACAATTATGCTGGGGAAAGTGGAAGGCAAAAGGAAGAGGGGCCGACCAAGGGCAAGATGGATGGATGGCATCCTTGAAGTGACTGGACTGACCTTGAAGGAGCTGGTGGTGGTGACGGCCGACAGGGAGCTCTGGCGTGGGCTGGTCCATGAGGTCACGAAGAGTCGGAGACAACTGAACGAATGAACAACAGATAAGTAGATAATATTAACAAGGCTTTTTTCCCTTTGAAAACAAATACACACACACACACACACAAATAGTTTTATGTACTGTAATCTGTAAAAAATAAATTCTATATGTTCAAATATAGTGAGCTTGCCTGTTTAAAAGTTTAGTAAGAAATACAGACCAATACAATATATACATATAGAATCAAGTAAGTCACTAAACTATAATCACTAGATTCGTTGTTATGTTTATCACGCCAACATGTCGAACATACAGAGACGAGATCTGAGGCAAGCTTCAGAGAGTGTTTGACCCCTGTCTCATTGTGAGATTTTTTTAGCATATTGCGCAATCGCGTCCGCCATTAACGAATCGATTCGTAATTTACGAAATTTCAGAAATTTCGAAATTTTGAAATCTTAAATTTCGGAAGTCCTCAGAATTTAGAAACGCTAGCGCACCCTAGAAACAAAACAAGTTTAGAACCAATTTTTTTCTTGATCACCCAAGCCTAGTCACCATCCCTTGTTAGGGGGGGGGGCATGCTCGACGTCAGGTTCCTGTTATTTAAACATTTCGTCTTCTTCCTTCATCGGCAAGAAAGCTGAATGGTGCTGTGATTGACTGTGTGTTTTCCCCCTCCTCGCTTCAGATTGCGTGAGTGAGAAAGAGAGAGAAATGAAGGGATAATATACAGAAATGGAAGTGCTCCCTTTTTGACAAAGGTACTATAATTCTCCCACCAGGAAAGGGAGTTCAAAGGCAAGCCTGAGTGGGGCCCCCTCCCCACCTCCGTTGCGTGTTTCCTACCACGCTCCATCCACGCCACGCATTATAGGTGACTGCATACATCAGGGAGTGCTCTAAGTGTGTCTTTACAAGTATCCTGAATGCTGTTTGAGTATGGAAATTACCGACAAAAGAAATTAAGAGCAGGAACCCCATGATTAGACTAATGCATTGATCAAGTCAATTCTTCTCTGTTTCACTGCCAACACACCACATATAAAAGCGTCATTAAAGAAACTTTGCTGTCTCTCTTACTAATGGTCTACAATTTGAGCGAGCCCGGATGATTGACAGGCTTTGCCGGGGCTGCCTGTGTTGTCTCAAAAAGCCACATCAGATCAGCGGAAGCTTTAAGCAAAGCATAAATTATAGATACACGTCTGTTTCTTTGATGATGTGAGACTGGTAGGTGCATCCCACTTCCATCACACAAAGAACGGCACTTTCATGGAAGCTTTTTCACTTTGTCACATCACATTTGGAAAAACAACAGTGAAAACATAAATGCTCTCTTTCTCTCTCTGTCTCTCTCTCTTTTTCTCTCTCTCTAACAAACAGCTTGTTCAAAGCTAAGACTTAAAAGTTCTCCCCTCCTTTTCCCCATCCCCCCTTCCTCTCCATCCCCTCCTTTTTTTGGAATTAATTAAACATAAAATGAGTGTTAAATTTCAAAGTTCAACGCTGCAAGGATTACTACGGCTGAGATTTTTTTTTTTAGTATCTATTTGTCACTGTTTGACGTGGCTTCGCGTGGCAGAGCCACCGAGATGGAGTCGTCGGAGCAGTGAGGCCACCCTGAAACCAAAGGAGTTTAAAGCGGGGAAGTCGTTAAACAAACAAACAAACACCCCAAAGTTTTTTTTCCTCTTTTTTACTCTTACCTTTTATTACCAAAAGTCAAGTTGATTTCCGGCAAAAAACAAAAACAGGCACATAGCAGCTTATACAAAATTCCTCTGATTGTGCGCTCATTATTGTGTTTCTATTTTTCTAGGTACCACTAGGGCTGGGCGGTTTCGTTCCATTAATTCGTAATTCGTTAAAAATTCGTTATTTTTTTTATAACGAAGAGATAACGAACCATTCTGGAGCAACTTAAAAACGAAACGAATTTTTAAATTCGTTTCGTAAACG
>NW_026847993.1:43615992-43630363 GCF_025583915.1 Anolis sagrei ordinatus
CTGTAGTCCTCTTCCGCTGTCGTGAATCTAATGTTTCAAATGCTTTAATAATATCTTAATAGCCTCTCTCTCTCTCTCTTTCTTTCCCTCCTTTGCTAATGGGCAGTTTTGTTTTAATGGAAAAGAGCTTTATTGGGGAAAGCTTAGCTGCCCTTTCGCAAAATACTCGTCCTGTATCACGTCTTTTAAGAGATCAGACATTTTCCTCTCCCTTAAGGTTCGGAGCTCAGTAAGTTGACATAATTCTGCTCCAGTCACTCCCGCGATGTAACGGAGACGGTCCATATTCCCCCCGGACGGTGGCCTCTGTAACTGTGCCATCACTCACTTAACTTCACCTTATCTTTTAAATAAGTTTAACCAAAAGGGACTTGTTCAAGTCACCACCTCTTGAGTGATGTGAATTATTTATGGGATCTTCATATGTGCTTGTTAAGCTCTCTCTCTCTCTGGCTGGCCCTTGTGCCTCTGGCTCACCTACAACCGAATGGCAGGCCTCAAGTGATGGGAAACCTCAACAGAAAACAAGGCATCCATGCCGCAAACGCCCCTCATTTCCTTGGGTACAATCCTGTACATATAAACATACAGCGACTTGAGAAATTGCAGCTCGCTTCTGGTGTGAGGGACTTGGTCGTCTGCAAGGACATTTCCCAGGGAATATTGCCTGGGTGCTTCTGATGTTTTACTATCCTTGTGGGAGACCTCTCTCATGTCCCGCATGGGGAGCTAGAGCTGAAATAAATGTAAATAAATAAATCTATTTACATCACTTTTATCCCGCCCATTTCAGCGCAAAGACGACTCAAGCGGTGTACACACCAGCAACAATTCGATGCCATATATATATTTACTAGCTGTACCCGCCACACCTTCCCTCTTCTCTCCTTCTTTCCCTCCTTCCTTCCTTCCTTCCTTCTTCCTTCCTTCCTTCCCTCCTTCTTCTTCTTCCTCCTCTTCTCTTCCTTCTCTTCCTTTCCTTCCTTCCTTTTTTTCTCTTCTTCTTCTTCTCTTTCTTCTTTCCTTCCCTCCCTCTTTCCTTCCTCCCTCTTTCCTTCCTTCTTTCCCTTTTTCTCTTTCCTCTCTCCTTCCTTCCTCTCTAACTTTCCTTCCTTCCCCTTTTTTTCTCCTCCTCTCTCTTTTCTCCTTCTCTTCCTTCTTTCTTCCCTCCCTTCTTCCTTCGTTCCCTCTTTCCTTCCTTTTTTCCCTTTTTTCTTTCCTTCTCTCCTTTCCTTCTCTACCTTCTCTCCTTCCCCCTTTTTCTTTCCCTCTCTTTCTCTCCTTTTTCCTTCTCTCTTTCCTTCTTTCTCTTCCCTCCCTCTTCCTTCGCTCCCTCTTTCCTTCCTTCTTTCCCTTTTTTCTTTCCTTCTCTCCTTCTTTCCTTCTCTAACTTTCCTTCCTTCCCCATTTTTCTTTCCCTCCCTTTCTCTCCTTTCTTCCTTCTCTCTTTGCTTCCTTTTTTTTTTCTTTTTTTTTTTCTTCTTTCCCTTCCTTCTTTTCTTTCTTCTTTCTTTCTCTTCTTCTTTCTTTCTTTCTTTCTTTCTTCTTTCTTTCTTTCTTTCCCCCTCTTTCTTTCTTTCCCTTCTTCCTTTCTTTCTTTCTTTCTTTCTTTCTTTCTTTCTTCTTCTTCTTTCTTTCTCCTTCCCTCCCTCTTTTTCCCTTTTTTCTGTATTGTCGTTTAGCTTTTCATCATTTAGCTTTTTGGGGCTTTTTAATTCCCTTCTGCTGTGTTTCTCAGTATTTTTATCAGTGAAGGACATACAATGGGTTGTTAGAGAATATATATATATTCTCCCTGAGCACAGTTCCCATTAGTAACCTGGCTGCCGCACGCCGGACCATTTGAAGCTTCTGAGCAGTTTTCAAAGGCAACCCCACATAGAGCACGTTGCAGTAGTCTATATGGGATGTAACTAGAGCGTGGACTCCCATGGGCAAGTCAGAGGGAGCTCATCTGCACTCTCCCTGGATTCGAACCTGCGACCTGTCAGTCTTCAGTCATGCCAACACAAGGGTTTAACCCATTGCGCTAGCAGGAGCTCTTACAGCTCAAAAGTCAGCCCAAAACAGATGACGAATGAAGACACACTGTGCTGGGAGTATCCATCAGAGCTAGAATCGTATTCCTCTCATCTCTTTTGACCACACCTGTCGCGCACTGGGCCTGTAACAGCTGTACCTTTCTATAGGACGTATACTTTAAGCCCAGCGGGAAGCCAGGGGTGCCTCAAAGAGAGGTTCTCAGGGATTTTTCTGAAGTGATGGTCTTTAGAGTCTTTAATGATTCAACAAAGTCTTTATTATGGAACAAACAACAAATCTTCAATGGTTCAAACAACACTTCAAGGCTTTCTTAGTCTAGTCCTCAATGGTACCTGACTTTGATTAACTGTACTTTCTCTGTAGGAAAAAAACCCTATTTAACCTCTCCTAGGCTGTCTATTATCTAGGCCTCATTGATGTGGGTCCTACTACTGATTCCAAATGCATCTGGGCATCGAGTAGACCTACCAGCCAAGGCTTGTAGATATTTCAGCTGGAGTTCCGTGGATCTGTAATGCTGTCCTCCCTTTGAGAATTCTTAGAAACTTCAGGGCTGTTCCCTCTGATGCTGTGAGGCTGAGAGGCTGTGAGCTCTCAGCCAGAGCTTTTGGGACCTTTCTCCTGGAATTTCTGTTTCTGTATCCCCGGATGTTATTGAGAAAGGAAGCTTTTCTACGGGACGAGCTGGTCTACATCCTATAGCTGAGCTACCTTGTGTGAGACTGCCCAAAAATGGCTCCTTTCCCTCCCAGAGCCCAGAACAAGGGGCGGAACCAAAGCTTAATTATGATGGACAGGAGGCCTGCCCTATGACTGCAAAACAGATAACAGAAAGAAAATAAAATTGGAGCTCCTGGTACAGCCGTTCCAGCACAACACCCATTTCCAATCTTTTATTAAATCATAAAAATAGAGGGGTTTCTTTCTATGAAGAATGATGACACATTAAAGGCTATTGCTGCAATGGAGAGAAGAATGAACTTCAACACAGTTCGTTTCCTTTCCTGAAAGACATAGCGATCGGAATCACGGCCATTACAATTATAGGGTTCCTCACACACCGAAAATCTATTAACTCACTCAAGGTATTATAATCATAAACAATAATAAAAGCTGCCTTTAAATTGAGTCAGAACCTTGCTTTCCAGTAAATTTGTCCCAGGAGTGGCACTTAAACTTTAAGTATAATAATAACAATTAAAATTGCCGTCCTCTTAGGCCGCAACTTTTCTAGAGCGCGGTCCCAATAAAGATCTCAACGTGTATAAAGCTATTGTTCAATTATCACTGGGAAGGACTACTTCCTTTTGCAATTTGAATGGGCAATGCAACCCCAGCCTCCTATAAAGACATGTACGTGCAAACAAACACTTATCTAAACATACCATTTTGCTTTGAGAAGAGGCGGCTTAATTGACCAATATTGAATTAGGCCAGGACTCAGAGAATTACAGAAGAATCCATGATATAAAGTCTTTTGTGCCTTCATGGCATGAGAGATATCAGTCCAGCAAATCTATCTATATATAAATGCTCTGTGCATAATGAGTTCCTTAAAAACAAAAGAACCAATGAACGAAATCACACCAAATTTGGCAACAAAACATCTCACAACACAAGGAGTGACCATCACTCACAAAATTATGATTTTGTCATTTGGGAGTTGTAGTTGCTGGGATTTATAGTTCACCTACAATCAAAGAGCATTCTGAACTCCATCAACGATGGAATTGAACCAAACTTGGCACACAGAATTTGCATGACCAACAGAAAATACTGAAGGGTTTGGAGGGCATTGACCTTGAGTTTTGGAGTTGTAGTTCACCTACATCCAGAGAGCACTGTGGACTCAAACAATGATGGATCTGGACCAAACTTGGCACAAATATTCAATATGCCCAAATACAAACACAGATGGAGTTTGGGGAAAATAGACCTTGACTTTTGGGAGTTGTAATCACTGGGATTCACAGTTCACCTACAATCAAAGAGCATTCTGAACCCCATGACAGAAATGGGGCAAACTTCCCACACAGAATCCCCATGACCAACAGAAAATACTTAAGGCCATCCAATCCAACTCCCTTCATCAGGGCAAGAAAACTTAATCAAAGCCCTCCTGACAAAGAGCCATCCAGCCATAGATAGCTATAGAGAGACAGATATAGATAGATTCACACACACAAATATAGTATCATAGATTTGAAACCATAGATAGAGATAGATAGATATGATACACACACACACAGATATAGTATCATATATTTAAAGGGACCCTTTAAGAAGGACAATGATATGTTGCATGTTCCAGAGAGGGCAAATCAGACACTCTCCACATCCACACTGACAAAGAAGCAGCAAGAAATACTGTTTACCCACAAGCAGAAAGAAATTACATATATTAGAAACCAACACTTTCTCATTACTTTATTTTCCAGATCAACAGATTGGGCCACAGCAACGCGTGGCAGGGGACAGCTAGTATCTTATACACACAGAGAGAGTGAGTTCTGGGATGGTGAAAGGTTTAGAGAATGCGAGAGCAAAACTATTTCTCTCCCTTTGTTTTTCCATAGGAAAATCAGAATCAGATTTGGCTACATTTCAAATCAGAGGAGTGAAAAAAGGGGGGGGGGTGAGGCACTAGCACCCTTTTGGAGAGAATGCTAAAGACCTTGTGAAACTACAAATCTCAGGGATTCCACAGTATTGAACCACAGAAGTTAAAGCGCTATCAAACTGCATTCCTTTAACAGTGAAGGAGCACCAATAGCAATGCCAATTTCAGGGCATTCCAACATATCCAGGCTGAGGATGCAGCAACACTGTTGAATTAATACAGTCTGAAACCACTTTAACTTCCATGGCTCATTGTTGTGGAGTGATGAGAGTTGTAGTTTTGTAAGTTCTTTAACCTACTTTGCCAAAGAGCAGGGGCGGCTCAACCCATTGCACAAAGTAAGCATTCGCAGTATAGTTGATTTTGCCCAGGGAAGCTCTTGAGGCGCTCTTGGGGGAAAATAGACCTTGACATATGGGAGTTGTAGTTACTGGGATGTATAGTTCACCTACAATCAAAGAGCATTCTGAACTCCACCAATGATGGAATTGAACCAAATATGGCACACAGAACTCCCACGACGAACAGAAAATGTATATCAATGATTGGTGGGGGGGGGGGGGGGGGAGGCAAAATACTGTTTGCTTACCATTGAAAATTACCTAGGGCCGCCTCTGTGCCAAAGAGTGTGGTTGCCTCACCAAACTACAACTCCCAGGACTGCATAGCATTGAGCAAAGCCATTAATGGAAACAATAAAAAATGATGCATACCTTAAGGAAGGAACATGAAATATACCCCCCCCCCCCCCACAAAAAAAAAGACGGAGAAATATGCCATTTTTAACTCGGAAAGAACAAGAGATACAGATACAGGTATCTTTTAAAGCGCAAAATTTGTTAGGAACAGTCTTGATTAATGGGTTGCTGTGAGTTCTCCGGGCTGTATGGCTATGTTCCAGAAGTATCATCTCCTGACATTTCACACACATCTATGGCAGGCATCCTCAGAGGTTGCGAGGTCTGTTGGAAACTACGAAGGTTGAATGAAAAAGTAACGCCTCCACCTTTGTTACTTGGGTTTGGATGGGAATATTTTAATAAATGAAACACAGAAATAGTCCTTAGAACAGTTCTTCTCAACCTTCCTAATGCCGCGACTCCTTAATCTAGTCCCTCCTGTTGTGGTGACCCCCAACCATAACATTATTTTTGTTGCTACTTCATAAATGTCGTTTTGCTACTGTTGTGAATCGTTATGTAAAAATCCGAGATGGAGGGTGTATTTTCATTCACCGGACCAAACTGAGCACAAATACCCAATACACACAAATTTGGATACTGGTGTGGTTTCGGGAGGGGGGGGGGTGGTTTTGTCATTTGAGTTGTACTTGCTGGGATTTATAGTTCATCTACAGTCAAAGAGCATTCTGAACTCCACCAACAATGGAATGGAACCAAACTTGGCACACAGAACTTCCATGATCAACAGAAAACCCATCCAGAGGAAGGGTTTGATAGACATTGACTTTGAGTTTTGGAGTTGTAGTTCACCTACATCCAGATAGCACTGTGGACTCAAACCATGATGGATCTGGACCAAATTTGGCACAGATACTCAATATACTCAAAAGCAAACACTGGTGGAGTTTTGGGAAAATAGACCTTGACATTTGGGAGTTGTGGTTGATAGGATTTATAGTTCACCTACAATCAAAGAGCATTCTGAACCCCACCAATGACAGAATTGGGCCAGACTTCCCACACAGAACCCCCATGACCAACAGAAAACACTGTGTTTTCTGATGCTCTTTCGTGACCCCTTTGACACCCCCTTCACAACCCCCCCAGGGGTCCCGACCCACAGGTTGAGAACCACTGCCTTAGAATGTGCTCTTTAACTATCACTATTCACTTTTCCACTAGGGCTGGGCAACCACGGAAAAAATTGTTTCTAAACTCGATTCGTTTTTTGGGGTTTTTTGCGTTTCGATATTTAAATGAATTCCGAAATTTTTCTTTAAAAAAGTTCTATATTTACGAAATTTCGTAAAATTACGAAACAATACGAAACGAATACGAGACGAATACGAATCGATTCGTTAATGGCGGGACGCGACCGCGCAATACGCTAAAAAAACCTCCAAATGGGACAGGGGGAACTTCTGAAGCTTCCCTCTCCCTCTGTTGTTGACTGTTGGTGTGATAATTATAAATTTTTTTGACTGATTAAACAAACAACAACTATAAAACTTGGAAATAATAACGAAAAGATTTCGAAACGATTTTGAAACGAATACGAAACGAATACGAAGCAATAACGAAACGAATTGAAAAATTCGTTTCGTTTTTTAGATGCTCCTGAATGGTTCGTTATCGCTTCGTAACCAAAAAAAAAAATAACGAATTTTTAACAAATTACGAAATTGCAAAACGAAACCGCCCAGCCCTATTTTCCACATAATCACCAGACAATTGTATACTAGGGCTGGGCGGTTTCGTTTCGTTAATTCGTAATTCGTTAATAATTCGTTAATTTTTTCAATTACAAAACGATAACGAACCATTCTGGAGCAATTATTAAAAAAAAACGAATTTTCAAAAACGTTTTGTAAATGCTTCGTATTTCGATATTGTATTCGTTTCGTTATTGTTTTGAGGTCGTTTCGTTATTATTTCCGCATGTCTGGGCCAGTTTTATGGTTTAATTAGTGAAAAAATTATAATATCACACCAACAGTCAACAACAGAGGGAGAGGGAAGCTTCAGAAGGTTTTGGAGGTTTTTTAGCGTATTTCGCGGTCGCATCCGCCATTAACGAATCGATTTGTTATTGTTTCGGAAATTGATTCGTTAATTTTTTACCATTTACGAAATTTCGTAAATATCGAACTTTTTAAAAGGAAAATTTTGTAATTATTTTAAATATCGAAACAAAAAAACCCCAAATACAAATCGATTTTAGAAACAAATTTTTCCGTTGTTACCCAGGCCTATTTGCTACCTTAACACAAATCCCCAGATGCCAATGGAAGCCTTTAGGCAAGAAGTCAACACTCTATTTCCTCAACTCATCGTAAACAGATCTTCCGATAAGCAAGCAAAGCAATAATGTGACACACATGTTCTTGTGAAATGCTGATTATGCTTGAAATTTCTCTCTGAGTGATATGATGATAATCCTGAATCAATCTGTCAACTTTTTACTTGTGAAACTCGGTGGTTGCTGTCACAGGACATCCAACTCGTTGTTTGTCACACAAGTCAGATATTCCCACCTCAACATCTTTAAACTTACTCGCCCAACTATGTACAGTACTCACATCCACACATCACCAAAACCAGCTTGCATTCTCGGATGAATCTCCTTTGGAGTGACACCTTCTGCTGTCAAAAAGTCAATGACTGCACATTGCTTAAGTTGCATTGACCGACCGTCTGTGCAGGGTTCCATACTTTGCACTTTAACAACACAACTGTTCAATGTTAAGGCTTCTCACCAAAATGGAACTGTAGAGGAGAGTCTTTATTTACTGTTAAGATTCACTTAAAGCGAGATGTTAATGAGACCTCACAATTTGCAAATGTGATGGGTTTCCCTGCGCCCTCCCCTCCCTTCACTTTTGGGTAGATTTCAGGAGAATTTGAAGGCAAAGGGGTTGAGTTTTGGGAAGGAAAGGAGCCGGTCAAGGTCTGTTGGTGACAATTGAATCCTATTTGATAAAAGTGTTGGGGAATCTGAGCTGTTAGGCTCAAAATATCCCTCAGTTGGAGTGATTCCAAAATATTGTTTGCTTACACTTGAAAACTACCTAGGGCCGGCCCTGGTTATGGCAAGTGGTCATAGCACTGCTAACTGAAATCAGTAAAAGAATGGTGGCCAGGAGAAGAAACTTATGAGAGAAGAAAAAAAGAAGGGTAGTCTAGACAGGTTATCAGTTGCTGATGAACATATTTTGGAGAGACAAATAAGAACCTTCTGCATGCAGAGTTGCTTACATTTACCCTGAGTGCAGCACAGTTAACTGTAACAAGCCATCGGGCCGCCATGATGGACATTACCTCGGACTCACAACACCATAAAATGCTGTACATTGTGCTGTCAGAAAATTTAACACATTAGACGAGGCTCCTTAGGGGATAAAACCCTGCCAGACATTGTTTTTAAGTGTTTGGCAGCCTTTTATTTTCTTTCCAAATAACAGTGGTTCAAACAGCGCGCCTCCGCTGAATGATGCGCTCCTGTGGAGGAGAGGTAGACCTTTACAGCGACTGCATTTAAAACACAATTTTTTAACAACCGGTCTACATTTGGGAAGATATTTGACATATTGTCCTTTTTGCTGAAGGTACGTTAGGGTGCAATGAGACCTGAAAGAGATGAAAGGATAAGCATCATATTCAAGTCATTGTTACACAGCTCTATTATAGTTATTTGTGGTTTATTGTACATTTGACTATAACCATTTTTCCTGAAAACTATGGGCAGCAAAGACTGGAAGGATGAGGGAAAAGGAAGCATTCATTTATTTATATATTTATGTGCCGTCGCGCCTGGGGGCTATAGCTCTTAGTGGAAGAGGCACGGACGTGACATCTTTCCCCAGGGGATTGCTTCTTGCCCTCCTTTAGGAAACTGGAACTCCCAAAGACCAAAACACAACAGATAACTCGAAATGGTATTTATTGTTCACAATGAGTTATCTTTCTCAGGCATAAGCTTGATGTTTCAACAGGGATAAAGGAAATATACTTTACAGTCTCTGAAGTCCAAGGAGTTTGCAGCTGAGAAGCTTTTCCTGTTTCCTCTTTCCTTAATGGCTGTGAACATCGGAATAAACACAACCCCAGTCCAATGGCCTATGTTGAAGGGACAAGACCTTCCTCTGGTGCCAAAAGAACCGGTTTGAAGGCGCTTGGGTCTCCTCAATGTTGTACAGGATGATCTGGACATAAAGAATTAGTCCCAAGGGTAAAAAACCTTAGAATTGGTGCTGAGAGGTAATTTAAGCAGGGGCTTTTAGAGCCAAGTCTCTTACTCACATCCATCTGATAGAAACTCTGATGGCAGAATGAAAAAAGGGAAGCATTCCCCTCCTCCAGGAAGAGGTGAAGCCAAACAATTGAGCTTGAGAAAGCAATTCAACTGGCACAAACAACACTGATTGACTATGCTATATGCCTGTGAGACATGGACTGTCTACAGACATCACATGCAACTCCTAGAATCCATACACTACATAGTTCTATTACAACCTGTCCCTACTTCAACTAACATGGCTCAATCTTAATGAATCCTGGGATTTACAGTTGATGTGATACCTGGCATTCTCTACTGTAATTCAATGCAGTGCAGTCAAACTTTATAGCAGAGAATTCAGAGCCCCTTTCCATACTACAGATCCCTAGGAGAGAGCTCTTTCCGTCAAAGTGAGATCAAATTCAACAGAAAGGAAGAAACCATGAAAATGAACAAAATCTGGCTACCAGTATTAAAAAACTCAAAAATTACAACAGCAAAACAGCATAGGGAAACCAATCAGGGACATCTAATCACCTCTCAACAAAAGATTGCTCCAGGCACTGCCAGGTTATCAAATGCTAATCAAGGTGGTCAGTTGAAACATTCTCACCTAGCTCCAGCAGACAAGAGTCCTTTGTTTCACTCTGGTCATTCCACAGATACATAAACCCTTTTTCCTAGTTCCAACAGACCTCACGACCTCTGAGGATGCTTGCCATAGATGCAGGTGAAACGTCAGGAGAAAATGCCTCTAGAACATGGCCATACAGCCCGGAAAAACCTACAACAACCCACTGAGATCAAACTGTTATTAACTGTGAGGTACAGACACACTCTTAAATCTCTTCCACTTCCCTTTCCAGGGACTGCAAGCTTCTGTAGTGTGCAGTTAAACTCAGATTGGTTTGATTTGATGAATGTCACTGTGACAGAATAAAGAGTTCCATCCGTAATTTTAAATAAAACTCCTTTGATTGGGCTCACTGAATCCCGTACGATCCACATGTTAACTTTCATGGGCTGGCAATGACAAAGCAATGAAGGAAAGAGATGTCCTTAGATGAATGATTAACCTAAATGTTGAACAAATTTCAAGGACGTTGAGGTCTCGCGACCCTGATTTTTTAGAAATCACATGAAATGATTAGTTTTAGACTTTATCACTTGGGCATCCGTTCCATCCAATCAGCGTTGAAGGAGTCCTAAACATAAATCTTGAACTATAGTGTAGGAACGACGCATAAATCATGCATGTGGACTATATCTTAATTTTGTTCCCTTTGTATTGTCGAAGGCTTTCATGGCTGGAATCACTGGGTTGTTGTAGGTTTTTCCGGGCTATATGGCCATGGTCTAGAGGCATTCTCTCCTGACATTTCGCCTGCATCTATGGCAAGCATTCTCAGAGGTAGTGAGGATGCTTGCCATAGATGCAGGCAAAACGTCAGGAGAGAATGCCTCTAGACCAGTGGTTCTCAACCTGGGGGTCGGGACCCCTGGAGGGGTCACAAGGGAGTGTCAGAGGGGTCACAAAGGACCATCAGAAAACACAGTATTTTCTGTTGGTCATGGGGGTTCTGTGTGGGATGTTCTATTCTATCATTGGTGGCATTCAGAATGCTCTTTGATTGTAGGTGAATTATAAATCCCAGCAACTACAACTCCCAAAATGTCAAGGACTATTTTCCCCAGACACCACTAGTGTTCACATTTGGTCATATTGAGTATTCGTGCCAAGTTTAGTCCAGATCCATCATTGTTTGAGTCCACAATGGTCTCTGGATGTAGGCAAACTACAACTCCCAAACTCAAGGTCAATGCCCACCAAACCCCTCCAGTATTTTCTGTTAGTCATGGGAGTTCTGTGTGCCAAGTTTAGCCCAATTCCATTGTTGGTGGAGTTCAGAATGCTCTTTGATTGCAGGTGAACTATAAATCCCAGCAACTACAATTCTCAAATGACAAAATCAACCTACCTCCAACCCCACCAGTATTTGGGCGTTATCAGGTATTTGTGCCAAATTTGGTCCAGTGAATGAAAATACATCCTGCATATCAGATATTTACGTTATGATCCATAACAGTAGCAAAATGACAGTTATGAAGTAGCAACGAAAATAATTGTATGGTTGGGGGTCAACACAACATGCGGAATTGTATTAAGGGGTCATGGGGATCAAGTATCCAACACCGCGCAGGGGAGCTCAATTGCCATTCTTAAATATCTCAGGACAAGAGGGGGCCACTTCACACCGGCAGCGCTCAAGCTGTTTGAAGCCAAGTCATTAGCCCAACTCTTGTATGGTGCTCAGCTGGGCCCCTTCCCCAGTTTTGCCCCATTAGAGCTGGTTCAGTCAAAGTTTCTGAGATCGGCCTTGCAGGTCCCTAAATGCGTTTCTAATGCCACCCTGTGACTAGAGACGGGCTTTATGAGAGTGGAGGCCAGGGTGTGGGTGGCCATCCTCAACCTCTGGCTCAGACTGTCCCGTGCACCCCTTGGCCTTGCCCCACTAACCATGGAGGATGACTTCCAATCCACATGGAAGCAGGCGGTAGCATCCAAAATCTCCTCGTTGGGATTTTCTCCAGGTCTACTATTAGCTATGGATTACAATCAAGCCAAAGCACTTATTAAACAACGTATCACAGACACAGAGCGCCAACTAGATCTGGCCTCGGCTCCAACCTTCCTTATCAATGAAGACAGCAGATACCTTGCCTCCCCTATGGCATATTTAACAAACTTAGAGGTTCCCATTCATCGAAGGGCTTTCACCCTGGCTCGATGCCACGCTCTCCCATCAGCTGTACTCGAAGGCCGCTACCGGAAGATCCCTTTCCCAGAGAGGCTCTGCCCCTGTGACTCGGGTCATGTAGAAACAATAGAACATGTGCTCCTTCAGTGCCCGTTCTACAGGGATATCCGTGCCAGGCTTATCTTACCTCTGATAGACAAGCACCCAGGCCATTCAGGACAATTTTATACCTCCCTGCTACTTGCAGATACTAATTCAGCTACAACCTACAATGTCGCAAAGTTCTGTGCAACAGCATACACAATCCGCCAGGGAATGACTAGTTCCAAAAGTCAACTGTGTGTCCAGTAATCTTCTTCCCTGAATCTACAATTTGGTGATGGATCTGGGCATTGTATGTTTTTACCCTGTTTCCCCTTCTGCTCCCTCACCCAAATTGTGCTTCAGTAGTTATATTTATATTTTTAATGTACCAAACATACCAAGTTTGTATGAAAATGTGACTCTATTTCCTGTGCTGGTCAATGACCGAAATAAATGTTTTGATTTGATTTGATATTAAGGGGTCACAGCATGAGGAACGTTGAGAACCACTGCTCTAGACCATGGCCATATAGCCCGAAAAAAACCTACAACAACCCTTTGTTCCCTTTCTTCTAAATATAATATCGGTAATTTTGTAACTTCAGCGATCTGTTAAGAGTTGCTTTTCTGTGAAAGCGTTTGGTGGGAGAAGGTAAGAAGGCAGGGGCTCTCGTTTCTTTCCTCTCCCCCCAAAACCTCTCCCATGCCTTCAACTCTCGTGAGTCAATTAGGGAAGGCAAGCCATCTGCAGTGGTGGCTTCAGATCTCAGCAACATGCCGGGCAACTGTCTAAAGACCAAGAGAATTGCTCGTGTTCCTCAGTCTGAGAGCACAACTTTTTATTGTCAGAAACTGTGCTACATCAGAGAACTCTGAGTCAACGGTAGGAGGCCATCCTAACAAAGGTACTCAAAGCTTCCCCCCTTCTTTTCTATTTGGGTCATTTTAATTGATCCCAGCAGATTCCTTTGCTGCTGGGCTCCCTCGGCAAGCCCACCTGAATCCTCACCTGGAGTTGCTTGACTCCTTGACTAGCAGCTGAGAGGATGCCTTTGGGAAGCAACCATCCTTTCCCCTCACTCCGGGGAAAAGACTTTAACCTCCTCGCTGCTGGATGGCACATCCACAGGTGAATACGGCAGGTTCATCTCTCTGCTTCATTATTGTTCTCCCCTTAATTCTTGCTAAAGAATTCCGAGGTTTTCTTGGCTGAAAACCGGAGTCTGGAAAAGTTGCAAAACTTGCTGGCTTGGGAATTCTAAGAGTTGCTATGTAAAGAAAAAGCGACATACCCAAATTCTGCTCAAAATATATTGTTGTTATCATTGTTAGCAAATTATTCCTTTGTTTAGAGGTTTCCACAATGGGAAAGCTCTGGTTTCATCTGCCCCTGTTCAAAGCCTTGGGGTTGTGTTGGACTCATCGCTGACGATGGAGGCCCAGGTCACTGCCAGAAGGAAGCAGGCCTTTCTTCATCTTCGCCAGGCAAGGAAATTGGCATCCGACCTTTCGGTAGAAGCATTGGCAACGGCCACGCAACAGTCACCACGAGGTTGGACTATTGCAACACCTTCTATGCCGGCCTTCTGAAGTCAACAACCCAGAAGATTCGGATGGTCCAAAATGCGGCGGCCAGGCTGCTAGCGGGATCATCTATAAGATCCCATATGACACCGATTCTGCAACAACTGCATTGGCTACCAATAGAGCATCGGATCAGTATTACAAGATCCTGATCCTGACATTTAGAGCTCAAAATGGCCAAGGACCTTTGTATCTTAGGGACCGCCTCATTCCTTTTCCTCATCCGTGGTCACCTTGATCCACCCAGGAAAATCTCTACATCCCAGGCCCTAGGGAGGGACACCTGGAAGCTACAAGGCATCGTAGAGCTTTTCCGACCTGT
>NW_026847993.1:43649124-43699294 GCF_025583915.1 Anolis sagrei ordinatus
TTGTGGGAGTTGAAGTCCACCACACCTGGAGAGCCAAAGGTTCCCGACCGCTGCATTAGAGCAATGTCGGAGCTGTGACCTTTTGTAAAGGCGCTCAAGACTTGGCTGCTTGGTTGTGCATTTAAGTCATCCGATCTAATTTGCCAAATAGTCACTGTTGAATGTTTTTATGTTGAATGTTTTTATATTGTGTAAATGCTATTTTAGACTGTAAGTCACTCAGAGCACCTTGCTGGAGAGCGACTAATTAAGAAATAAAGTGAAGTGAAGTGAAATAAAGTGAAGTGAAGTGAAGTAAGGGGCATTTCTTAATAGTTGAAAACATCTCCTCTTCTTCTCTTTCGAAAGTGATGGCCATCAGAAGCTAGTAAAGGTGACATTCTCCCAACCGAATTGAGAAAAGGGACGGTGTCGCAGCAACTGAAAATTGCAATAAAAAAGAAAGAGAATGTTTCAATTAGAATTAAAAACTGGTGATTTCAGCTTGAAGGGAATTGCAAGTCGTTTCTGGTGTGCAGATTCTCAAGTCACTCCTGACACACACACAAAATAAGCTAGAAGGAGAGGACTAGAGAATTTTTTGGAGTATCAGCTCCCAGAGCAGTGGGCTGAGAATTCCTGGACTAATGGTGTATCAAAATGTGATTTCCAGACTTCTAGGGAAAGTTGCTCATTTTGCCCAAAGAATAAATCTTCTGCCCCTGTTACACTACACTAATATTAGACACACTTTGTGTATATTGACATGAATAATACAAAAGACAATGTAAGTTTCCAATATTCTCACCCGAGAGAAATCAATCCTTGTATATAGGCTTGCCAGAGTGAAAACTGGAGAAGGCTCCTGTACCTTTAGTGGCTGCGAAGAAGAAGGACATTCATCTGGTGTTACTTGTTATCTAGTTGTGTGACAAGCTATTCCTGCTGAAATTTCCTTTCCTGCACAATTATGCAAGGGAAAGAAACCCCCTCAAGTTGTCACTCTGGTGAGCTTACAGGTATGCCATCCCTGTGATTTCTCATCAACACATTATCATCCTCTGGCCAATAGAGACCATAAAGCACCATTTGCATATTCTGTTGGAGATCTGGGATGACAAAGATTGATCCCCATTACCAATCATTGCCTATTTAGGTCTGGAAATACTATTTTGTGTAGATGGAAATACTATTGTGTGAAGAAGAAAACTTTGCAGAAGGATCAACTGGGTCCCCTTCACCTAATAGCTGAGAAAGTTATTAGGGGCCTTACCTCCCTTCTTCTCAATAGCTGCTGCCTTGCCTTTGGAGAGAATGATGTAGCAGGCACTGCCCAGACCAAGAAGAAAATGAATGGACCTCCTTCCATCCCAACTGCCACTGCCCTGGCCATAGAGGGAGAGAACAAGAAGAAGCAGACACAGGTCCATCATGTCTCGGTCTAGAAGCAAATGAAAGGAATTCTCTGCTGTCCATCAGGCACTGCCCTGGCTACAGAGGACAAAGAGACAGTATTGGCTACTACTTAGCCCTCTCCCCAACTGCCATATCTGTTCTCCTTCGTATCATGTCTTAATTAGATAGTAAACCTGTTCTTTTACTTGTAAAGTGACAGCTACAGTGATGTTTGCTGTTGTTTATTCGTTCAATCACTTCCGATCTCATGGACTATCCCAAGCCAGAGGTCTCTGTCGGTTGTCACCACCCCCACCACCTTCAGAGTCAAGCTAGTCCATCCATCTAGTCCCTCCATCCATCCATCTTGCCCTTGGTCGGCCCCTCTTCCTTTTTCCTTCCCTTTTCCCCAGCATCATTGTCTCCTCCAAGCTTTCCTTTCTTCTAATAATGTGGCCAAAGTCCTTGAACTTTGCCTCTAATTCCTTCTCTCCAATGAGTACTTGAGCTTTCTTCCTTGGAGGATGGACTGGTTGAGTCTTCTCAGAATCCAAGGCACTCTCAGAATTTTCCTCCAACACCACAGTTCAAAAGCATCTCTCTTCCTTCGCTCAGTCTTCCTTATGGTCCAGCTCTCACATCTGTAGGTGACTACGGCGAATACCATTGCTTTCACTATGCAGATCTTTGTATTGTCGAAGGCTTTCATGGCCGGAATCACTGGGTTATTGTAGGTTTTCTTCAGGCTATATGGCCATGTTCTAGAGGCATTCTCTCCTGACGTTTCGCCTGCATCTATGGCAAGCATCCTCAGAGGTAGTGTGGTTTGTTTTCCTAGTTCCAACAGACCTCACTACCTCTGAGGATGCTTGCTATAGATGCAGGCGAAACGTCAGGAGAGAATGCCTTTAGAACATGGCCATATAGCCCGAAAAAACCTACAACAAGCCTGTGCGGATCTTTGTTGCCAGTATGGTGTCTCTACTCTTCACTATTTTATCGAAATTGGTCCTTGCTCTCCTCACAAGAAGGAAACGTCTTCTGATTTCCTGGTTGCAGTCTGTGTCTGCACTAATCTTTGCACCTAGAAATACAAAGTCTGTCACTGCCTCCATGTTTTCTAAGTCTATTTGCCAGTTATCAATCAGTCCAGTTGCCAAAATCTTGGGGCGGGGGGGGGGGCTGGGGTTGATGTTGAACTGCAACCCAGCTTTTGCACTATCCTCTTTCACCTTGGTGAGAAGGTTCCTCAGCTCCTCCTCGCTTTCGGCCATCAAAGTGGTATCATCTGCATATCCAAGATTGTTAATATTTCTTCCAGCAATTTTCACCCAGCGTTGCATTCCTCAAGCTGCGCACATCTTTGCATGATGTGTTCTGCGTACAAGTTGCTTTTTGCAGTTTTTTAAATGTTTAACTGCAACCCAGCTTTTGCACTTTCCTCTTTCACCTTGGTGAGAAGGTTCCTCAGCTCCTCCTCGCTTTCGGCCATCAAAGTGGTATCATCTGCATATCCAAGATTGTTAATATTTCTTCCAGCAATTTTCACCCCAGCGTTGCATTCCTCAAGCTGCGCACATCTTTGCATGCTTTGTTCTGCATACAAGTGGAATTGGTTGGGTGAGAGGATACAACCCTGTTGTACGCCTTTCCCAATCTTGAACCAGTCTGTTGTTCCATGCTCAGTTCTGACTGTTGCTACTTGGTTCGTATACAGATTCCTCGAGAGAGAGACAAGGTGATTTTGTGCAGTGATACCAGCATATATATTCATGATTGTAAAGTCAAACCTATTATATGGGGAGTGGTCAATATATATATATATTTCCTAATGAAGTGACTTTGTCAAGACGTTACTTTGCAGCTTTTCCACCTCCCTTGAGTAGAGATTGAATCTTGGATGGCCTCTTCCTCCTGCGCTTTTGTGGATTTCCTACAGAGACGGAGAGCACTTTGAGCACCGTGCATGGCTAAACAATTGTATTCCCTGCAAGAAACTTCTTTTCATTTTCTCTTGAAACCTAAGCTAAATACCAAATATTCCTTCACTGCCTAGTATGGCTGAGTGCACTAAAATATAAAAACCTTGATTTAAGCATTTTTGTATTCAAAGATCATAGGCAAGTATTCATTTGAAGGTTCAGTGGCATTTTGAAATGAGAACATCATATATAAAGATGTCAGCCATGGAGCTTCCCATGGTGAGGTTGAAAGAAAGGAAAAAAGACGAGAATGAATAGGAGAGTTTCCAGATTCCAAAGGATTTTAACATCTCATTACTTAGATTACTCTACATGTAATTTCCCAGTATTTCACATTATAAACTTCTGAATGGTACTGGTTAAAATTACTTAATGTCTGTCATCAGCTTCGTTTTATTCATTATCTGAGTTAAATAAAACATTTTGGAAATAGCTGGTTTCAGAAAGTAAGCAATTTTCTGATAATGTAACATTTCCAACGGGGGAAAAAAAGTTGACGAGAGAGGGGAAAGCCATGAGGGGAATATCTAACGATGACTATTTCTCGAGCAACCTGGCGCTCAATCACTTGCAATTAGAAAAGCAGGACAAAAAAATGGCATTGCCTTGGAAATGAAGAGACATTCCTGCAAACGGCTAGCCATTTCCCCCCTACAAACAGATTTAGCCTTTGCAATGGCGGGATTATTATGAGTTACAGTGTTTTTTGATTGGTCTTTGATTCTGCTCGTTAGTCAAATGAGTCATGTGATAAATGAACAGCTGTCACCCGCCATAGGATGCATTGAGCGCGACGGGATGGGTTCCCATCTTTGCTCTGAGATCTGTCTTGTTCTGTATTGATCCAGTGAAACCAAGGTCAGGGATGAGCTCACCAGTCCAACCGGTGTTGCAAAATTTGTGCTCCCATCCTTCGACTTCTGCTTCCACCGCAGTGCCATAGACAGGCTAATAAAAAGGCCTACGTGTCAAAGGACGGATGATGCCTTGGGCGCCGGAAGTGTCTTACCATCTCTCATGGTGCGACATGACTCATATTTGGTGAGGGTCTTCAAAATTTGAGAGTTATGGTACCTGCTGCTCTTGATGTCTAAGCATAAAATGGCACTTGGGTCTTCCGCAATGGCAAATGTAGAGCGAAACTCATCTATATAAATAAAAATGTAATGTTTGTTTGTGGGATTAACAGAACTCAAAAACCACTGGGGGAATTGACACCAAATTTGGATAGAAAACATCTAACAACCCAATGTATGTCCTTTACTCAAAAAAATTGATTTTGTCATTTGAGAGTTGTAGTTGCTGGGATTTGTAGTTCGAATCTAATTTACTCCTCACACTATTCCTGCATGGCTCAATATTGGATCGTAAGCTAATTTAAATACGAATTAATAACGAATTACGAAATTAACGAATGAAACCGCCCAAGCCTAATAGATAAACACATATACACAGACCGGGCCACAGCAACGGGGACGGCTAGTCTATATAAATAAAAATGTAATGTTCATTTGTGGGATGAACATAACTCAAAAACCACTGGAAGAATTGACACCAAATTTGGACACAAGACACTTATCAGGCCAACAAGTGAACATCACTCATAAAAACACTGAAAACACACCAGAAGAGACTTCAAAAACCCATTACAATAACACATGCACAACTCCACTGGACCAGCCACGTTGTCCGGATGCCCGATCACTGTCTCCCAAAGCAGTTGCTCTATTCTGAACTCAAGAACGGAAAATGGAATTTTGGTGGGCAGGAAAAGAGATTCAAAGATGGGCTCAAAGCCAACCTTAAAAACTCTGGCATAGACACTGAGAAACCCTTGCCCTTGAGCGCTACAGCTGGAGGTCAGCTGTGACCAGCAGTGCTGCAGAATTTGAAGAGGCACGAATGGTGGGTGAAAGAGAGAAACGTGCCAAGAGGAAGGCACATCAAGCCAACCCCAACCGAAACCGCCTTCCACCTGGAAACCAATGCCCTCACTGCAGAAGAAGATGCAGAGCAAGAATAGAGCTCCACAGTCACCTACAGACCCACCGCAGGACACCGTACTTGGAGGACCAATATCCTTGGACTATGAGGGATCGCCTAAGTAAGTAAGTAAGTAAGTAAGTAAGTAAGAAAAGTACATCTGGAATAGTGTATTTTTCCTTATCTGGCTTGTCCTCAGAAGCTAAAACAGAGTTCTTCTAACATGATGGTCTTTGTCAACATACGCCCCATTTTGAATGACTCCATGAAGGAGGTAGACTTGGTTTGGGCCAGCTAGTTTGCTGGCCCAGGCATGTGAGGGGGTGGAGCAGCAAGTTGGGTATGGCTGCTCTGTTCCTCTCTTTCAGTTTCCTTTTCACGCCATGACCCACCCTATGGACAGTGTGAGTATAGACTGGTCGCACATGGGCCGGGTAGGAATTTCCCCCCCCCCAAGTTTGCATTGGGGGTTTTTTCGCCTACCCCATACTGTTTCAGAGGCGTATGGTAATTGGCTTTGGGTGGTGTCGTTTAAATAGGTTACCTTGAGATTTAAAAAGTTTCCAAGGCATGTGAAAGGTGAAATGGTGATGGTAGGCACTGTGGCACTCCCGCCTTAGGGGGTGAAGGGTGGACTCCCACCAAAGTCCCCATAAGTTTTCATACAATGGGATCTCCCCTTGGGGCCGGATGGAGGGTCTTCACTCTTGACAAACTCTGAGGTTTGGGAGGGAGTGCCCTCAGGATGGCCTTCCAACTAGGATCGGCCGAGAGGTGCAGACCAAGAATTGTGCTTGGCCCTCGGGATCCTTGGTGCACGCTTGTCCTTGGAGGGAGTCAGAGGGAGGGACCCCTGGCCCAGGGACTAGGCTCACGAGGTGGCCATTCAGCCGGGAGTTCTATATATTGCATTTTTACAGATTTTCCCTCTACAGCTTGTTACAAGTTCTTTCAATAAATAGGTCAAAAAATGGCCCTTTAGATCCATTTTCTTGTGTCTGACTCTTTATTTCATGGTGGGGGTTCAAATACAACAGTAAATGACACGGAGTGGACATGGTCCCCTCTTCCTGTGCATGATTCAGATCAGCTTACCTGTGGGTGCAATGTGATTTGTGTTTGCAGAATGCCACCGACATGTGATGAAATATCCCTTTCTTAAAACAGTTTTCACTTAAACTGCCCATCAGTTTTTGGTTTTGTTATTATTATTTCGCGTCAATAGAAGTCTTGCTTCTTGCTTGCTAAGTTTGGATGGTTCACCAACAAATTTATTCAACCAATGCAAATCTTTCCTGGCCTAAATATTGAGATGATTTATCATATTCCCTTTATTCATTTTTCAGTGTCTTATAAATGATTCCCTTCTTCTTCTTCTTGCAATAGTCTTAATATGTTACTGATTTCCCACACTGCAGTGTATAAATCACACATCATCTGAGCATCAACACCAAGACAAACAAACGCTTTGGAATTGTGATAGGTGGTGCTCATTGTGACATGCAGGGTTTTTTTTTCTCTTTGAAGTTGTTATGGCGGACGCGATTGCGCAATATGCTAAAAAACCCTCCAAATGGGACAGGGGCAACTTCTGAAGCTTCCCTCTCCCTCTCTTGTTGACTGTTGGTGTGATAAAACAAACAACAACTATAAAACTTGCACCAGACATGCGAAAATAATTACAAAATAATTCCGAAATAAATACAAAATAATAACGAATTAATTACGAAATAAATTGAAAAAAATGTTTCGAATCTAATTTACTCCTCACACTATTCCTGCATGGCTCAATATCGCATCGTAAGCTAATTTAAATACGAATTAATAACGAATTACGAAATTAACGAACGAAACCGCCCAAGCCTAATGGCCATCTGTCAGGGGTGATTTGAATGCAATATTCCTGCTTCTTGGCAAAATGGGGTTGGACTGGATGGCCCATGAGGTCTCTTCCAACTCTAGGACTCTATGATTCTATGAGTGCTGCAAACAGGGGGCGCTCTTGAGGCACTCTTGGGGGAAAATAGACTCCCAAACTACAAAATCTTTTTTTTTTTAGTGAACGACATACATTGGCCTGAGAGGTGTCTTGTGTCCAAATTTGGTGTCAATTCATCCAGTGGTTTTTGAGTTCTGTTAATCCCATAAACGAACATTACATTTTTTATTTATATAGATGAGGACTTATATTTGGGGCACCTTCAAAAATCCTGAAAACTCATGCTAGGGCTGCTAGGGATGCTTATTGCTTTAGCAACTTAATTTTAGCTTACACTGTAAGCCACTTTGTATCCCATTTTGGGAGGAAAGTGATGTACAAATCAAATCAGTGAATACAATGGAAGGAAAGAAGTCTTGATGGGCAGGGAAGGAGTTTTGTTTGTTACTCAAGGAGAGGGTGGTTTAGAAAAAGGACCAATGGATACATCCAAGCTCTTGAGTAAAGTAGTTTTTTGGCTCCTGGCCAATATATCTATCCGCATGTCATGTCAAAGACTCATTAGCAATTTCCAAACAATTCCAAGAAATTATGATAAAAAATGAGGGAAGAAGTGACGGCGAATGATGCTCACGCTGATGTGTGCCAAACTTTTTTTTTTTTTTGGTGAATGACTAAAAGACACATTTTCTTAAGCTGCCGATTACTCTCCGATCTCCAGCCTTTATTGTTTTCCCAAGTAATAAATTAAGCTTCGTTTCTGTTTATTTTCTTATGATTCCTGTCTCGGTTTCCTCTGCTGCGCATGGCGGCACAGGGATCTCCCGCGATGTAATTTAGGTGAGCCGTCGGCACAGCTTGGGAACGGTACAGTTTGTTTTGAAAAGATTAAGCCCATTAACTGTTTGAACTTTGCCAGTTCAAATTTAGTCTCCCTGCCAAAATCTGCTTAAATATTTTGAAACGCAGCCTTTTTCCTGAGACCACCTAGAAGACTGAAAAAGACATGTTTAAAAACATTACACGACTCAGACCTCCAATCCTTTCTTCTTAGAGAGAGGCAATATAAGATTGAACAAGTGTGGCTCCAAATTATTATGGATGGGGCGAGGGAGCAGAAGTTGGGCAGGGCTTGGACGCTTCCAAGAATGTACTTACATATCTGGGTTGTTGTAGGGTTTTTTGGGCTATATGCCAAATTTTTCAGCCCCTCGGCTTATACTTGAGTCAAAGTTATTTATTATTTTACTCTGTTGTTGTTGTTGTTATTATTATTACTATTATTATTATTATTAAATTTATTATTTTACTCTATTTATTATTATTATTATATGTACATTATTTTACTCTATTATTTTATTACATTTATTTTACTCTATTATTATTATTATTCTTAAATGTATTATGTTATTCTATTATTATTACATTCACATTACTTTTACTCTATTATTTTTATTACATTTATTATTTTATTCTCTTTAGTATTATTGGAATGATACTTAAGCACATTTACATTGAAAAAGTTAGAAAAATGGTTTAATCAGAGTTTGACAGTTTTATCTTAAATTATAGTTTTATGTAAATATTCAAAAACATTTAACCTATTGATGCCTCAATTAATGTAATTTTATTGGTATCTATTCCTAATTTGAAATTTACCAGTAGCTGCTGCATTTCCCTCCCTCAGCTTACACTTGAGTCAATACATTTTCCCAGTTTTTAATGGTAAAATTAGGTGTCTTGGCTTATATTCGGGTTGGCTTATACTCAAGTATAGACGGTATTTGAAAAACTGCATCTTTGAGTACAAGCCAGCATGAGCACTGCAGACTGAGGAGGAGGCCCTCCTCTCGGTCCCACCTTCATCTCAAGTGCGGCTGTGGGAACGAGAGGGGGGCCTTCTCAGTGGCCACTCCCTGACTCTGGAACTCCCTCTCTAAAGAACTAAAAATGGACCCCTCTCTCCTCTCCTTTAAAAAGCTTTTAAAGACCAATATGTGTAATCTAGCCTGTGGAGAGGAGGAGGATTAGCATCTTTCATACATATTCTCACTCTGATATCAGATACTTCCTTAGACTGCTAACGCGATATATTATATTGTGCTTTTAATGTTTAGTATTTTAATTGGTCTCATTCCTTGTTCTTCTTATGTTTATTTGGCTTAACCCTTCACTTAGGTTGTTTATAAGTTATATTGAGTTATTTGATTTTTTGTTTAGTTTTGTTTGTTGATTACCTATTATTTGGCATTTAATATTTGCCATTTTTGTTATTTCTGTAAATCAGCCCCAAGTCCATTCGGGGAGAGGGAGCAGGGTATAAATAAAATGTATTATTATTATTATTATTATTATTATTATTATTATTATTATAGCGGAGGCGGCCCTAGGTAATTTTCAACGGTAAGCAAACAGTATTTTGCGGGCCCCCCCCCAACCAATCATTGATATATATTTTCTGTTTGTCGTGGGAGTTCTGTGTGCCATATTTGGTTCAATTCCATCATTGGTGGAGTTCAGAATGCTCTTTGCTTGTAGGTGAACTATACATCCCAGTAACTACACTTGCCGCACTTGCTCCCTTGCCTGGCCCGCTTTGGGTCCGGAGGCGTGCCTGAAGACCCCGGCGTGTGCACCAAAAGTCACCTCTTCTCCTGACTTTCTCCTCAGCCATTGGGACTGAGAGAGAGAGAGAGAGAGGTGGAGATGCCCACCTTTCCTGAAGGTAGACGCAAAAACAAAGGAGGGGGCGGAGGTGGGCTCTCTCTCTCTCTCTCTCTCTTTCTCTCTCTCTCTCTCGGTCCTTAATGGCCTTGGTCCTGATGGCTTGCTCCTGGGCTGCAAGAACCAGGCCTTCTTCTGTCTCCTTCTTCAGGGTTCCATTCATGAGTCATCACCAGGTCTTTTCCTTGTCAATTTTTCCATCAATTTTGTCAAGGAACTGCCAAGCACCAGTTCAGGACCAGGACAGCCTCCTTGGCAGCAGGTGGAAAGGAGTGATACATTATCTGCATACCGATGGCATTGAGCTCCAAAACTCTGGATGATCTCCCCCAGTGACATCATCATCATCATCATCATCATCATCATCATCATCATCATCATCTTTAATTACTTATTAATTGCCCTCGATCCGAGAATGCTCTAGGCGATTTACAGTTAAATTGTAAAAGATAAAATACATACATACAGAAATTAAAAATTAACAGAGATCGAATGCTCTAGTAAAAAGCCAGGTCTTAAGTGCTAGAGTAAAAGGCCCTAAGTCACACATGGCTCTCACGTAGGGCGGCAAGGAATTCCACAAGGTAGGAGGGGCAGAAAGAGAGAAAGCCCACCTGCGCCTGGTCCTTTCCAAGTGCACTTCTCTAGGACCCGGTATATAAAGTAAGTTGCGTTGCGACCTCCGATGATGGGAGAAGGAGAGGCGGTCCCTAAAGTACGATGGACCCTGGCCGTAAAGAATTTTAAAGGTCAGAACTAACATCTTAGACAGGCCACAGTGGTACTCAGTTGGAAGCCAATGTCAATATTGCAGCACTGGTGTTCTATGGCATTTCATGGGCGTTCTTGTGAGTAACCTGGCTGCCGCATTCTGAACAATACGGAGCTTCGGGTCGTAGACATCGGAAGGCCAACATACAGGGCGTTGCAATAGTCCAGCCTAGACGTGACCGTGGCATGGATGACCGTTGCCAGAGCCTCGTCAGATAGGTAGGGTGCCAGTTGCCTCACTTGTCGTAGATGGAAAAAGGCCTGTTTGCTGGCAGCAGCGACCTGAGCTTCCATTGTCAGCTGCGAATCCAGGACGACACCTAAGCTCTTAACAGTGGTCGATAGAGAGAGGGCGGCACCATCGAAGGTGGGTAATGGAGGAGTCAGACCTGCCGGGCGGCCATGCCAGAGAATCTCAGTCTTCGCCAGGTTCACCTTCAGTCTGCTAGCACGTAGCCAGTTCGACAGAGCTTCCAGACATAGGGTGAAATTGTCTGGAATTGACGTTGCTCCAGGCGCAGAAGGAGTTGGGTTTCATCTGCATATTGGTAGCAGTCCAGGCCGGAACTCCGAGCCAAACTAGCAAGGGGTCTAATGTAGATGTTGAAGAGGAGAGGAGAGAGAATTGCACCTTGGGGAACCCCACATAAGAGGGGGGATCTATTGGAGACTTGATCCATGTACTCCACGCGTTGGCTCCGGTTCTGGAGAAATGAGTTGAACCAATTGAGGGCCTTACTGTGAACTCCAGACATGGCAAGACGGTGAATCATTAGATCATATTCGGCAGTGTCAAATGCTGAGGTAAGGTCAAGAAGTACCAGTAGCGCGGATCCACCGTTTTCAGACTGGCGACGGAGTAGATGTTAAACAACATGGGGGACAATACTAAACCCTGGGGGACCCCAAAGGACAAAGGCTGTGGGGCCAAGTAGGTGTCCCCCAACAACACCTTCTGAGAGTGACCCCCCAGGAAGGACCGGAGCCACTGTAAGACGATGCCTCCAAGTCCCATGCCCATGAGGCATCTCAGAAGAATACCATATGGCATCGAAGGCCACTGAGAAGTCCACCAATTTGTGGACCTCTCTGAAACAACCAATTGTTATATCTACCTCCTTCCTTCTTTCCCTTCCTCCTCCTCTCTCTCTCCTTCCCAGCTGAAATGTAAATATCCTGCCCCCAAGTCTATCGTTCTCCAGTATGCAGTTTTCTGTCTACAGAAAGAAGTAATGGCTGCTTCTTTTATGGGAAACCAAGATTTAATCCAGTAAGTCTGTATGAATCAATATCCTTGTGAAATGACACCATGTTCAAGTTATTTTATGTTATGTTGATGGTTAGCTAATTTTGTAATGGAGACATTTCTTCTAGAAGCAGACATACTATAATTTAGTGGTAAAAACGTCAATCATTAAGGGTTGGAGGCCTGGAGCGGGGCAGGAAGAGGGCAGAGTTATTGATGGAAACGTATCTATAGACTCTTTGCGGTGCTTTGACCCCAAGTATCCATTTTGGTTATAATTTTGTTTTGTGAAAATGACATCAACCACAATCACTAATGTGCAAATGACATTGGAAGGCTGTGTTCCTCTGACCCGATTTAAAAGTCTCGCTGCTGCATCTACAGTCGCGGCTTTCCAATGGCAAACGAATGAATGCCCAGAATTTAAGAACTTTTTTCTGAGCTGGTAAATAAATATTCAAGGAACAGAGTGCTGTTTCATATATTGTAGAACCAACAACGGATTTCACACCGACTCAGTCAAATCTCAACAAAGATTCAGGATGACACCTGGTGACAGTCGAGTTTGGAATTTATTGAGATCTCCTTAGTAGTAAAAAGTTCAGCGCATAAGGACATGCTCTAAACCAGCGTTTCTCAAACTGGGGGTTGGGACCCCTGGGGGGGGGGGCTGTAAGGGGGGTGTCCCAGGGATTGTCAAAGATCATCAGAAAACACAAATTTTTCTGTTGGTGATGGGGGTCCTGTGTGGGAAGTTTGGCCAAATTCTATCAGTGATGGGATTCAGAATGCTCTTTGATTGTAGGTAAACTATAAATCCCAGCAACTACAATTCCCAAATGTTAAGGTCTATTTCCCCCAAACTCCACCAATGTTCACATTTGGGCATATTGAGTATTTCTGCCAAGTTTGGTCCAGATCCATCATTGTTTGAGTCCACAGTGCTCTCTGGATATAGGTGAACTACAACTCCCAAACTCAAGGTCACGTTTAGCCTGAAGAAGAGAAGGCTGAGAGGAGACATGATGTTCTTGTTCATTCGTTCAGTCGTCTCCAACTCTTCGTGACCTCATGGACCAGCTCACGCCAGAGCTCCCTGTCGGCCGTCACGACCCCCAGCTCCTTCAAGGTCAGTCGAGTCACTTCAAGGATGCCATCCATCCATCTTGCCCTTGGTCGGCCCCTCTTCCTTTTGCCTTCCACTTTCCCCAGCATCATTCCCTTCTCTAGGCTTTGCTGTCTCCTCATGATGTGGCCAAAGGACTTCAACTTTGTCTCTAGTCTCCTTCCCTCCAATGAGCAGCCGGGCTTTATTTCCTGGAGGATGGACTGGTTGGATCTTCTCGCAGTCCAAGGCACTCTCAGAACTTTCCTCCAACACCACAGCTCAAAAGCATCTCTCTCCCTTCGCTCAGCCTTCCCTGAGGTCCAGCTCTCACATCCGTAGGTGACTACAGGGAAGACCATGGCTTTGACTAGGCAATGGATCTTTGTTGCCAGTCTGATGTCTCTACTCTTTACTATTCTATCGAGACTGGACATGGCTCTCCTCCCAAGAAGGAAGTGTCTCCTGATTTCCTGGCCACAGTCTGCATCTGCAGTCATCTTTGCGCCTAGAAATACAAAATCTGTCACGGCCTCCACATTTTCTCCCTCTATTTTCCAGTTGTCAATCATTCTTGTTGCCATAATCTTGGAGACATGATACCCATGTATAAATACGTGAGAGGAAGTCATAGGGAGGAGGGAGAAAGCTTGTTTTCTTCTGCCCTGGAGACTAGGATGCAGAACAATGGCTTCAAACTACAAGAGAGGAGATTCCACCTGAACATGAGGAAGAACTTCCTGACTGTGAGAGCCGTTCAGCAGTGGAACTCTCTGTCCTGGAGTGTGGTGGAGGCTCCTTCTTTGGAAGCTTTTAAACAGAGGCTGGATGGCCATCTGTCAGGGGTGATTTGAATGCAATGTTCCTGCTTCTTGGCAGAATGGGGTTGGACTGGATGGCCCAGAAGGTCTCTTCCAACTCTAGGATTCTATGATTCTATGTAGAAGCCAATTGCATTTAAGGCCCTTTTGGTTCAATTCTTCTAGGGATTTCATTTCTGGGTTTTCTAAATCAGTTTGGATCAGTTTTTTAAAAAAATATTTTGATAAATATTTTTAATGTTTATGTATGTGTATGTGAACTTGTGTCCCGGCATTGAATGTTTGCCTTGGATATGCTGTGCTCTGCCCTGAGTCCCCTTAAATCAATTAATGGATAGTAATTATAGAGTTATCTTGCTCCATGATCTCCTATCAAAATCCATCTAAACCGGTGTCGATCCGCATGTTGTGTGAATGAATACTTTTTTTTTTAATGCGGGTGGATTGGTCTTTCCTTGAGAAGACTCCACGTTTTGGCAGGTTCCGAAGAGTTTGAAGAAACAGATGGTCTTTATAGACCAACTCAAGGAAAGAGAGAGGAAACAGAAATAGGAAAGAGACACACGCTGCTCATTTTCAGCCAAAGTTGACGACGGATTGAGTGATTTTTTTCTCAAAAGGAAACCTGGATAGACTCGTTGGATTTCTCCCTCCTTTCCTCTTCCATCCCCCCTTCTCCCCCTCCCCCGGTACCTTGCTTAATATTGCTATTTCAGCTCTGCTGTTTTGCATGGCTTAATATCTCCACCGTATCTCATTCACGCGACTCGTAAAAAGATCACATCACAAAAGTGCCTGGAAAATAAAATTTCATTGAAAGGGGACCCATCAAGTTTAAATGGGGGGTTTATATTGCAGCATTATGAGAATCAGGCTCGTGCATTTGCAACTCCCAAGGCGGAAAAAGTGAGACTATGAAACAATTAAAGCCACACAGACATCCTGTCTTGAGAGGTTGCGACAAGCTTTTAAAAAGCTGTGATGACTGCTCCCTTTGCCAGGTCGGTTGTGGCTCTCCCCCCCCCCCCCCGGATCGCCTCTCTTCCTTTCTGTTGAAATTGTCCACATGCTTCTTGTGGATTTCAATGGCTTCTCTGTGTAGTCTGACATGGTGGTTGTGAGAGTGGTCCAGCATTTCTGTGTTCTCCAATAATATGCTGTGTCCAGGTTGGTTCATCAGGTGCTCTGCTATGGCTGACTTCTCTGGTTGAAGTAGTCTGCAGTGCCTTTCATGATCCTTGATTCGTGTTTGGGCTACACAGTAGGCCTGGGTAACAACGGAAAAATTTGTTTCTAAAATCGATTCGTTTTTTGGGGGTTTTTGCGTTTCGTTATTTAAAATAATTACAAAATTTTCCTTTTAAAAAGTTCGATATTTACGAAATTTCGTAAATGTGAAAAAAATTACAAAACATTAACGAATCGATTTCCGAAACAATAACGAATCGATTCGTTAATGGAGGACGCGACCGCGAAATACGCTAAAAAACCTCCAAAAACTTCTGAAGCTTCCCTCTCCCTCTGTTGTTGACTGTTGGTGTGATATTATAATTTTTTTTCACTAATTAAACAAAAAACAACCATAAAACTTGCCCCAGACATGCGGAAATAATAACGAAACGACCTCAAAACAATAACGAAACGAATACAATAACGAAATACGAAGCATTTACAAAACTATTTAAAAATTCGTTTTTTAAAAAAATTGCTCCAGAATGGTTCGTTATCGTTTTGTAATTGAAAAAATTAACGAATTATTAACGAATTACAAATTAACGAAACGAAACCGCCCAGCCCTACTACACAGAGAAGACATTGAAATCCACAAGAAGCATGTGGACAATTTCAACAGAAAGGAAGAGACCATGAAAATGAACACAATCTGGCTACCAGGACTAAAAAAAAACTAAAATTAAAACAGCAAAACAGCAGAGGGAAAACAATCAGGGATATCTAATCGCCTCTCAACAAAAGATTGCTCCAGGTACTTCCAGGCCATCAAATGCTAATCAAGGTGGTCAGTTGAAACATTCACACCTAGTTCCAGCAGACAAGAGTCCTTTGTCCCACCCTGGTCTTTCCACAGATATATAAACCCTTTTGCCTAGTTCCAACACACCTCACTATCTCTGGGGATGCTTGCCATAAATGCAGGCAAAACGTCAGGAGAGAATGCCTCTAGAACATGGCCATATAGCCCGAAAAAAACCTACAACAACCCAGCCATTTCTTAAGTTTATTTCCTAAATGTTAGGAGTGAAAAGGCTTATCTAATCTCCTTAAGGAGGGCATTCCATAGCTGAGGGGCCACCACTGAGAAGGCCCTGATCTCGTCTCCTCCAAACATCCTTGTGATGAAGGTGGGACCGAGAGCAGGGCCTCCTCAGACTATCTTAAGGTCCTCATTGGTTCATAAGGGAAGATGCATTCAGACAGGTAACTTGGGCCAGAACCGTTTAGGACTTGATAGGCTAAAGCCAGCCTTTTGAATTGGGGCCGGTAGCAAACCGGTAGCCAGTGGAGCTGGCACAACAGGGGAGTTGTATGCAAAATGGAAGACATGCTACGATAAGAAGATGATTCCCCACCACCACCACCAGAACCATTTATGACTTTATAGGCTAAAGCAAGCACTTTGAATTGGGCCTGGTAGCAGACTAGCAGCCAATGGAGCTGGCGCAAAAGTGGAGTTGTATGCAAAATGGAAGAAATGCTACGATAATTTATTTATTTATTTTATTTACAGCATTTATATTCCGCCCTTCTCACCCCGCAGGGGACTCAGGGCAGATTACAATGTACACATATATGGCAAACATTCAATGGCAATTAGACATACAACATATATAAACATACACACAGGCCATTTAACTTTTTCTGGGGAGCTGTCGCTTTCATCGTCCATCTGCGACACTGATGAAGTACTTCCACATTCCCCGCATGCTTTGCTGGAGTCTTTTTTATGGCCTCATAAATTAGTTAAATTAGCCTCCCCACACATAGGTGGTACCTAATTTTCCTACTTGACAGATGCAACTGTCTTTCGGGTTGCAAAGGTCGACAACAAGCTACACAATTGGTCGAACACTCACTCCAACCCGGGCTGCCTTCGAACTCATGACCTTTTGGTGATCTTAATGCAGCTGACACTCAGCCAGTTGCACCACAATCCCGGTGCAAGTACTAAATGGTAATCCCTCGTTGGACGAGTAAGATGGTCTTCCATTATGGATTTCCTTGTGGGTCCGTATGTGGCTGTGGAGCCCTATTCTTCCTCTGCATCTTCTTCCGCAGTGAGGGCATTGGTTTCCAGGTGGAAGGCGGTCTCAGTCGGGGTTGGCTTGACGCGCCTTCCTCCTGGCACGTTTCTCTCTTTCACCCTCCACTCGTGCCTCCTCAAATTCTGCAGCACTGCTGGTCACAGCTGGCCTCCAGCTGGAGCGCTCAAGGGCCAGGGCTTCCCAGTTCTCAGTGTCTATGCCAGATTTTTAAGGTTGGCTTTGAGCCCATCTTTAAATCTCTTTTCCTGTCCTCCAACATTCCGTTTTCCGTTCTTGAGTTCGGAGTAGAGCAGCTGCTTTGGGAGACGGTGGTCGGGCATCCGGACAACATGGCCGGTCCAGCGGAGTTGGTGGCAGAGGACCATCGCTTCAATGCTGGTGGTCTTTGCTTCTTCCAGCACGCTGACGTTTGTCCGCTTGTCTTCCCAAGAGATTTGCAGGATTTTCCGGAGGCAGCGCTGATGGAATCGTTCCAGGCGTTGCATGTGACGTCTGTAGACAGTCCACGTCTCACAGGCATAGAGCAGGGTTGGGAGGACAATGGCTTTGTAGACAAGCACCTTGGTATCCCTATGGATGTCTCGGTCCTCAAGCACTCTCTGCTTCATTCGGGAAAATGCTGCACTCGCAGAGCTCAGGCGGTGTTGTATTTCAGTGTCAATGTTGACTTTGGTGGAGAGGTGGCTGCCAAGGTAGTGGAAATGGTCAACATTTTCTAATGTTACACCATTAAGCTGTATCACTGGCATTGGAGAGGGGATGGCTGGTGATACCATCACCGCCTTCACAGGATGAGGTCCTAAGTCAGGCTTCTATGCACACATGTCTAACAGGATGCTGGTCTGTACCACTTTTTGCTCTCCCCCAGGTAGAAAGAAGGCTTTGATTATCTCTGCATTTTGATATATGATTGCTTTTAATTTCCCAGGACAGAACCTCCTTGCATGGAAGTGTATCTTATATAGGAATGGGATCCCTCTGCTCTTGCATATGTCTCCTTAGAAATACGTCCCTGTGGGATCAATAGAACCTATTCCCAGGTAAGAGAGAACAGAAGGAACTAACACACCATGGTGCCATTGCTACAAAATCAGACAATGCGCAAACGTTTTGTTTCTTTTTCAGAAGCATCATGTACACTTTGGTGGGAATATTCCTCCTCCTGCGCCGAAGACAGGCATGTCTCTTGAAGAAATATAAACTGGAGGAGGGGAGCCTCGGCAATGAGAATTAACCTTGATTACTCCCGCAATTTACTAATCAAAACTGGAGACTGCTAATCAAGCCTGAATTGCCAGACACCTCTGGGTTCTTTTTTTTTTAAAGTAACCAAAATTGTGCATGCGATAAACAAGAATCTTCTTTGGTAATGGGGAAAATATTTGGCATAGCAGTCGCATGATTTTAATATATTTATCACTCGCTCGCAATGCTTACGAACATATGGCGCCACTGTGACAAAGAACTTTGCGTTTCTTTCAGAGTTTTCATCAAACGATTAGTCACGGCCTTGAAAGGCTTTGAATATCCAGGATATAGATATTGGAAGGGCACGTGGGACTCAATCCTGTTGTGGAATTACTCTGGTGTGAATATTGTTGTGCTGCCAGTGCTATGTTCTTCTGTGTAATCCCCTTTTATGCAATGTATCAAGGCTGTAGCCTATGGGTTTGTAGTTTGGTGAGGCAACAGAAGAAGGCTTCCACACTGGAGCATTAATGTGATATGCCACAACTTTAACTGCCCTGTCTCAAACATGCATACTCAGTAGCAGAGTAGCATAGCGCAAAAGCAGATGTCTTCACTGTGTCTGGTTGTGATCCCCAGGTTGTGCCAGTCAGCTTTTGTATGATATTGTTTCTAGCGCCCACTTTTTGCTTGATGTTCAGGCAGTGCTTCTTGTAGGTCAGAGAACGGTGCAGGGTGACTCCCAGGTATTTGGGTGCGCTGCAATGCTCCAGTGGGATTCCTTCCCAGGTGATCCTCAGAGCTCAGGATGCTTGTCTGTTCTTAAGGTGAAAGGGACATGTCTGTGTTTTAGATGAATTAGAGATCAGCTGGTTTTCCCTGTAATAGGCAGTAAGGGCACCTAGAGCTTCAGGGAGCTTTTGTTCAACCATCTCCATAGTTCAAAAGCATCTATCTTCCTTCGTTCACCCTTCCCTATGGACCAGCTCTCACATCCATAGGTGACTATGGGGAATACCATTGCTTTTACTATGAGGATCTTCATTGCCAGTGTGATGTCTCTTCACTATCTTATCAACATTGGTCATTGCTCTAGAATCATAGAATCATAGAATCAAAGAGTTGGAAGAGACCACATGGGCCATCCAGTCCAACCCCCTGCCAAGAAGCAGGAATATTGCATTCAAATCACCCCTGACAGATGGCCATCCAGCCTCTGTTTAAAAGCTTCCAAAGAAGGAGCCTCCACCACACTCCGGGGCAGAGAGTTCCACTGCTGAATGGCTTTCACAGTCAGGAAGTTCTTCCTCATGTTCAGATGGAATCTCCTCTCTTGTAGTTTGAAGCCATTGTTCCGCGTCCTAGTCTCCAGGGAAGCAGAAAACAAGCTTGCTCCCTCCTCCCTGTGGCTTCCTCTCACATATTTATACATGGCTATCATATCTCCTCTCAGCCTTCTCTTCTTCAGGCTAAACATGCCCAGCTCCTTAAGCCGCTCCTCATAGGGCTTGTTCTCCAGACCCTTGATCATCTTTGTCGCCCTCCTCTGGACACATTCTAGCTTGTCAATTCTAGCTCTCCTCAATTGTGGTGCCCAGAATTGGACACAATATTCCAGGTGTGGTCTAACCAAAGCAGAATAGAGGGGTAGCATTACTTCCCTAGATCTAGACACTATGCTCCTATTGATGCAGGCCAAAATCCCATTGGCTTTTTTTGCCGCCACATCACATTGTTGGCTCATGTTTACCTTCCTCCCCACGAGGACTCCAAGATCTTTTTCACACGTACTGCTCTCGAGCCAGGCGTCCCCCATTCTGTATCTTTGCATTTCGTTTTTCTTGCCAAAGTGGAATGGAAGCGTCTCCTAATTTACTGGCTGCAGTCTGTGTCTGCAGTAATCTTTGCACCTAGAAACACAAACCCTGTCATGTCCTCCACGTTTTCTCTCTCTTTTTCGCAGTTGCCAATCATTCTTGTTGCCATAATCTTGGTTTTTTGATGTTTAACGGCAACCCAGCTTTTGCACTTTCTTCTTTCACCTTGATTAGAAGGCTCTTCAGCTCCTCCTCACTTTTGGCCATTTCTAACTGCTAGGTTGGCAGAATAAAAATATTTATTTGGAGAGGAAGCTGAGTATTATTTAGGTGCACCTTTATGGATTAAAACAAAATGTAGATTAGGGCAAAAATGGGCTGGGATGGACAGCAATCATGATACAGACTGAGCTAAATCGATCTCAACATTCCTGAAAAAAGATCGAAAGAAGTAGAGTCAGCTAGGACTGGATGTTGAGTTTATTAAGAATGAGACAGAGAAGAAGAAGAAGAAGAAAAACAATAGTGAAAATAATGTTAATAGAAGGGATGGCCCTTCAGTTGAGGGGAAGGCAGCACGGTTGTCATCCAAAGATTCAGAAAGAACAGAAATGAGGTGCTAGAAATGCATGGACTAGTGAAGGAGGAAGTCAACGTCTGGGGGAGGAAGCCTTTGTGAAGCTTTTAGGAAAGTGGATTTTATTTGTATGTGTCACTTCCTATGTTTTATTGCCTCTTTCTTGCTTCCTCTCTCTTCGCTTCTCTTTCTCTGGCAAGCATCCCACAATTCCATAACCTGTGTAGGTTTGATGGCGCCAGTTTATGGGACAACGCAGTTGATGTGACTTTTCTCAAGCCCCTTTGGGTATTTCTGACAGGTGAGAATGGGACCACTGCCTTGTTTGGGTCCAGTCAAGAAATTCATCTCATTCGTCTTTTTGTATACAATGAAGGACATGATCAGATGCCTTTGGAAACTTTGGAAACTCATAAGCAACCTGTGTTGGACGGGGTTACACTCCCCCTGAAGTCACAGGTCCGCAGTTTGGGAGTCCTCTTGGATTCAACGCTCACGCTTGAGGCTCAGGCGTCAGCGGTGTCTGGGAGGGCTTTCGCACAACTGAGACTCGTGCGCCAACTGCGACCGTACCTCGCGAAGGCGGATCTGGCCGGAGTGGTCCATGCCTTGGTCACCTCCAGATTGGATTACTGCAATGCGCTCTACGTGGGGCTGCCCTTGAAGACGGCTCGGAAGCTCCAACTGGTCCAACGATCAGCAGCCAGGATGCTAACGGGGGCCCCTTACAGAGAGAGGTCAACCCTCCTGTTTAAGGAACTCCACTGGCTGCCGTTTATATTCCGAGCCCAATTTAAGGTGCAGGTGCTTACCTACAAAGCCCTGAACGGTTTGGGACCAGCCTACCTGCGTGACCGCATTTCCATCTACGAACCCACACGTTCACTTCGGTCATCTGGAGAGGTCCTGCTCGTGATCCCACCGGCGTCGCAAGCGCGCTTGGTGGGGACGCGGGACAGGGCCTTTTCCATGGTGGCCCCCCAACTCTGGAACACCCTCCCCAAAGACATTGGACAGGCTCCTACATTGGCTGTCTTCAGAAAGAACTTGAAGACCTGGCTTTTCCGATGCACCTTCCCAGATTAGGAAATCCCCACTACCAAGTCCCATAAGCACTTTATCAGAACCAATGATTGCTGCACATCGCACATCGCACTTGCCCTGGAAGCCCTTTACACACCTCCTGTCACATCAGCACTTTTAATTTTTGTACCCACCCTCCGGCCTGGCCCAGTTTTATTGTGTTTTAGTGTATTGTGCCTGTTGTTTACTTTGCTTTACTCTGTTTTTAATTGTTTGATTTGCTTAGATTGTATTGTTATGTTGTGTGTTGAGGCCTCAGCCTGTGTAAGCCGCATCAAATCCTTTGGGAGATGCTAGCGGGGTACAAATAAAGTTTAATAATAAGCAGAGTCTGTACTCGGCATACATCTTCAAGTTGCCTGTCAACATATGCTATTGCCTTGATTTTCATAGGAATGCTCAGAGGTAGATTTACAGTTATTCCCTTTGAAATATGAGGGTTGAATGAAAAGTAATGCCTCCACCTTTGTTACTTGGGTTTGGTGGGAATATTTTAATAAATCAAACGCAAAAATAATCCTTAGAATGTGCTCTTTAACCACCACTATTCACTTTTCCACATAATCACCAGACAATTGGATACATTTCTGCCAATGCTGAACAAGTTTTCTGAAGCCGTCACGGAAGAAATCGACACTCTGTTTCTGCAATCAGCGTATCACAGTACTCTCATCCTGGGTACCCATCATGCACAGATCTTCTGATAGCCAAGCAAAGCAATAAAGTGACCCACACATTCTTGTGAAATGCCAATTATGCTTGAAATTTCTCTCTGAGTGACATGACAATCATCCTGAATCAATCTGTCAATCTTTTGCTTGTGAAACTAGGTGGTTGCTATCACAGAACATCTATCTCTTTGTTTGCCATGCAAGTCAGATGTTCCCACCTCAACATCTTTAAACTTACTCGCCCAACGACGCACAGTACTCACATCAACACAAACACCATAAACAACTTGCATTCTCTGATGAATCTCCTTTGTCAATAATTCAATGACGCACGTTGAAGTCACATCTGCGCAGGGTTCCATACTTCACACTTTAACAACACAACCGTTCAGTGCGAAGGCTTCCCGTCAAAATGGAACTGTAGAAAAGAGTCTACTGAACAAGCCAGTACCTGCTGCATACCAGTACTGTTGAAGAGCTACATCACTATTCATTCAACCCTCGTATAGATTACAGCACCTTGCTAGGTGGTCTGCAAACACTTAGAAACAAATGCGGTCATTGCTAATAGTCAACATGGATTTATCAAAAACAAGTCATGCCAGACTCATCTGATCTCTTTTTTCGATAGAGTTACAAGCTGGGTAGATGCGGGAAATGCCGTGGATGTAGCGTACCTGGATTTCAGTAAGGCTTTCGACAAGGTCCCCCACGACCTTCTGGCAAACAAACTAGTCCAATGTGGGCGAGGATACGGTGAGGTGGATCTGTAATTGGTTAAATGGACGAACCCAGAGGGTGATTCTCCCCAATGCTTCCTCTTCATCCTGGAAAGAAGTGACGAGTGGAGTGCCATCAGCAGGGTTCCGTCCTGGGCCCGGTCCTGTTCAGGATCTTTATTAATGACTTAGATGAAGGGTTAGAAGGCAGGATCATCAAGTTTGCAGACGACACCAAATTGGGAGGGAGAGCCAAGACTCCAGAGGACAGGAGCAGGACTCAAAACGATCTTGACAGATTAGAGAGATGATGGGCCAAAACTAACAAAATGAAGTTCAACAGGGAGAAATGCAAGAGACTCCACTTAGGCAGGAAAAGCGAAATGCAAAGAGACAGAATGGGGGATAATGATGCCTGGCTTGAGAGCAGTATGTGTGAAAAAGATCTTGGAGTCCTCGTGGGGAAGTTAAACATGAGCCAACAATGTGATGTGGCGGCAAAAAAAGCCAATGGGATTTTGGCCTGCATCAAGAGGAGCATAGTGTCTAGGTCCAGGGAAGTCATGCTACCCCTTCTATTCTGCTTTGGTTAGACCCCACCTGGAATATTGTGTCCAATTCTGGGCACCACAATTCAAGAGAGATATTGACAAGCTGGAATGTGTCCAGAGGAGGGCGACTAAAATGATCAAGGGTCTGGAGAACAAGCCCTATGAGGAGCAGCTCAAGGAGCTGGGCATGTTTAGCCTGAAGAAGAGAAGGCTGAGAGGAGATATGATGAGAGTCTTGTATATGTGAGAGGATGTCACAGGGAGGAGGGAGCAAGCTTGCTTTCTGCTTCCCTGAAGACTAGGACGCAATGGAACAATGGCTTCAAACTACAAGAGAGGAGACTCCATCTGAACATGAGGAAGAACTTCCTGACTGTGAGAGCCGTTCAGCAGTGGAATTCCCTGCCCCAGAGTGTGGTGGAGGCTCCTCCTTTGGAAGCTTTTAAACAGAGGCTGGATGGCCATCTGTCAGGGGTGATTTGAATGCAATATTCCTGCTTCTTGGCAGAATGGGGTTGGACTGGATGGCCCATGACGTCTCTTCCAACTCTAGGATTCTATGATGCTATGATTCTATTCATTGGTGGTTACCCATTCAAGTACTAATCCAAATTGACCTTGCTTAGCTTAGATCAGAAGGAAAGATGATATTGGTTGGACAGGTAAAGTGCAATCTCGCAATCCAAGAAGATCTGTCTATTTGCTTCTGTCCATACAAAGAAATGCAACTTCAGTGTAAACAGTGTGGTCTCTCCATCACCATCATCACCAACTACAAACTGAAGGAAACAGTAACCATTTCATTTTTCAAAAAGCTCCGAAACCTTCCAAATGATTGCTTTATTTTGCATTTTTAATTGCTGGGAACATTACTCAAACAAAACCATGGAACACAATTCCTGTACACAACCTCCAATACAGTAAACCAAAGCCAAGAGGAGCCAATAAGGATCGTAGAAGAGGAGACAATTCTTTTTTAATGGTGGGGAATTTTTAATGACCTGAAGTTATTTTGTTCCAGTGTCTTGATCACAAGTTTGCTTTAATTTAGAGGCTGAGATCCAAGCAGACCCTCCTTCTATCCTCTCTGCACTGCCTGCAGTCTGAGAAGGGTGAATTAAAGATGTCCCAGATTACTTCTGAAACTCTGGATCCGCTTTCTCTGGCTTTTGCAGAGCCATTGATGTAATTTTTAAAATGTCGCCATCATTAATTCAGAAGCCTGCAAAAGAGGGAGGGGTGTTAAATAGGAGGGGGAGATGCGGATATTCAGGAGAGTAAGGAAAGCTTCCTAGAAATTCGAATTCCTTATTCAGGTAACTTTAAATCATCTTTTTGTAGAAAGAAAAAAAAAAGATTTACAAATATATTCAAGGGTGCCACCTATCCAAAATTTGTACAACAATTCAAGATAACCAAGTATTCAGAATTTTGTATGTCATTGGGATATGAGGAATGTAGTTTCAGAATAAAAATAGATGGTGATGGGATGTGTTTTCTGTAATGTGTGTATATATGTCTGTGTATGTGTGTTTGAGGATCAGGATATCCGTAGGGATACCCAGGTGCTGGTTTATCAAGCTATTGTCCTCTCAAGCCTGTTATACGCCTGCAAAATGTGGACTGTCTATAGATGTCACACTCAACTCCTGGAATAATTCCATCAGCATTGCCTCCAAAAGAAATCCTGCAAACTTCTTGGGAAGACAGGCATACAAAGACCACCAGCATTGAAATGATGATCTATGCCAGGGGCCCTCAAACTTTTTAAACCGGGGGCCAGTTCACTGTCCCTCAGACTGTTGGAGGGCCGGACTATAGTTTTTTTTCTAAAAAAAAATCAATAAAAAAATTCCTCTGCACATTGCACATATCTGATTTTGCTGTGTGGAAGGGCCCTTCGAGGGAGGGGGTTCTTTCTCGCCCTCTTGAGGCAGTAATTCCAGGAGCAGAGAATGGGAAACCTTCCTATTTCTAGTATGATATAATGGAAACTACCAGTATTAAAAACTCTAAAATTATAACTGTAAATAAAGAACAACACTCAAACACAGGGGAACTCCAGACAAGAAACAATCAGGGCCAGCTAATCACCTCTCAACAAAGGATTCTCCCTAAAAACTGTCAGGCTATGAAATGGTAATCAAGGTGGCCAATTGAAACATTCATACCTACCTCCAACAGACAAGAGTTCTTTCTCCCACCCTGGATCTTCCACAATTTTCCTAGTTAAAGGTTTTCCTCTGATATGAAGTCCAGTCGTGTCTGACTCTGGGGTGTGGTGCTCATCTGCATTTCTAAGTCGAAGAGCCGGCGTTGTCCGTAGACACCTCCAAGGTCATGTGGCCGTATGACTGCATGGAGCGCCGGGGCAGCCTCCCTTGGCTGGCTCACGTGGCCTACTTGCCCAATGGATAGCGTGAGCCTAGCAAGGGAGGAGCAGCACTGCGCGGCCTATTTTCGTGTAAAGAACCTTGTGAGGTGCTTTACGCGTGAGTAGGCCACGCGGAGCAGCTGCCCTTGGCTGGCTCACGCTGCCCATCGGGCCTGATGGATAGCGTGAGCCAGCCAAGGGAGAGGCACTGTGTGAGGGGGAGCGCTCCTCCTCAGCGGGCCGGATAAGTGCCCTTGGCGGGCCGGAAGTGGCCCGCGGGCCGTAGTTTGGGGACCCCTGATCTATGCCATCAACTTTGCTGGAGTAGCCATTGTCCGAATGCCCAATCACATCTCCCAAAGCAGAGAACTTGTGAAGCCCTGGCCCTTGCGCACTCTAATTGGAGGTCAGCTGTAACCAGCAGTGCTGCAGAATTCGAAGAGGCTCGAATGGAGGGCAAAAGAGAGAAACTATGTTTACTAGGGCCCTTCCACACATCCACATAATCCACAATATCTGCTTTGAACTGGTCCATGAGATCTCTTTCAACTCTAAGGTGAACTTCCTGACTGTGAGAGCCATTCAGCAGTGGAACTCTCTGCCCCGGAGTGAGGTGGAGGCTCCTTCTTTGGAAGCTTTTAAGCAGAGGCTGGATGGCCATCTGTCAGGGGTGATTTGAATGCAATATTCCTGCTTCTTGGCAGAATGGGGTTGGACTGGATGGCCCATGAGGTCTCTTCCAACTCTTTGATTCTATGATTCTAACTTCCTGACTGTGAGAGCCGTTCAGCAGTGGAACTCTCTGCCCCGGAGTGTGGTGGAGGCTCCTTCTTTGGAAGCTTTGAAACAGAGGCTGGATGGCCATCTGTCAGGGGTGATTTGAATACAATATTCCTGCTTCTTGGCAGAATGGGGTTGGACTGGATGATGGCCCAGGAGGTCTCTTCCAACTTCTAGGATTCTATGATTCTATAACTTCCTGACTGTGAGAGCCGTTCAGCAGTGGAACTCTCTGCCCCGGAGTGAGTGTGGTGGAGGCTCCTTCTTTGGAAGCTTTGTAGCAGAGGCTGGATGGCCATCTGTCAGGGGTGATTTGAATGCAATATTCCTGCTTCTTGGCAGAATGGGGTTGGACTGGATGATGGCCCAGGAGGTCTCTTCCAACTCTTTGATTCTAGGATTTTATGATTCTATAACTTCTGACTGTGAGAGCCGTTCAGCAGTGGAACTCTCTGCCCCGGAGTGTGGTGGAGGCTCCTTCTTTGGAAGCTTTGAAACAGAGGCTGGATGGCCATCTGTGAGGGGTGATTTGAATGCAATATTCCTGCTTCTTGGCAGAATGGGGTTGGACTGGATGATGGCCCAGGAGGTCTCTTCCAACTCTTTGATTCTAGGATTCTATGATTCTATAACTTCCTGACTGTGAGAGCCGTTCAGCAGTGGAACTCTCTGCCCCGGAGTGAGTGGGTGGAGGCTCCTTCTTTGGAAGCTTTGTAGCAGAGGCTGGATGGCCATCTGTCAGGGGTGATTTGAATGCAATATTCCTGCTTCTTGGCAGAATGGGGTTGGACTGGATGATGGCCCAGGAGGTCTCTTCCAACTCTTTGATTCTAGGATTTTATGATTCTATAACTTCCTGACTGTGAGAGCCGTTCAGCAGTGGAACTCTCTGCCCCGGAGTGTGGTGGAGGCTCCTTCTTTGGAAGCTTTGAAACAGAGGCTGGATGGCCATCTGTCAGGGGTGATTTGAATGCAATATTCCTGCTTCTTGGCAGAATGGGGTTGGACTGGATGAGGGCCCAGGAGGTCTCTTCCAACTCTAGGATTCTATGATCAGAGCTTTATTATTGCATTTTAGGAGGTGTAAAAAGCATATCCAAGATCAAAAATACAAAGCCAATAGTCAAGTAAAGACGATTTGGATGTGAGAGGCAAACAGGCAACAGGATTTAGGCTGGAGATCAATAGCAAACAATTTTTTCAAAAAGGCTCAACGTGCAATGGTTTGTACAAAATAACAGAAAGACTCCAACCCATAACAAAAAACACTTCACAAATCAATGTTATTGAAAATATATTAGGTTTCTGTAAAAACTATAAGGGGGGAGGGGGGTGGGGAGGGAGAACATGGAGTAAGGGAGACAGCACAAAAAGATTTACTTCAGAGTGCTACAAAATATTGAACTAAGAATAACATTAAAGATGAGATTTGCAATGAATCTCAAGCTGCTCTATTCCCCACGGCTGGGCCTGCCAAAGGCTCTGTTGGCTCCCTCTGTTCTTTCCTGTCTTTATTTAAATATTTCATACAGTTGTCTATGTTCATGTGTAGTGCGAACTGTCATTTATATTTCAAGTCCACTCTAAAATGGATCTTAGGCTGTCTCAAGCTGTGCGCGGCGCCGGAGTCGCTCTGAACCGGGGAGGTAGCGCTGAAGTGGTAAGGACAAATGAAGACTGATATTTAATGTAGTTCTTGTGTACTTATAGTTTGCTGTCATGTCTTCCACCTTGAAACTGATTTGTAATTTTATGGCTTTTGTGACATTATGATCAGATGGGATGTGAATAAGGCTTCCATTTAGCAAATCCGTCGATGCATTTTTCAAGACAGAGTGGTTTGACGGCGGGAAATGCTGAAAGGCTGACCTCCGGGTTGCGCATTTAGCAGCGACGACGACGACGACAACAACAACAGCAATGTCCTTGTTGCGCAGGAGGACTCAAGGCTCATTGGAGAAGGGCCCTGCGTTACATAAGCGAGCCTGACACCCAGTTGCGGGACAAGATGGCATTACGTGGAGCTCCCTCAAGTCTCCTTGTCATAAGGAATGAACGTTGGTTCTTCTCAGCACTCCACCAAAAGAGTTTCTCAAAGTATAACTAGCCTCTGTGCTTCACTTTATGCTATGATTGCCTCTTTTTTCTTTTGTTGAGGCATCAAAGCAGGTCTTGTTTGGCACCACTTTTGTGACAAATGACACCTGAATCAGAGGCGGCCCTAGGTAATTTTCAATGGTAAGCAAACAGTATTTTGCCCCCCCTCCCCCAACCAATCATTTGTCGTGGGAGTTCTGTGTGCCATATTTGGTTCAATTCCATCATTGGTGGAGTTCAGAATGCACTTTGATTGTAGGTGAACTATACACCCTCACAATCATGTTAAAAAACAAAGTATGGATTGTCGATGTTGCAATCCCAGGTGACAGCAGAATTGCAGAGAAACAACTGGAAAGATGACACAATATGAGGATTTAAAGATCGAACTGCAAAGACTCTGGCACAAGCCAACAAAGGTGGTCCCAGTGGTGATTGGCACACTGGGTGCACTGCCTAAAAACCTTGGCCTGCACTTAAACACAATCAGCACTGACAAAATTACCATCTGCCAGCTGGAAAAAGGCCACCCTAGTGGGATCTGAATGCATTATTCACTGATACATCACCCAGTCCTAGACACTTATTTATTTATTTACAGCTTTTCTATTCCGCCCTTCTCCTCACCCCGCAGGGGACTCAGGGCGGATTACAGTGTACACATATATGGCAAACATTCAATGCCAATTTTTGACATACAAACATATACAGACATACACAGAGGCTATTTAACTTTTTCTGGCCGCCAGGGGAGCTGTCGCTTTCATTATCCATCTGCAACACTGATGAAGTACTTCCGCATTCCCCGCATGCTTTTGCTGGAGTCTTCTTTATGGCCTCATAAATCAGTTAATTTAGCCTCCCCACACTTTTTAAGGTGATACCTTGTTTTCCTACTTGACAGATGCAACTGTCTTTCGGGTTGCAAAGGTCGACAACAGGCTACACATAATTGGTTGGAAACTCACTCCAACCCGGGCTGCCTTCGAACTCATGACCTTTTGGTCAGAGTGATCTTAATGCAGCTGACACTCAGCCAGATGCGCCACAATCCCAGTGCAAAGTGTCCGACGTGTGATCCAATACAACAGCCAGCAGAGTGTCTGCTGTGGACTCATCTTGTTGTGTTTGCACTTCTTCGCTGGTTCAAGTCATCACACTAGCCTGGTGCAAATGTGCATCTCTCTCTTTGTGTGAGCATCTCATGGCTGGGACTAGCATGAATTAGCATGAGCAGCATTGTCTCTGTGTGAGCATAAACCCTTTGGCATTAGCCTTAGAGATCATGACAAGACCATCCTTTGGCTGAAGATCTCTCCACTCAAGGAGACACGCAACAGCAATGTGGTGTCATATGCCAAGCAACAAAGGAGAGAGTCGTTTACATGCTTTAATACATTTCTGCTAGATTAACCCTCAGTAGGATGTCACCCCCTCTAGTCACATGCTTTTGTTTCCCTAATCTTCTTTGTGTTTGCTCACTGACCCTGAGCGTGTATTTAACTTATGACCCTATTTTGCTTAATAAAATACAGGCCATCTGACCAGCATTCATGTCAATGAACTACATGGAGATGATTATCACATTGGAAATGTTAGGGCACCGTTTCGCCTTTGGGGATGGAGGGGTGCAGAGCCGGAGCCTCAAGATCTGCCTCCCTCGATTCTTCAATCACAATATCACAACAACAACAACAACAAAAACCCAAAATAAATCAATTTTAATAATATGCCATAAAAGAGTCTTGCTAAGTACATGAATCTCTATCAGTTGAGCAGTCAATACGATTTAGCAACAGTACACACATAACTGTCATCGGGACTCACCAGGGATTTAGCCTGAGCACTCCTCCAATGCCCTAAAATTGAAAATTACATATTTTCCAATTGGATTGTTTTCCATAATAACTGATGGCCAGATCGACACAAAAACCTACAATAACCTCCTCCTGATCTGAAGAGACAGAGGTCTCCATCAAGGCCCTAAAATGGGAAGCTGTTGTTGTTTATTTGTTCAGTCACTTCCGACTCTTCGTGACCTCCTGGACCATCCCACACCAGAGCTCCTTGTCAGCCATGGCCACCCCCAGCTCCTTCAAGGTCAATCCAGTCACTTCAAGGATGCCATCCATCCACCTTGCCCTTGGTCGGCTCCTCTTCCTTTTTCCTTCCATTTTCTCCAGCATCATTCCCTTCTCTAAGCTTCTCTTTCTTCTCATGATGTGGCCAAAGTACTTCATCTTGGCCTCTCATCTCCTTCCCTCCAGTGAGCAGTTGGGCTTTATTTCCTGAAGTAAGGACTGGTTGGATCTTCTGGTGGTCCAAGGCACTCTCAGAACTTTCCTCCAACACCACAGCTCAAAAAGCATCTCTCTTCCTTTGCTCAGCCTTCCTTCTGGTCCAGCTCTCACATCCGTAGGTGACTATGGGGAATACCATGGCTTTGACTATGTGGATCTTCGTTGTCAGTGTGATGTCTCTACTCTTCACTATTTTATCGAGATTGGCCATTGCTCTCCTCCCAAGAAGGAAACGTCTCCTGATTTCCTGGTTGCACTCTGTGTCTGCAGTCATCTTCCCACCTAGAAATACAAAGTCTGTCACGGCCTCCATGTTTTCTCCTTGTATTTGCCAGTTATCAATCAGTCTGGTTGCCATAATCTTGGATTTTTTCATGTTTAATTGCAACCAGAGGTGGCCCTAGGTAATTTTCAATGGTAACAAACAGTATTTTGGCTTCTCCCCCCCCCCCCCCAACCAATCACTGATATATATTTTCTGTTCGTCGTGGGAGTTCTGTGTGCCATATTTGGTTCAATTCCATCATTGGTGGAGTTCAGAGTGCTCTTTGATTGTAGGTGTAGGTGAACTATACATCCCGGTAACTACAACTCGCATATGTCAAGGTCTATTTTCCCCCAAGAGCGCCTCAAGAGCGCCCCTGGGCAAAATCAACTCTACTGCGAATGCTTATTTATTTATTTATTTATTTATTTATTTGCAGCATTTATATTCCGCCCTTCTCCTCACCCCGCAGGGGACTCAGGGCGGATTACAGTGTACACATATATGGCAAACATTCAATGCCAATTTTGACAAACAACATATACAGACATACACAGAGGCTATTTAACTTTTCTGGCTGCCAGGGGAGCTGTCGCTTTCATCGTCCATCTGCGACACTGATAAAGTACTTCCGCATTCCCCGCATGCTTTTTGCTGGAGTGCTTTGCTGGAGTCTTCTTTATGGCCTCATAAATTAGTTAATTTAGCCTCCCCACACTTTAAGGTGGTACCTAATTTTCCTACTTGACAGATGCAACTGTTTTTCGGGTTGCAAAGGTCAACAACAGGCTACACAATTGGTTGGAAACCCACTCCAACCCGGGCTGGCTTCGAACTCATGACCTTTTGGTCAGAGTGATCTTAATGCAGCTGACACTCAGCCAGCTGCACCACATTCCCGGTGCTTTATAAAAGGTTGAGCCGTCCCTGATTACAACCCAGCTTTTGCACTTTCTTCTTTCACCTTGATTAGAAGGTTCCTCAGCTCCTCCTTCGCTTTTCACCATCAAAGTGGTGTCATCTGCATATCTAAGGTTGTTAATGTTTCATCCAGCAATTTTTACCCTAGCCTTGCATTCGTCAAGCCCCGCACGTGTCACATGATGTGTTCTGCATCCAAGTGGAATAGGTTGGGGGAGAGTAGACAAACCTGCCGTACGCCTTTCCCAATCTTGAACCAGTCTTTTGTTCCGTGGTCAGTTCTGACTGTTGTGACTTGGTCCTTGTACAGATTCCTCAGGAGAGAGACGAGGTGATTTGGTATGCCCATACCGCCAAGAACTTGCCACAATTTATTCTGATCCACATAGTCAAAGGCTTTAGAATAGTCAATGAAGCAGAAATAGATGTTTTTTGGAAACTCCCTGCCTTTCTCCATTCTCCAGCATCCAGATATTGGCCATTTGGTCTCTCGTTCCTCTGCCTTTTCTAAACCCAGCTTGAGCTTAGCTATTCAATGGACTACTTACTTTGGCAAGCTGTGTAGTTAGTACTACTGCCTTGCAGAGGACAAGTGTTTTCAATCATCTACACATGCTTCCCAGTCCAGGCAAGGCATCTGGATTCGCTTTCTCCCCTTCCTCAAAATAAATAATTGTGCCTGTGCTCTTCCGTCAAAAGGAAGCTGTTATTTTAATTAAATGCCCTCGTCGTATTATTGCTGAGATGGTTGTAATAAATTTAATTGGTTAATTAATTGGTGTGCTAATTGGCTAGTTCATCTAAGTTAATCAACTGTGGTTGTTGTTTTTGTTTTTTTTTAAAAAATCAACTTTGAAAACTTCAGCTGTTTGACGATACTTATCTCAGTGGGATATGTAGAGGCTCAAATTAATGTAATTAAAAGGATATGTTGCAAAATTCTGCTTTTTAGAAAGGGAATCGTGATGGATTGTCCGCCTCCTCATGTGTTTTCACCACTTAGGAACCACAAATTCTTCCTCCCCAAAATGATGGGCCTGTTCTTCTTCCCAACCTCCCAGGGCGCTGAACACAGCTCTTTGTTAGAGAATGGATCCAGAAAGGAACCAATAATATGTATGTATTTATTTATTTACCGTATTTATATACCGCTTTTCTCAGTCCGTGGGCAACTCGGAGTGGTTTACATTTGGCACAATTTGATGGCCCTCAGCAACATAAAAATACTTAAAACATTAACACATCCCAAAGGTAGGAGAAGAGCAGGCTGGGCAGAGGGAGATAGAGGGCTTGGTAGTTGATTAAATGTCCTTTGAGCAGTATCTGGCCACTTGGAGTGCTTCTGGTGTTGCCGCAAGAAGGTCCTCCCTTGTGCATGTGGCAGGGCTCAGGTTGCATTGCAGCAGGTGGTCAGTGGTTTGGTCCTCTCCACGCTCACATGTCGTGGACTCCACTTTGTGGCCCCATTTCTGAAGGTTGGCTCTGCATCTCGTGGTGCCAGAACGCAGTCCGTTCAGCACCTTCCAAGTCGCCCAGTTGTCTGTGTACCCAGGGGGGAGTCTCTCATTGCCCTCTTGATTGGCTGCCTTTAGGAGCTGTTTATATGTCAACCATCTTTCGTTTGATGATTCCCTCCTCTGGTCTGCCTCATTCGGTGATATCCACATTGGTGTTCTCGTGTACCATCTCTTCTTATATTTATTCCATGTTTTAATCAGTGATGCTCTAAGAGGGTGATTGTTAAAATTCCTTTCTATAGCGCCTTCCCTTTCCATAGGTAGCTATGCCAGCCTCTCATTTGGTATCAGCCATTGGGGCAAAGTGGCCCCCAAGCTGCTTTGCCCGCCGCCTCCCCCACTTCTCCTGCCTTCGGGAGGTGGCATGGCCACATCCCAAGGGCAGGAGAAGAGCAGGCTGGGCCCAGGGAGACAGAGGGGAAATCGGCCCCAAATTCCCAAAATTTGCCCACCGTCTCTCATCCTTCTCCATACCCCGCAGGCCGGAGAAATGCCCTCAGGGGGGTGGGGCCGGCCCACGGGCCGTAGTTTGAGGACCCCTGCTCTAAGGACTCTTCCAGAGGAAAATCCTTAGGGCCTCGCTATCAAGGCACCCTGGCTTCCCGCTAGGCACAAAGTGCATGTCCTGTTCAAAAGACAATTATTACAGGCCCAGCGTGTGACAGCACATGAATTGTTTACTAGGCTTGTGCACATATTCGATTTGGCCAGTTCCCTTCAGCCAATCTGGCTGGTTCAGCTTGTTTGGATGGCCATAACTCCAAGGGCCCAGCCTCCCTCCATGTTTTTTCCGGCCACAACAGAACTGTGGTTTTGGTTACAAATGGAGAGCAAGAGGGAGGCTCTAGAAGGAATACGTGAGCGGGTAGGCACCACTCTGTGTTACAGATTTGTGGACAGTTCCCCATCCAAATATTAACTAGACCTAATTTCCAAAAAATCGGATAGGATCCAGTTCTTCTGAATACTAATTTCTAAATACAGGGTGCAAGAATATAGTTCAGTATATTGGCTCACAAACAACCAATCGCTGAGTTTGTGTGTGGAATTATTTCAAGATGTAATGAAAGAAGGGAAAGAAAAGAATACAATGTATTGCTATTAATTGAGTAAACTATTTTATGTAACATTCTGTACGCATACTGAGCTCCTTTCTTGACGTTCAAAGCAATTCGAGCCACTTTTTTCTTACTATTTTTTTTTTGGTAATCTAAAAAAAAATAATGAAAATAAGCACTTGTCAAAAATGATGATCTCCACTGGAAAATAAATGTTTACTAAAGACTTCTTTCTGTGTTCTCTTACAGCATTAATAATATTTTTCTTTCTCCAAAGTTTTCTTGCATCCTTCAAAGAGATTGATTTCGCTGGGAAGAACAAACATATGCAAATTTAAAGTTGACTGCTGTTAAACTCCCCTCGCCCCCTCCTTCTCTTCCCACAAAGAAATGGATCAGATAATTCCATATTGTGAATCTACGGTATTTATGAGAGCTTTTATCATGTCCCCCCTTCCCGGAAAAAAAGCACTATGTTGTTCCTCAGCTGTGTTGAGGCCAAACCCTAGTGCAGTGGTTCTCAACCTTCCTAATGCCGTGACCCCTTAATACAGTTCCTCATGTTGCGGTGACCCCCAACCATAAAATAATTTCTGTTGCCGTGCAAAAAGAATCTGCGAAGCCCACCTCCTCCAAGATGAACTGAACCACCTCAACTGGGCTCTCCAGGCCAATGGAGACTCCACCTCAGACATCAGAAGAGCTGCAAGACCAAGAACAAGCCACGAGTCAAGATGAAGATCCACCCAGAGGAAAAGTGAGGTGCAAAAAGAAAGACAACTACTGGACCGCATAGGGAAGCTGATGAAGAAACACAACCTACAAACTATCTACAGACCCACAAAGAAAATCCAACAAATGCTACATTCAGCAAAGGACAAGAGGGATCCTCTCACCTCTGCAGGAGTCTACCGTATAACATGCAGCTGTGGACAAGTCTACATAGGGACCACCAAACGCAGCATTGCCCAAACACGAATCAAGGAACATGAAAGGCACTGCAGACTACTTCAGCCAGAGAAGTCAGCCATAGCAGAGCACCTGATGAACCAGCCTGGACACAGCATATTATTTGAGAACACAGAAATGCTGGACCACACCAACAACCACCATGTCAGACTACACAGAGAAGCCATTGAAATCCACAAGCATGTGGACAATTTCAACAGAAAGGAAGAAACCATGAAAATGAACAAAATCTGGCTACCAGTATTAAAAAACTCTAAAATTACAACAGCAAAACAGCAGAGAGGAAACAACCAGGCACATCTTAACACCTCTCAACAGAACATTTTCCCAGGCTCAGCCAAGCCTTCAAATGCTAATGAAGGTGGTCAGCTGAAACATTCACACCTAGCTCCAGCAGGGAAGAGCTCTTTGCCCCACCCCAGCCATTCCACAGATATATAAACCCATTTTCCTATTTCCAACAGACCTCACTACCTCAGAGGATGCTTGCCATAGATGCAGGAGAAATGCCTCTAGAACATGGCCCGATAGCCCGAAAAAACCTACAAGAACCTAGTGATTCCAGCCATGAAAGCCTTCGACAATACATTTCTGTTGCTACTTCATAACTCTAATTTTGCTACTTTTATGAATTGCAATGTAAATATCTGATATGCAGGATGTATTTTCATTCACTGGACCAAATTTGGCACAAATACCCAATACACCCAAATTTCAATACTGCTGGGGTGGAGTGGCATTGATTTTGTCATTTGGGAGTTGTAGTTGCTGGGATTTGTAGTTCATCTACAATCAAAGAGCATTCTGAACTCCACCAATGATGGAATTGAACCAAATGTGGCACACAGAACTCCCATGAGAAACAAAAAATACTGGAATGGTGTAGTGGGCATTGACCTTGAGTATTTGAGTTGTAGTTCACCTAAATCCAGAGAGAACTATGGAGTCAAACAAAGATGGATCTGGACCAAACTTGGCACTTCGATACTCAATATGCCCAAATGTGAACACTGGTGGAGTTTGGGGAAAACAGACCTTGAAATTTGGGAGTTGTAGTTGCTGGGATTTTTAGTTCAACAATCAAAGAGCATTCTGACCCCGCCAATGATAGAATTGGGTCAAACTTCCCACACAGAACCCCCATGACCAACAGAAAGTACTGTGTTTTCAGATGGCCTTTGGCGACCCCTCTGACACCCCTTCGCGACCCCTCCAGGGGTCCTGACCCCCAGGTTGAGAAACACTGCCCTAGTGGGTAGCCTTATCCAGACTTGTACAGTGTTAGTTGTAGTTGTAGTTGTTGTTGTTCATTCGTTCACTCGTTTCCAACTCTTCATGACCTCATGGACTAGTCCACACCAGAGCTCCCTGTTGACCGTCACCACCCCCAGCTCCTTCAAGGTCAATCCAGTCACTTCAAGGATGCCACCCATCCATCTTGCCCTTGGTCAGCCTCTCTTCCTTTTCCCTTCCATTTCCCCCAGCATCATTGTCTTCTCCAAGCTTTCCTGTCTTCTCATGATTGGCCAAAGTACTTCATCTTGGCCCCTACTATCCTTCCTTCCAATGAGCAGTGTTCCAAGATCAGTGTACTGGTGGTGGGTCCGCAGATGACTGTGGAGCCCTATTCTTGACCTGCATGTTCTCCCACAACAAGGTCATTGGTTTCCAGGTGGAAGGCGGTCTCGGTTGGGGTTGGCTTGACGCGCCTTCCTCTTGGCATGTTTCTCTCTTTCACCCTCCATTCGTGCCTCTTCAAATTCTGCAGCACTGCTAGTCACAGCTGACCTCCAGCTGGAGTGATCAAGGGCCAGGGCTTCCCAGTTCTCAATGTCTATGCCAGAGTTTTTAAGGTTGGCTTTGAGCCCATTTTTAAATCTCTTTTCCAACATTCTGTTTTCCATTCTTGAGTTTGGAGTAGAGCAACTGCTTTGGGAGACGGTGGTCGGGGATCCAGACAACGTGGCCGGTGCAGTGGAGTTGATGGCAGAGGACCATCGCTTCAATGCTGGTGGTCTTTGCTTCTTCCAGCACACTGACATTTGTCCACTTGTCTTCCCAAGAGATTTGCAGGATTTTCTGGAGGCAATGCTGATGGAAAGAGATGCTTAATAGTGTAGAAATTAAAGATTAAAAGAAGAGGCATAGAATCCTAGAGTTGGAAGCGGCCTCGTGGACCAACCAGTGCAATCCCATTTTGCCAAGAAGCATGAAAATCGCATTCAAATCACCCCTGACAGATGGCCATCCAGACTCTGTCTAAAAGCCTCCAAAGAAGAAGCCTCCACCACACTGAATCATAGAATCCTAGAGTTGGAAGAGACATCGTGGACCAACCAGTGCAAACCCATTCTGCCAAGAAGCATGAAAATAACATTCAAATCACCCCTGACAGATGGCCATCCACACCCTGTCTAAAAGCCTCCAAAGAAGGAGCCCCCAGCACATTGAATAATAGAATTCTAGTCTTGGAAGAGACCTTGTGGACCATCCAGTGCAAACCCATTCTGCCAAGAAGCATGAAAATTGCATTCAAAGCACCCCCGACAGATGGCCATCCAGACCCTGTCTAAAAGCCTCCAAAGAAAGAGCTTCCACCACATTGAATCATAGAATCCGAGTCTTGGAAGAGACCTCGTGGACCAACCAGTGCAAACCCATTCTGCCAAGAAGCATGAAAATAACATTCAAATCACCCCTGACAGATGGCCATCCACACCCTGTCTAAAAGCCTCCAAAGAAGGAGCCTCCAGCACATTGAATCATAGAATCCTAGTCTTGGAAGAGACCTTGTGGACCATCCAGTCCAACCCCATTCTGCCAAGAAGCAGGAAAATCGCATTCAAAGCATCCCCAGGTGGGAAATAGTGTGGGAGAACATCTTTCATGGGCTAATGTCCGAAGACATTCTATGAACATGACAGGCAAAGAAGTTTTATAAATAAGCTGATAAATACGAATAATTATTTTAAAACCAATGGATGCATTAGATTGTAATCTCTGTCTTCAAAAAGGCCTCCCTTTGAAGGAGCCTCTTCTGCAAAGAGATTATTTTCAAGGAGGGTGAGGTTGGACACGCTTGATCTATTCCTTGTAATAACCAAGCTATGATGCCTAATCATATCTTGTGTTAGCTGCTATTATCGGTTAAGCAAATTAACTCCATTGATACATGTCAGATTCTTGCATATAATAATCACTGCCATGACCAGATGATCATCTCCTATGAATGGAGTTCTGCTGAAACATACCTTTGAGTGTAAAAAGTGTTGTGCAAGTGGTTGCAGTTTCTCATAATTGCAGGAACTGTGTCCCACAAATACACATGCACAATAACAGTCACAGAGGCCTCTTCTACAGTGCCATATAATGCCATCTACCTGATCACATCCATGTTCCAGAAGAACCTGGAGTGACCGCGTGAGTGGTGCCACCTTTGTGTAGAACTTTAAAGTGCAAAGGTTTAAACTGTATAACATGTAAATGTATAGTTGGATTGATTGGTTATTTATAGCTGTCAATCAATGTTGTTTGCACCAGTTATATTGCTTCCTCAGCCCAATTGCTTGGCTCCACCTCTTCCTGGAGGAGGGCAGAGCTTTTCTTTTTCCATTCTACCATCAAACTTTCTATCAGATAGACATGAGAAAGAGACTTGGCTCTAAAGCCCTTAATTAAGTTACCTCTCATCACCAATTCTAAGGTGTTTGGGACTCATACTTCATGCCCAACGTTGAGGAGACCCAAGCGCCCTCAAACCAGTCCTGTGGCATCAAAAGGAAGACTCTGTGCCTTCAAATATAGGCCATTTGGATTGGGGCTGTGAATGTTCAGGCATTTGCAGCCATTGAGAAAGAGGGGACCTTGAAAGGCTTCTCAGCTGCGAAATCTCCTTGGACCCAAGACAACCAGAGACTGTAATGTATATTTCCTTTACCCCTTTGAAACTTCCAGCTTATTGCCTTAAAGGGATAACTCTTTGTGAACAATAAAACCTATTTTGAGTTATCTACAGTGTTTTGGTCCTTGGGAGTTCCAGTTCTTTAAAGGAAGGCAAGAAGCAATCCCCTGGGGGGAAGATGTCATGTTTATGTCTCTTTCACTAAGAGTTAGAGCACGACGGCATTTGAAATGTTCTGGCAAGAGACACGAATTCAACTTGGGAGCTGGACACGAGAAACTGGTTAAAAATGGGAAGATGGCCAACAGTGTTTTTGAATAATCTTAAGCAGCACTGATTATCCTGCTCAGGCAGAAGTTTGTGCTCAAGGAAATGCCTTGGTGCAAGGAAGCTGAACAAAAATGTCTCGGTAAGGAAATGCAGAATGTGATCCTACCACATTGTCCTTGGAAGAAGCTGCACCAAAGATGCACACAGCGAAGTATGCATAGACTTGGGCTCTTTGGCTGCCACACTGTTGTTCTCTACTAATGACTTTGAAAAGGTTTCTTTCTCCAGGAATAAAATATCCAGAAAGCCAGTTGCACTTTATTTAATATTCAGATAAGTGCTGTTCACCTGCTGTTAAGCCACAACATCTACCGTCATTCTTTGAATACTGATAATTATATGAAACAGACTCCCCTCGAGGTTGGTAGTCTAGCCCTGATTCACCTGGAATACAAAGATGGCTAAAATGGTAGTTTGTGTTATCGAAACATCCTGGAAGACAGCTGCCATGTGTTTTCCCGGAATGGAATGGCAATGTGACACATACGCAAGCACATGCACAGGCACATAGATCTACTTAATTATTTGCACAATTGTGCTAGTTGGAGTGTATCAACAATAGATTTGATCCCTTCACATATATATTGATTACACTATGCAATACAATTTTTGTTCCTGGGTTATAAATGCCATTTCCTAATTGGTTGTATCAAGCCCTGGGGAAAAGGGTGGAACTAAAGAACATAATGATGATTGACAGGTCATTGGCCCTATAATTGCAGAGCAAGGGAAACCACCTTATTGCAAAATGCATGGAACCTTGGAATACATGCAAACACTCAATAGAAAGAAAATGAAGTTGGAGCTCCTGGTACAGCTGTACCAGCACACTTCCAGATAATCTGGGATAAACAGAAAACCTGGGATCAGATCCTGGGATATAGGGCCTGTCTGGAAGGGCCTGTGGGGAGCATCTACACTGTAGAAATAATGCAGTTTAACATCACTTTAACTGCAATGACTCAATGTTATGGAATCATGGGAGTTGTAGTTTTATAGGGTCTTTAGCTTCCATTGCCAAATAATGCTGGTGCCTCCCCAAAACGACAATTTCCAAGATTCCATAGTGATATCGAGCTCTTTTGTGGGGGTCTCCCAGCGAGAGAGATCCCTTAGGACCGCCCAAAAGGGTCCTCGAACCTCGGTGAGCCCAGCGAAGCCAATCCAAAGAAGACGAGAATATTTAAAAATTAATCTCACCGGAGGCGGAAGAGGTTCAGTGACCGAGGCGTTTATTCTGCGATTCAGCTGAAAAGGATGCGATTGTAGTGATGATTCACATACAAGCATGATTTTACAGAATTTTCCAAGCATTTTATAGGGTTCAGACAAAGGGAAACAGTTTCAAAAATCCCGCCCGCCCTCTGCCGGCCGGCTTCGCTCTGATTGGCTGGCCGCGGAACAGCTGGGAGGAGGCTTGGCGGCACGCCTCGCCTCCTGTCCAATCAGCGGGCTCCGCTGCCTCTAGGAGGCCAATCAGTGCCTTCCTAGCGCCTCCGAAGATGGACCAATCGGCAGCTAGGAGGCGGGACGAAGTCTGATAATGGCCGGGGAAATGACAGCCTTAAGGGCATCCGCCAGCTGATGGGTGAGGCTTTGTCCTCACCTGGCGGGAGGGCCCGATAGGGGAACAATGAGCTTCCTGGTCTGTGATGGGATTTGGGAGGAAGTATGAAAAAGGCTTTCAGCGGTATTGGACCTCAAAGGGGGATCAACAATACCTGAAATGATCTAATCAATCTTTTCTTCCTGAGTTTCTGTTGACTCCCCCTCCCCTCACTGTCTGCTCTGAAAGTCAGGGTCGGGAAGAAATCAACAGCACGGCCCATGCAAATGTAAATATGAACAGTTTCGGGAGGACAAAGGAGTTCCTCTCTACTACAGTAATCCCCAGGTCACATCCTTTTTGGGGCAAGGGTCAAAGGGAAAGGCGGGAAGGGGAGTCATAGTACATTCCATATGGTGTTACATTATATACATTTCATACATTTCATATCATGAACAAAATCCCATCCCCATCCCCAGCAAAGTTTATTAAAAATAATTGATTTATTTTATTAGGTGGAGGAATTCATGGTCTTCTTGATGGAGGCGCGCGGAGGCTGAGGCTGCTTGTCCCTCAAGGCAAGCCTGGTCTGAAGTTCGTGTCCAAAGATGCAGCAGGAAAACAGTCCGGGGCATGGGGCAGAAAGTCAATAAGAGAGGGCAAAAGAGTCCGAAGAGGATTTCTGGGTTGCGATTGATGGGGCAACGTGCCTTTGGGAAACTACATTTCCCTGGTCAGAGGCCGGGACCCATGCCTGGCCGCCTCCCCGGGACTCCTACGGGTGGCCGTAGTGAGTCCCTGGTCGCTGGGTCCAAATGGGAGCGAGCACTGCCAAGGAGAAATGAAGAGTCCGGCCAATTTGACAATCAGCTGTTTCTCTGCAAGATAAAATACTTAAACAAAACCAATTTATTCCCGGGTGTAGGAGCCCAAAACGAGAAAAAGGAGATAGCAGTTAGTCTTAGGATTAGTTGCAGAAAAATATAAAATTGGAACGGCGGCGATCCGCCATTTTATGTATTTTCGCGGATAAGGGGGTCTGAAATGGCGGTTTCCGTATCCGCGGTTTGAACGGACGCAGATTCGGGGTCCCGAGGAGCGCCCAGAGGCGCCTCCCGTGGGCTCACGGCTCTCCGGGGCCCGGAAAAAGGTTTATTTTAGTGTTGTTATAAGTTGAGCCAGGAAAGATACAAAAGTATCAAGCGGAGAGATAAAAAGTTGCAAGTTTCAAGTACCTTTATTAGGGAATTGATACAAAGTAAAGGGAAGGGGAGAACAAAGAGAAGCTGCAGGCATTCCTGGTTTTTGAGCTGGCTGCTGGGGCACATTTCATCTGTTGGTCCCAAAAACTTGTTCCAGGAACTGCGGAACTCTCCGCTGCGGTTCACACCAATGTGAAGGCGGGACCCCCCGCCGTGCTCGGGCTCAAAAGTATTGAGCCATGGCAGTTCTAGCAATGTCAAACTGCACTAATTCTACACTGTGGATGTCCTCAGATTTGAATAGTCACTCTGACTTCTTGACCTATTCTCTACAAATCATTATTTAACAATCACCAGCTGATGATCGTGCCATTACTGCTCAAGCGGGGAGCTTTGAGTTGGTAGAACAGAAGCTCTCCGAAGCTCTAGGTGCTCTTACTGCCTATTACAGGGAAAACCAGCTGATCCCCAACCAATCTAAAACACAGACATGTGCCTTTCATCTCAAGAACAGACAAGCATCCTGAGCTCTGAGGATTATTACCTGGGAAGGAAACCCACTGGAGCATTGCAGTGCACCCAAATACCTGGGAGTCACTCTGGACAGTGCCCTGACCTACAAGAAGTATCAAGCAAAAAGTGGGTGCTAGAAACAATATCATACGAAAGCTGACTGGCACAACCTGGGGATCACAACCAGACACAGTGAAGACATCTGCCCTTGCGCTATGCTACTCTGCTGCTGAGTATGCATGCCCAGTGTGGAACACATCTCACCACACTAAAACAGTGGATGTGGATCTTAATGAGACATGCCGCATTATCACGGGGTGTCTGCGCCCTACACCACTGGAGGAATTACACTGTTTAGCAGGTATTGCACCACCTGACATCCACCAGGAAGTAGCAGCTAGTAGTAAAAGGACCAAGGCAGAGACATCTCCAGTTCATCCCCTGTTTGGGTATCAGCCAGCATGTCAACGACTTGAATCAAGAAATCGTTTTCTAAGATCTACAGAGACACTCGCTGGAACACCTCAGCAAGTGAGAGTCCAAAAGTGGCAGGCTCAAACCCAGAACCTCAATCCATGGCTGATACCAAATGGGCACACAAAAGACTGGGCGACATGGAAGGTGCTGAACAGACTGCGCTCTGGCACCACGAGATGCAGAGCCAACCTTCAGATATGGGGCCCCAAAGTGGAATCCATAACATGCGAGTGTGGAAAAGAGCAAACCACTGACCACCTGCTGCAATGCAACCTGAGCCGTGCCACATGCACAAGGGAGGACCTTCTTGCAGCAACACCAGAGTCACTCCAAGTGGTCAGCTACTGGTCAAAGGGCATTTAAGAGAATACCAAGCTTGCAAATTTTGTATTTTGTCTGTTTGTTTGTTTTGTTCTGTTAGAAATGTAATACAATTGCCTGGTTGCCCTGACACGACAAAATAAATTATTTTGCAGATTTAAGGCCATCTAAGCAAGCGTCCACGGATACTTCCTGTGGCATTGAACTGTCTCAGTTAATTGCAGGCTGTGTAAAATAACTATTTCCTTTTCTGCATCTGGAATCTCCTCCCTTCTCCCTTTGTAGATGACCTCCAAGCCTAGTGCCAATTAACAGCATGTGGCTTATTTGTTGCATGTTGTTCCCCAGCCCGTGTTTTCTACCCTAATCTCTTTCCCAGGCTCTCACCTCCCTCCCGTTCCCTCCAGATGCTTTGTCCTTGTTCACTCCTTCCCTTTAATGATTGCCAAGAACACCACCTCACATCTACATGAGAAACAACTGGAAAGCTTGCTTCTCCTGCACAACACACAGGATATAATGAGACCTGTGCACCTGCTCGTTCCTCCAGTGGCTTCCTTCATGTGGATAGACACCCTTCAGAAATCCACTCTGCGAAGGCAATTTGATCCTCTTGCCTCCTCACTTCCCTTCTCCCTTTTCTACCCAACATGTGAAACCACAAGAATCGGCCATGGGGCGAGTTAATCCTGGGAAGTTGGCACTGACTCATGTGCATTGAAAGAATCCTGTGGCTTTGGCTCTTCCCCTCCAACAGCAAGAAGCCTTCTCTGGCATTGCGCTTCTTCTGCCTCAACATTTGTCATTAGCAAAAAGAACTGTGACTCCTCTTTCAGGAAGTGTCACTATATAGAATATTATGTCGATCCCTACCGGGGTTCATGCACTAGATCATGAACAGAGACCATTCTGGCGCAAAACATTCTGAATCTAATCAGTGCCTTGGAACATGCGCCACACTGAGTTCTACATGGGTTCTGAACATAGCACGATGCAACACCATTTTTGTTGTTGTTCATTCGTTCAGTCGTCTCCGACTCTTCGTGACCTCATGGACCAGCCCACGCCAGAGCTCCCTGTCGGCCGTCACCACCCCCAGTTCCTTCAAGGTCAGTCCAGTCACTCAAGGATGCCATCCATCCATCTTGCCCTTGGTCGGCCCCTCTTCCTTTTGCCTTCCACTTTCCCCAGCATCATTGTTCTAGGCTTTCCTGTCTCCTCATGATGTGGCCAAAGTACTTCAACTTTGTCTCTAGTATCCTTCCCTCCAATGAGCAGTCGGGCTTTATTTCCTGGAGGATGGACTGGTTGGATCTTCTCGCAGTCCAAGGCACTCTCAGAACTTTCCTCCAGCACCACAGTTCAAAAGCATCTTCCTTCGCTCAGCCTTCCCTAAGGTCCAGCTCTCACATCCGTAGGTGACTACGGGGAATACCATGGCTTTAACTATGTGGATCTTTGTTGCCAGTGTGATGTCTCTACTCTTCACTATTTTATCGAGATTGGGCATTGCTCTCCTCCCAAGAAGTAAGCGTCTTCTGATTTCCTGGCCACAGTCTGCATCTGCAGTCATCTTTGCACCTAGAAATACAAAGTCTGTCACGGCCTCCACATTTTTGTTCCTAGGATGATGCTAATGATGATGATTTTTATAGTGTGCATGTATGTGTGTATGTGTGTGTATATACATATGTGTGTAATGTTCGTTTGTGGGATTAACAGAACTCAAAAACCACTGGGGGAATTGACACCAAATTTGGACACAAGACACCTAACAACCCAATGTATGTCCTTCACTCATAAAAACACTGAAAAACACAGCAGAAGGGACTTAAAAAGCCCCAAAAAGCTAAATGACAATAAGAATGAAGGAAGAAAGGAAGGAAGAAAAGAAAGAAAGAAAGAAAGAAAGAAAGAAAGAAAGAAAGAAAGAAAGAAAGAAAGAAAGAAAGAAAGAAAGAAAGAAGGGAAAGAAAAAGGGGGGAAGGAAGAAGAGAAAGAAAGAAGGAGAGAAAGAAAAGAGAGAAGGAAGGAAGAAGAGAAGGAAAGACGGGAAGGAAGGAAAGAGGGAGTGAAGGAAGGAGGGAAAGAAGGAGAGAAAGAGGGAAGGTTGGCCACAGCAACGCGTGGCGGGTACAGCTAGTCTATATAAATAAAAATGTAATGTTCATTTGTGGGATTAACAGAACTCAAAAACCACTGGGACGAATTGACACCAAATTTGGACACAAGACACCTAACAACCCAATGTATGTCCTTCACTCATTATTTTGTCATTTGAGAGTTGTAGTTACTGGGATTTATAGTTCACCTACAATCCAAGAGCATTCTGAACCCCACCAATGATGGAACTGAACCAAACTTGGCACACAGAACTCCCATGACCAATAGAAAACACTAGAAGAATTTGGTGGGCATTGACCTTGAGTTTGGGAGTTGTAGTTCACCTACATCCAGAGAGTACTGTGGACTCAAACAATGATGGATCTGGACCAAACTTGGCACAAATTTTCCATATGCCCAAATATGAATACAGATGGAGTTTGGGGAAAATAGACCTTGACATTTGGGAGTTGTAGTTACTGGGATTTATAGTTCACCTACAATCAAAGAGCATTCTGAACCCCACGAATGACAGAATTGGGGCAAATTTCCCACACCAACTCTGGTCGCCCTTCTTTGATTACAGACGATTTGGTGGCTTCAGTTGAAGCGAGGATTCGTGAGAACAGGCGCTTCACAATAACAGGTCTCTCAAATGAATTTCCTGATGTGTCGAAATCAGTGCTTTACAACATTGTTTCTGAACACCTAAAGTTTAGGAAACTGTGCTCCCGTTGGGTCCTGAAACTCCTAACAGAGGACCACAAAAACCAAAGATTTGAGTGTGCGATCAAATCAAACCATCTGTAATCAAAGAAGGGCGACCGGAGTGGTCCTCATCCTGGATGTTGTCACGGCTATATTTGAATTGTCGTACCCACTTACGCACTTTGCTTTCACTCATAACAGTCTCACCGTACACTTCACAAATCTGTCGATGAATTTCTGCAGCAGGCAGGTTCCTTGCTGACAAAAACCGTATCACTGAGCGAACCTCACATGCGGCGGGTGAGTTGATAGTCTTAAACATTTTTAAAGCACAGAACAGAACCGTACAGGTGAGCTACAGAGCGGAAACTGAGCACAGTTGTTCCCCAGGCAGGCCGGTACACGACGCACACGCTCGTTGCTGTATGCGCGCAAACTACTAGTGTCTACAACAAAACAGACCTTACTTAAAAAATACCCCTCGTATATGTGTGTGTGCATAATGTAATGTTCATTTGTGGGATTACTATAACTCAAAAACCACTGGATGAATTGACACTAAATTTGGACAAAAGACACCCATCAGGCCAACAAGTGACCATCACTCATAAAAACACTGAAAAACACAGCAGAAGGGACTTAAAAAGCCAAAAAAAGCAAAAAGACACTACAGCACATGCGCAAATCCACACACACACACATACACATGCAAACACAGTATCATACACAAACATCACAAGGTGGTATCCCCAGGTTTGGGAAATACCCAAAGTTTGCAAAAGTACGAAAATAATTATGGAATAAATACTCTGAAGAGATATACCTCAAAACAGACTATTTGGCATGCTCAACAGTGATGCAAAACAGACAAATATAAGCTGTGCATGTTCAATGGTGATGCAAAACTTCAAGTTTTCATCATTGGTGTGTAATTGCTATTTTACAGAACACATTTTATCTCATCCAAGGAAAAGGAAGCTGAGTGGTAACCCTGAATGGAACAGAAGATTGGATGCAAATTGCTACAGGATGCTCAGATTTAAGACATGAAACTTTAGGAAATGCCTTCGTTTAATGGAAGCTCCCAAATATGAAGTGGAAATCTAGACCTAGATGTGAATTGGCTTTATATGAAAAAATAAAAATAATGGAAGGGCTTTCCAAGTTACTTCCCATGACTAGTTTTAAGTTAATTGTCAAACTATCAGATAACGGGAAGACATATTTCCATTGGAGTGCCTCCCGTTGCCCTCCTCCCCTCCACCTCCTGATTGTTCCTCTGTAATATATCTAAGCAAACATTTGTTCCACTGATCATTTCTGGGCAAAAGACATGAATCACTAGGCTGCACAAAAACCGCAGAGGCAGCTGTTGATCATTAGAAACAGTCATCTCCTTCAAGCCGCCCGCCATCCGAAGGTTCCTTCAGGAAACTGCTTTGGCTTGTAATGCTTTGCAATATAATGAAAGCAACGCCATAGAAATTAGGGCATTCCTCCTTAAAGCACATGCATTGTGAGGCTCTCTCTCTTTCAATCTCAATCTCTTTGCCTCCACCCCCCCCCCCCCCCCCCCCCCCCCCCCCCACCTTCAACTTCAGCTTGTTTTATTACAGGCAATGTATTAAATGGGTTGTTGTGGGTTTTTCAGGCTATATGGTCATGTTCTAGGAGAGGATCCTTCTAGAACAGCATTTCTCAACCTTGAGGTCAGGACCCCAGGGAGGGTCACGGGGGGGTGTTGAAATGTGTTCTGTAAAATAGCGATTACACACCAATGATGAAAACTTGAAGGGGTTGCCAAAGACCATCAGAAAACACAGTATTTCCTGTTAGCAGAGGAGGCTCTAGGTATTTTTCAATGGTAAGGAAACAGTATTTTGGCAACCCACCCCCCTCCCCACCAACCAATCACTGATATATATTTTCTGCTATATGCCTGCGAAACGTGGACTGTCTACAGACGTCACATGCAACTCCTGGAACGGTTCCATCAGCGCTGCCTCCAGAAAATCCTGCAAATCTCTTGGGAAGACAAGCGGACAAACGTCAGCATGCTGGAAGAAGCTAAGACCACCAGCATTGAAGCGATGGTCCTCTGCCATCAACTCCACTGAACCAGCCACGTTGTCCGGATGCCTGACCAACTTCTCCCAAAGCAGTTGCTCTACTCTGAACTTAAGAACGGAAAACGAAATGTTGGTGGACAGAAAAAGAGATTTAAAGATGGACTCAAAGCCAACCTTAAAATCTCTGGCATAGACACTGAGAACTGGGAAGCCCTGGCCTTGAGTGCTCCAGGTGGAGGTCCACTGAGACCAGCAGTGCTGCAGAATTCGAGGAGGCATGAGTGGAAGGCGAAAGAGAGAAACGTGCCAGGAGGAAGGCGCGTCAAGCCAACCCCGTCCGGGACCGCCTTCCACCTGGAAACCAATGCCCTCACTGTGGGAGAAGATGTGGGTCAAGAATAGGGCTCCACAGCCACCTACGAACCCACAAGGAAACGGATAATGGAAGACCATCTTACTCGTCCAACGAGGGATCACCTAAGTAAGTAAGTAAGTAAGTATATATTTTCTGTTCGTCATGGGAATTCTGTGTGCCACATTTGGTTCAATTCCATCATTGGTGGAGTTCAGAGTGCTCTTTGATTGTAGGTGAACTATACATCCCAGTAACTACAACTTGCATATGTCAAGGTCTATTTTCCTCCAAGAGCGCCCCTGGGCAATATCAACTATACTGCAAAGGCTTACTTTGCGTAATGGGTTGAGCCGCCCCTGCCTGTTAGTCATGAGGATTCTGTGTGGGAAGTTTGGGCCAATTCTATCATTGGTGCGGTTCAAGGAGCCCTTTGAATGTAGGCTAAACATGCCCCAGCTCTTTAAGCCGCTGCTCATAGGGCTTGTTCTCCAGACCCTTGATCATTTTAGGAAGGCAACTGAAATGATCAAGG
>NW_026847993.1:43699394-43726894 GCF_025583915.1 Anolis sagrei ordinatus
CCCACACCACTGGAGAAATTACACTGCTTAGTGGGTATTGCACCACCTGACGTCCGCTGGGAAGTAGCAGCCAATAGTGAAAGGACTAAGGCAGAGACATCTCCAGCGCATCCCTTGTTTGGGTATCAGCCAGCACGTCAATGACTTCAATCTAGAAATAGTTTTCTAAGATCTACAGAGACACTCGCTGGAACACCTCAGCAAGTGAGAGTCCAAAAGTGGCAGGCTGAAACCCAGAACCTCCACCAATGGCTGATACCAGATGAGAGACTCCCTCCTGGGCACACAGATGACTGGGCGACTTGGAAGGTGTTGAACAGACTGCGCTCTGGCCCCACGAGATGCAGAGCCATCCTCAAGAAATGGGGTTACAAAGTGGAATCCTCAACATGCGAGTGCGGAGAGGAGCAAACCACTGACCACCTGCTGCAATGCAACCTGAGCCCAGCCACATGCACAAGGGAGGACCTCCTTGCAGCAACACCAGAGACACTCAAAGGACATTTAACCAACTACCAAACTCACAAATTTTGTATTTTGTCTGTTTGTTTGCTTTGTTCTCTTAGAAATGTAATATAATTGACTGGTTGCTGATGACTTGATAAATAAATAAAATACTTCTAGGCTTGTTTGTTGTTGTTCTGTTGTTCTGCAGATCTGTCAGAGAACGCTGCAACAATAACATAATTCTTGTTCCTGGGTTATACATGTTATTTCCTAACTGGTTCCAGTTAGGAAAAAGTGTATTAAACTGTAAAAACCTTTGTTGTTGTGGGAAGGACATCCTGCAGCACACTTTGCTCTAGTTTTTCAATGAATGTCTCATAAAGTCTCAACCAATTCAAGAAGAACTGAACCACCTCAACTGGGCTCTCCAGGCCAATGGGGACTCCACCTCAGACATCAGAAGAGCTGCAAGACCAAGAACAAGCCATGAGAGTCAGGACAAAGATCCACCCAGAGGGAAAGTGTTCTTGCCAGACATCAAGGGAACCACTGACCGCAGAGGGAAGCTGATGAGGAAACACAACATACAAACCACTTACAGACCCACCAAGAAAATCCAACCAATGCTCCGTTCAGCAAAGGACAAGAGGGATCCTCTCACCTCTGCAGGAGTCTACCATTGTGTACCATGCAGCTGTGGACAAGAACTCTACAGAGGGACCATCAAACTCAGCAGCATTGCCCAGACACGACTCAAGGAACATGAAAGGCACGGCAGACTGATTCAGCCAGAGAAATCAGCCAGAGCAGAGCACCTGATGAACCAACCTGGACACAGCAGATTATCTGAGAACACAGAAATGCTGGACTACTCTCACAAGCAGGGGCAGCTCAACCCATTAAGCAAAGTAAGCATTTGCACTGTAGTTGATTTTTCCCAGGGGCGCCCTTGAGGAGCTCTTGGGGGAAAATAGACCTTGGCATATGCGAGTTGTAGTTACTGGGATGTATAGTTCTCCTACAATCAAAGAACATTCTGAATTCCACCAATGATGGAATTGAACCAAATATGGCACACAGAACCCCCATGATGAACAGAAAATATATATCAGTGATTGGGTGGAGGGGCCAAAATACTGTTTGCTTATCATTGAAAATTACCTAGGGCCACCTCTGCTCACAACCACCATGTCAGACTACACAGAGAAGCCATTGAAATCCACAAGAAGCATGTGGACAATTTCAACAGAAAGGAGGAAACCATGAAAATGAACAAAATCTGGCTACCAGTATTAAAAAAAACTCTAAAATTACAACAGCACAACAACAGGGAGAAAACAAACAGGGACATCTAATTACCTCTCAACAAAAGTTTGCTCCAGGCACTGTCAGACCATTATATGCTAATCCAGGTGGTCAGTTGAAACATTCCCACCTAACTCTAACAGACAAGAGTCCTTTGTCCCACCCTGGTCTTTCCACAGATATATCAACCCTTTTTCCTAGTCCCAACAGACCTCACTACCTCTGAGGATGCTTGCCATAGATGCAAGCGAAATGTCAGGAGAGAATGCCTCTAGACCATGGCCATATAGCCCGAAAAATCGTAAGTAAAGAACAAAGAGAGAGAAAAAGAAATATTGGTGAGAGATCTTTGCAAGGTCTATGCAAGATTGAGGAAAGCCTCTCCCTGTGTGTGTGTGTGTAACTCTTCTGTTCTTTCTGCTACTTGCTAACACAGAAACCCAGAGTCTGCTTTGTAAGCCTGAGAAAGCTCCTCTCCAATTATTTGCCACGGGGGGCTCTGCATGCATTTTGATGGAGTCAGCTGGAAACCACAAGGCGAGCTCTCCAGCAGCAGACCACAAAATGCGATTGGCACCTGTGTCTCCCAGGAGCGGGAAGTTTCAGAGTCCCTTTATCACATGACCCGCTGACCCGAAGATAGCAGAACTGACCTTGTCTACACAGAAGAGTCTATTGCGAAGATTCCCCTCGGGAGGACCCACCAGCTGCAAACCGATCCAGCGATTAACCCTTGCATGTTGTGGATGTAACTCTGAAGTCATGGCAATAAAGCTCTTGCAGCAGAACCCATCCTGCCCTTGGCAAATGGTTGCTCTCATCGCTGGCTTGTGCTCCAGAATCGCACCCTTTCCTGCTGCGTCCAACTTAAATGCCAAGCTGCATCTATAAGGGAAGGGTTGTTTATTCCCTTGTTTAGGATAGATAATGGAAATGCTCTTTATGGTAACAAGCAGCCTATTCTCCCCCTACCTCTCCACATTGCATAAATGTACGCACCCAAATTGACCAAGTGCATGGAATGGATCTTGTCAGAGTGATGGAAGATGCAAAGACTTCCAACATTGAAGTGATAATCCTCCGCCATCAACTCCGATGGACCAGCCACGTGGTCTAGATGCCCGACCACCTTCTCCCAAAACAGTTGCTCTATTCTGAACTCAAGAATGGAAAACAGAATGTTAATGGGCAGGAAAAGAAATTTAAAGATAGGCTTAAAGCCAACTTCAAAAACTCTGGCATAGACACTGAGAACTGGGAAGCCCTGGCCCTTGAGTACTCCTGCTGGAGGTCAGCTGTGACCAGCTGTGCTGTAGAATTTGAAGAGGCATGAATGGAGGGCGAAAGAGAGAAACATGGCAAGAGGAAAGCGTGTCAAGCCAACCCTGACCGGGACCGCCTTCCACCTGGAAACCAATGCCCTCATGTGAGACGTGGACTGTTTACAGACATCACATGCAACTCCTGGAATGATTCTATCAGCGTTGCCTCCGGAAAATCCTGCAAATCTCTTGGGAAGACAAGCAGACTAATGTCAGTGTGCTGGAAGAAGCAAAGACCACCATCATTGAAGTGATGGTCCTTCACCATCAACTCCAATGGACCAGCCATGTTGTCTAGATGCCCGACCACCGTCACACCATATAGTTATAGAAACATGGCTCTACTGTAATTACCAGGAATTCACAATTTAGAGAGCAGTATTTGGAATTTTTACTAGGGTTGCCAGGTTTTCAAAATAGTGATCAGGTTGATGAGGTATGGAGCACATTTTTTTTTGTTCTTGAGTAATAAATGTCATTTCCTAATTGGTTCTATTATAAAAGCATGGGAAAATGTATTAAACTGCAAAAACTTTGTTTTTTTTTCAGTAGGGACATCCTGCAGCATATTTTGCTCTAGTTTTTCAGTGAATCTATATAAATAAAAATGTAATGTTCATTTGTGGGATTAACATAACCTCACAAACCACTGGATGAATTGACACCAAATTTGGAAACTATACCCCTAACAGACCAATGACTGACCATCACTCATAACTGCCCCGCCCCACAAAAAAAAGCAGTGGAAAGGACTTAAAAACCCCAAAAAGGAAGGAAGAAGAGAAGGAGGGAGGGAAAGGAAGGAAGGAAGGAAGGAAGGAAGGAAGGAAGGAAGGAAGGAAGGAAGGAAGAGAAAGAAGGAAAGGTAGAGAAGGAAGGAGACACAGAACGAGGGAAAGAAGGAAGGAAGGAGAGAAGGAAGGGAAAAAAAGAAGGGTAGAGAAGGAACGAAGGAGGGAAGGAAAGAAAGGGCAGAGAGAGAAAGGAGAAGGGAAAGAAAAAGGAGAGAAAGAGGTAGAGAAGGAAGGAAGGAGAAAAGAAAGAAAAAGAGAAGGAAGAAGGAAGGAAGGAAAGAGGGAAGGAGAAGGAAGGAAGGAGAAAGAGGAAGGGAAAGAAAAAGGGGGATGTAAGAAAGAGGTAGAGAAGGAAGGAAGAAGAAAAGGAAAGAAAAAAGAGAAGGAAGGAAGGAGAGAAAGAGGAAGGGAAAAAAGGGGGAATGCAAGAAAGAGGTAGAGAAGGAAGTAAGGAGAAAAAAGGAAAGAAAAAGAGAAGGAAAGAAAGAGGGAAGGAAGGAAGGAAGGAAGGAAGGAAAGAAGGAAGGAAGGAAGGAAGGAAGGAAGGAGAGAAGGAAGGAAGGAGAGAAGGAAGGAAGGAAGGAAGGAAGGAAGGAAGGAAGGAAGGAAGGAGAAAAAGAGGAAGGGAAAGAAAAGGTGCAAGGAAGAGGTAGAGAAGGAAGGAAGGAGAAAAGGAAAGAAAAGAAGGAAAGAAAGAAAGAGGGAGGAAGGAAGGAAGGAGAGAAGGAAGGAAGGAGAGAAAGAAAAAGGGGGGAATGCAAGAAAGAGGTAGAGAAGGAAGGAAGGAGAAAAGGAAAGAAAAAAAGGGAAGGAAGGAAGGAGAGAAGGAGAGAAGGAAGGAAGGAGAGTAAGAGGAAGGGAAAGAAAAAGGGGGAATGCAAGGAAGGGGTAGAGAATGAAGGAAGGACAAAAGAAAAGAAAAAATAAAAGGGAAGGAAGGAAGGAAGGAAGGAGGAAGGAAGGAAGGAAGGAAGGAAGGAAGGAGGGAAAAGGAGAGAAAAGAAGGAGGAAGGAAGAAGAGGAAGGGGAAAAAAGGGGGGGAAGCTAAGGAGAGGAAGAGAAGGAAGGAAGGAGAAAAGAAAAGAAAAAAGAGAAGGAAGGAAGGAAAGAAAGAGGAAGGGAAAGAAAAAGGAGGGAATGCAAGGAAGAGGTAGAGAAGGGAGGAAAGAGAAAAGGAAAGAAAAAAGAGAAGGAAGGAAGGAAAGTGGGAAGGAAGGAGAGAACAGAAAACTCTAATGCCTCACCAGATTACTAATCCCAGGATTCAATGATCTCCAACTGTATCAGTTGAAATGGAATCCTAGTGTGGTAACTGTGTAATGTGAAACTGTTATATGGCTTCTCCCCCCAAGTCTGAGAAGATGTACAACAAAACATTTGACTAAAAGAACCATTTGGGTAAACTTTCGATAATGTTGGTCGAGCTCCAGCTCAGGCCAAATCTTTCTTAAAAGATTGAAGGCAATTTAAAAGACTGTTAACAAGCTTTGATAAATTTGTCAATGAAAAATGAACAGAATTAACATTTGTTCATATTTTGCAGGAAACAGCGAGCTGGGAATTCTTTCTGCAATTTATTTAATTATTATTAATGACCATTAATCATTCACTTTCCAACATCTGCATCCACCACGTGACAAAATGTTCTCGGAGCAGCTTTCGAGAAAGAAACGCAGCACTGCTTTAAATGTAAAAAATCAAACATAATATCAAACGCAACAGAAATATGACAACAAAACAAAGCTCACATCTGGTAGGCATTTATGTGTGTGTGTGTTTAAGCCTTAAGGAATATCTCACAATTGCATACAGCCATTCATATGGTTGGAACTTTGCAGCTTGCTGTGCTACAAACTGCTTCACAGAAGTAAGTTCCTACACAAAAATAGCAATAATCTACCCTTGTTTTATGATCGCAACGCTTTGGGTCCAACCTATCTTCGTGACCGCATCTCTTTCTACAAACCGGCCTGAGCTCTATGATCGACAGGGGAGGCCCTTCTCTTGGTCCCATCGCCATCTCAAGCGTAGTTGGTGGGGACGAGAGAGGAGGCCTTCTTTGTGGTGGCCCCCAGCTCTGGAATACTTATTTATTTATTATTATTTATTTATTTAGAACTTTTATATACCGGTATTTTCGACCTCCGGAGAGGGATTCAGGCCGGTTTACAACAAGATTCATAAACAATAGTTTAAAACATCAGACCCCATAACACACTAATACATAAAACACATTAAAAAGCAATCATATAATTACATAAGGCCAAGTCATCCAAAAAGAAATCACAATTCATCACCATCCATCCGTGTGGTCAAGAGTTATTGACTTACTCATCAAATGCTAAATTCCAGAGCCAGGTTTTCACCAACTTTCTAAAAGTGAGGAGAGAAGGGGCAGTTCTAATCTCCAGTGGGAGAGAGTTCCAGAGCTGAGGGGCCACCACCGAGAAGGCCCTGTCCCTCATTCCCACCAGACGCGATTGCGAGGGTGGTGGGACCGAGAGCAGGGCCCCTCCAGAAGATCTTAACAACCTTTGATGGTTCATAGGGGAGAATCCGTTCGGACAGGTAAACTGGGCCGGAGTCATTTAGGGATTTATAGGAATAACCTACCAAAAGAGATCAGATTTGCCCCCACCCTTCAATTCTTCCATTCCAACCTGAAAATATGGATGTTCAGCTTCATATGAGCCCATATGAAGCTAACACTTGGCACCTTGTGAATTGACAGCAGTTAGTTTTATCTACTGTTGTTTTAAAATTGTATTAATTTGATTTTATGCTACATGTGTTGGCGGTTGTTGTTATAATTTTATGTGACTTGTTTTATACCTTTGTACCATTTTTACCTGTTGTATGTTATATGTGCACCCTGCAGTGCCTTGTAAGCTGTGGCAAGTCCCTTAAGGGAGATGGTGGTAGGATTCAAATAAAGATTATTATGGGTTTTGTAGGTTTCTTTGGGCTATATGGCCATGTTCTAGAGACATTCTCTCCTGATGTTTTGCCTGCATCTATGGCAAGCATCCTCAGAGGTAGGCGACTGTTTGACTGTTTTTATTTTTTTATTATTATTATTATTCAAACTTCTATGCGGCTACTCCCCTGGGGCTCGGAGAGCTTACAAGAATGGCTAAAATCTAACAAAATTTAAAAGCAATTTAAAAACAATTTAAAAACAGCAATATCAAAGATCAAAGGCCTGTTGAAACAGGTATGTCTTGCATGCCCTGCGGAAAGCTGGTAAGTCCCGCAAGGCATGGACTTCGGGTGGCAGAGTATTCCAGAGTGCTGGTGCCACTGCTGTGAAGGCTCTGCATCTGGTTGCTGTTAGACGCAAGGTCTTGACACTGGGGACTTCCAATACATCTTGGTCCTCAGAACGAGAGGGATCTCTGGGGTTGGTAGGGGGTGAGGCGGTCCCTCAGGTACATCGGCCCCAGACCATGCAAGGCCTTCAAGGTGAGTACCATCCCTTTGAAAGTGATCCGGTGCTCAATTGGTAACCAATGCAGCTGCAGGAAGATTGGTGTTATGTGGCATCTCATCGGAATTCCCGCAAGAAGCCGAGCAGCTGCATTTTGTACCAACTTGAGCTTCCGGATCACCAACAGAGGAAGGCCAATGTAGAGGGCGTTACAGTAGTCCAGTCTTGAGATGACCGTGGCCTGGATCACCGTAGCTAGGTCATCCCTGGACAGGGAGGGGGCCAGCCGTCTAGCCTGCCGCAGGTGAAAAAAGGCGGTTCTGCTCACAGCGGAGACCTGGGCCTCCATCCTCAGCAGAGGGTCCAAAAGGACTCCCAGACTCTTGACCAACGATGACGGGCGTAGCGCCTCGCCATCCAGGGTAGGCAGCTGGATGTCCCCACTGCCCGGTTGACCCAGCCATAGGATCTCCATCTTTGCTGGATTCACCCTCAACCTGCTGGCACGCAGCCATCCAGTCATGGCCTCGAGGCACTGAGGGAAATAATCAGGTACAGAGTCCGGTCGGCCTTCCAGCTTCAGCACCAGCTGAGTGTCATTGGAGTACTGGTCACACTCAAGGCCAAAACCTCGAACCAGCTGAGCAAGTGGGCGCATAGAGATGTTAAGCAACAGAGGGGAGAGAATGGCCCCCTGAGGAACCCCACAAGAGAGAGGGGGGGACCTCTCAGAGACCAGGCCTCCCCTCTCCACTCGCTGTCCACGGTTGTGAAGAAAGGAGGACAGCCAGTTTAAAGCTCTCCCCCTGCCTCCAGCAAAAGCAAGGCGGTGGGTCCAAAGATGGTGGTCGACTGTGTCCAATGCTGCTGCAATATCCAATAACACAAGCAGCGCTGACCCGCCCTGGTCAAGCTGGCATTGAAGGTGATCCGTGATGGAGACCAGAACAGTCTCTGTCCCATGCCCCGCACGGAAGCCGGACTGGAAGGGATCTCGTCTGGCTGTGTCATCTAGGAATTGCTACAACTGCTCCGCTGCTGCCTAGGCTTGGGCGGTTTTGTTCATTAATTTTGTAATTCGTTATTAATTCGTATTTAAATTAGCTTACGATCCAATATTGAGCCATGCAGGAATAGTGAGAGGAGTAAATTAGATACGAAAGATTTTTTTCAATTTATTTCGTAATTGTTTCGTTATTGTTTCGTTATTATTTTGTAATTATCTCGTAATTATTTTCGCATGTCTGGTGCAAGTTTTATAGTTGTTGTTTGTTTTATCACACCATCAGTCAACAACAGAGGGAGAGGGAAGCTTCAGAAGTTCCTCCTGTCCCATTTGCAGGGTTTTTAGCATATTGCGCAATCACGTCCGCCATTAACGAATCGATTCGTAATTATACGAAATTTCGTAAATTTCGAAATTTTTAAAAAGGAAAATTTCGGAATTCTTTTAAAAAACGAAACGCGATGGACCCCTAAAAACGAAACGAGTTTAGAAACAAATTTTTCCGTTGTTACCCAGGCCTACTGCTGCCCTCTCCATCACCTTGCCCAGGAACGAGAGATTCGAAACTGGGTGGTAATTGGAGGGAACTGAACAATCTAAGTCTGGTTTCTTCAGCAGGGGAGAGACTGCTGTATATTTATGCTATTTATGCTATTTAAACTGTATATTTATGCTTTTGCTTGTGGGCACCATGGTGTGCTGGTTATTAGCCGCCCTGAGTCCCTCTGCGGAGGGTGAGATAGGACGGGATACAAATGTCCGAAATAAATAAAATAGAAAGAAAGAAAGAAAGAAAGAAAGAAAGAGAGAGATGTCCTTCTCCTCTCTCCAATCCCACCCTTCTCCCTCCCTCTGTTCCTCTTCTAATGCTTCCAGCTTAGACACCACATACCTTGGTCGGTGGTGGTGTGGCCCGAGGGGCAGGAAGTAGCAACAATTCAGTGAAATTACCTTGGAAAGAGGAGGTGAATTTTCCCCCTTCCTTCGCTCTCCTGTGGGCTTTCTGTAGAAAAAGAGCATTTAGCCCATTAACGACCATTAATATGTACCGTCGTATATTAGTGGGAGTTAATGCGCAAAGGAGAAGACTCAACCTTTCAGTTCATTAAATAAAACAAATTTCCAGAACCGTCTATTTATGGGAGTTGGGGAAAGTCTGCGGATGAGCCAAAGGCAGAGGCTGTGGCTGCGCCGATGTGCAAAAACAAGGCGGGGAATTATTAGGAGGGGAAACATTTGCATCTCTGGAAAGCGCACACGTCCTCGATCGTGATAGATCTGGGATGCCACTTATCCTTGCAAGGAACCTCTTTCAAAAGATATTTTTTTTCCTTTTAGAAGATATCCCCTTTTTAAAATCCCGACAGGGACCTTGTTATAAATGAGGAACTGCGTCTCCTGGGAACGGTCCAAGCTGGAAAAGTGTGTTATTAAAAAAATACATAGCAGAATGCTGAGCAATATAATTAGCCCATTTCTTTCATTTTTTGTTATCTGTTAAAAATGTATAGCCAAATTTTAATTAAGCATATTCTCTGGATGTTTGAACTGTGTTAAGAATAAGAAAAGATACTCTGGCTGTATTTCCAAGGGATTAATTGTATCAATTTCAGTCTCCTTTTCTGATCTCTGCGATTGCGGCTGCTTTTCTTGTAGTAACATCGACTGAACCTACTAAGATTGCAAGATACAAACTGCATTGTGTTTGTGTGTGTGTGTTGCTCTGGGTGTATATGTAACTATCTGAAATAAAAATGTGCACCTCAGAGGTGCAATCTCATTAGATGTTATTGTGTATATCTGTTTGTGGCCAAGATGCTTGCTTATAAAGCTATTGTCCTCCCAACCTTGCTCTATGCCTGCGAGACGTGGACTGTCTACAGACATCACATGCAAATCCTGGAACAATTCCATCAACGTTGCCTCTGAAAAATCCTGCAAATCTCTTGGGAAGAAAAGTGGGCAAATGTTAGCGCTGATATCGAGCTCTTTTGGGGGGTCCCTCCAGGGAGGAGAGCCCTAGGACTGCACCAAAGAGAGTCCTGGATACCTTGGTGAGATTTCCGGAAGCCAATCCAAGAGCGCAGGAATATTTTAAAATATAATAAGCTCACCAGAGGCGGAAGAAGTCCAGCGATCGAGGTTTATTGGCGATTCAGCTGCAATCGGATGCAATTGTAGGGATAGTTCCTCTACAAGCATGGTGATACAAAGATTTCAGGCATTTTTATACAGTACAAGACAAAAGAAAGCAGTTTGAAACTCCCGCCCCCTTGCCGGCCGGCTTGACCCTGATTGGCTGAGGCTGGAGCAGCTGGGAGGAGGCTTGGCGGCCCGCCTCAGCTTTCAACCAATCAGAACGTTTCCTCGCCTCGGGAGGGCCAATGAGCGCCCTCCGCTCGCTTCTGGGTCTGGACCAATCAGGAGCGAGGAGGCGGGACGCCCGCGGGCAAAGGGGGAAAGATGATGGGATTTGGGTTTCCTGCCAGCTGGAATGCGGGCTTTTGTCCCAGGCGGGAAGAGGGTGATCCTGACAAACAAAGAGCTTTCCAGTCCTTGATGGGTTTTTGGGGAGCATTTTGAATAGGCTAGATCGATATCGGACCACCCGGAGGGTCAATGATATCTTGGTGATATATCAGTCCTTTCTTTCCGAGGCTCTGCTGACCCCTTCCCTTCGCTGGCCTTGCTCCGATGGCTAGGGTTGGGGATCAGCAGCATTGTCCATGCTGATGAGTCAATCAATGGGTGATTGAGGAAGAGGCTGGGGCTCTTTCCTCAGGCAGTTCCTGGTCACGCCGGTTTTGTGGGGCGAGGGTCAAGGGGGTGAGGATACAGAGGAATTCATAAGGGTTACATATATCATAATCATAAGGCATAGGCATCACTAATTTACAGGCATTTCATATTTTTACAACCCACAATCCATCCCAACCCCAGTTTATTACAGTAAGAAAATATTTTATTTATTTCATAAAAAGGAAAAGGAAAACTGGAAATCCCAAAGTCCGGGCGAAGAGGCTTGGAGGTGGAGGTCAGCCCATGGTCCAGGCTGGTCAACAGAAGATCGGTTCTTCCTTGAAGCAGGAGCTGGAGCTGAAGGGGGAGCTGGGTTCCACTGCTCTGTTCTTGGTAGAACTAGCGCTCCCAACCGAAGATCGGGCCTCCCTGGCTGATCCTCCTCTCCCAAGGTTCCCCCTTGGGCAGCGGCGGTGGGTCCCCGGCGGTGGGGGCCATGCAGGAGCGAGCAGCAGCAAGTGGAACGGAGCAGTCCGGAAAAGCCGGCAAAATTTTTGACAATCAGCTGCTTCCTTGGCCAAATTTAATATTTAAACAAAAACAATTATTTCACGGGTGCAGGAGTCCAAAATGGAAAAACCGAGATGGCAGTTAGTCTTAGAATTTAATGTAGAAAAATATGAAATTTGAACGGGGCCGATCCGCCATGTTGTTGTTTTGGCGGATAAGGGGGCCCATTAGGAAAACCTCCGTATCCGCGGTTTTAACTAACGCAGATTTGGGGGCCCGGGGAGGCCGGGGAGGCATCCCCGGTGAGCTCACGGTTCCCCGGAGCTCAGAAAAAAAGGTTTATTTTATGTTAGAAAAGTTTCAGTCAGTAAAGGACACAAAGTATCAAGCGGAAAGGATTTAAAGTTTCAAATTTTAAGTGTTTTATTAGGGGCTTTGTTACAAAGAGAGGGAGAGGGGAAAGTGAAAGAAAAGCTTCATGCAGTCTTGAGTTTAGCTTGAGCTGCTCGCTGGGGCACATTCCGTCAGTCAGACCCAACTTGGCTCTCCGGAACTGCGGAACTCCCTGCTGCGGTTCAAACCAGCTTGAAGGCGGGAGATTCTGCCGCCTGGGCGGACATCAACGTGCTGGAAGAAGAAGCAAAAACCACCAGCTTCAAAGTGATGGTCCTCCGCCATCAACTCCGCTGGACTGGCCATGTTATCTGGATGCCCAACCACCATCTCCCAAAGCTGTTACTCTACTCCGAATTCAAGAATGGAAAAGGGAATGTTGACGGGCAGGAAAAGAGATTGAAAGATGGGCTCAAAGCCAACCTTAAAAACTCTGGTATAGACACTGAGAATTGGGAAGCCCTGGCCCATGAGCACTCCAGCTGGAGGTCAGCTGTGACCAGCAGTGCTGTAGAATTTGAAGAGACACAAATGGAGGGCGAAAGAGAGAAACGTGCCAAGAGGAAGGCATGTCAAGCCAACCCTGACCGGGACCGCCTTCCGTCTAGAAACCGATGCCCTCACTGCAGGAGAACATGCAGGTCAAGGTCACCTGCTTACCCACTGCCAGGACACAGACAGGAAAGCTTGGAGAAGATAATGATGCTGGGGAAAATGGAAGGGAAAAGGAAGAGGGGCTGACCAAGGGCAAGATGCATGGATGGCATCCTTGAACGGACTGGCTTGACCTTGAAGGAGCTGGGGGTGGTGACTGCCAACAGGGAGCTCTGGCCTGGGCTGGTCAGGAGGTCACAAAGAGTTGGAAACGACTGAGCAAATAAACAACAAGGCCTCTAGAGGAGGGTGATCAGAAATGTGAAGGATCTAGAAACTGATCACTGGGGAAAATGGTTAAAAGAGCTGGATGTATTTAGTCTGGAGTAGATACCCATCTCCAAATGTCTGAAATGCTGTCATGCTCAAGGTGGAACAAGTCTTGCTTTGTGTTTCTCCAAAAGCCAAGGCTACCATCAAAAAAGTGGAAATTACAAGGAAGCCTATGTCACCTGAACATTTGGAAAGACTTCCTGAGAGTAAGAGCTGTTTGATAACACTATGTAACAAAATTTGGAAAAAAAAAATCTGAAAATGTTATTTCCTGTTTAATTGTGCAGTCCTGAAGTTCTGAAGTTGTTCTACTTCAGAAACTTTGCTTTTGTGGCTGCCACAAACTAGGTTGAATTAGTCGAGATTCTAGGAGATATTCATGGAAAAACTAGAGTTAAATGTGCTGCAGAGTGTCCCTCCCACAAAAACAAAGTTTTGGTAGTTTAATATAATTTTCCCCATGTTTTTATGATAGAACCAATTAGGAAATGGCATTTATAACCCAGGAACAAAAATCACGTCGCACAGTGTAATGGACCAGACTGCGTTGAATGTGATGGGTTTCCCTTCACCGAAGGCTTTGAAGCTGGATGGCCATTTGTCAGGGACTGGGCCTGATAATCTCCAAGGTCCCTTCCAACTGGATGTGTCAGTGGAACGTCTCTGTACCAACAGATGGAATATAAATAAACAAAGACCCCATTTATTTTTTTGAGACAGTACAATCAGGATGCAACATTCAGGAGCATGCAGGGAGCTCCATGGAAGCCTGGGAATGCAACACACAATTATTGCATACAATGGGTCTTAAGTGAATTTAAGGATTGCATCTACGTGGCAGTCAGAAGATCCAATGTCTTCTTTTTTTGGTTCTGCATCCTTTTGTAAGGCTTTGCCAATTGTTCTGCAAATGGCATGGTTTTCGGAAGTGGTTTGCAAGATTGGCTTCTCAAGAAAGAAAAGAGTCATTCATTCTGCTGGGTGATATAACACTTGGATTTCTTTATAGGACCTTCCTCTTCTGACCTCCCTTCCAATTCTCCATTTCTGAAGCCCAAGCTGCAACCCACAATTAGTTAACAATGGTTTATGGAGGGGTGTTGTACTCCCAATTGCCTAACAACGTTAGAATGGCGGAAGAGAATTATATTGTTTTTTTAAATGTGAGAGGGCTTCAGACCTTTTACTGCCATCTTTAAGGAAGACACTACTGGGATTGGTGCCTGATATCTGTGGAACAGTCAATATGCTTGGGTTTTACTAGGGTTGAATGAAAAGTAATGTCTCCACCTTCGTAACTCCTCAACAGATGGCAGTACTGGTATGCGACAGGTACTGGCTTGTTCAGTAGACTCTCCTCTACAGTTCCACTTTTGTGGGAAGCCTTAGCATTAAATGGTTGTGTTGTTAAAGTGCAAAAGTATGGAATCCTGTGCAGACGGTTAGTCAATGCGATTTAAGCAACGTGCAGTCATTGAATTTTTGACAGCAGAAGGTGTCACCTCAACATCTTTAAACTTACTCGCCCAACTACGTACAGTCCTCACATCAACACAATCACCATAAACAGCTTGCATTCTCTGATGAATCTCCTTTGGGGTGACACCTTCTGCTGTCAAGAATTCAATGACTGTACATTGTTCAAGTCGCATTGACAGACCGTCTGTGCAGGGTTCCATACGTTGCTCTTTAACAACACAAATGTTCAATGCTAGGGCTTCCTGCCAAAATGGAACTATAGAGGAGAGTCTACTGAACAAGCCAGTAGCTTCCACATATCAGTACTGCCATCTCTTGAGGAGTTACGAAGGTGGAGGCATTACTTTTCATTCAACCCTCGTATTCTGAATTTTAATGTATACAGATATCCAAAGTGCTGAACCCAAATAGCAATGGAGTACTGTGACTAGTTCAATTTCAAAGTAGAACCCAAAATAAATCCAATGCCCCTCTGACATAAGTCACCAACAGCGATTGATTCCCAACTATCATATCATGGAGGGGAACATGGATCATGGAACATGGATCACTGGGAACCTGGGAGAGCCAGATTCAGTCTCAGAGCCACATTTAGTCCATAGGCTGGATTAGGAGAGCCCAAGGACAGGTTTATCTATCACTCTAAAAGCAACAGCCTTATAAACCTCAATGATACCATTGTTGTGTACTTGGACTACAGAATTGCAATGCTTTGATAACACTTTCACAACTATGGATTTGACCTATGGAATTCTGGAACATATATTTTCATGAATTCTTTGTAAGAGGGCTCTAATGCAAAGAAGTGCATTGGAAGACCAGTAGTTCTCAAACCTTGGTTTTCTTGGTGCTTTGGACTTCAACTCACAGAAGTAACCGCCAATTTGGGGATTTTAGGAGTCCAGATCCAAAACACTGGAGAAATCTATTAAAGTGCAGGATCCCATAGGGATGGTAGTTAAACTAGGGCAATTTGACTGTAATTATGCACTGGAGGTTGTCTTAATTGGACTTTTTTCACACATTGATGCATTTTTGAAATGTTGAGTGGGGATTTATTTTTGTTGTCTTGGACCTCCAAGTCAACACATATTGATGATGTGATTTTCTCAGCCAGATTGGCTCAGGCAAGAGGTTTGGCATTGCCTTCCTACAAAGTTGAGCTTTCCCTAACCCCCCCCCCCCCCCCCCCCCCCCCCCCCCCCAGTGAGTTTTCCCATTGGAGGGAGCGTTCCAACCCTCATCTCCCAGAATTATTGCCCAATGCTCAAAGCACTTCTCCACTCTTGATTCCTGCATTTCATATGTAGATGGTGTGATGAAATGAAAATCACACGTAGTACATGTTTGACCACCCCACACCCTGCCTTGCCAGACAAAGAGAATATACCACACAGATGAACAGTAAAGAACAAGTAGTTTACTCTTCATAATTCAAAACAATATATATTTACAATCATACAATCAGTCTCTGTTGGAGTTCAGCCTGTGATTGTGTTTCAGGATCAGATGCTTTGGATGTGGGGACTGATGGCAATGAGTTTCAGGATGGCAATGATTTGGTCAAGGATATTAATGCAGAAAATGACCAGGAGATCCCTATGCAAAGTGTGGTTTCCCATGAGAACGTCCCTGAAAGGTGTGGGGATGATAGTGTACTCCTTGAATTATTACCAGAGAGGATTTGGGACTTGAAAACAACTCTGCACCTGCAAAAGTTAATTTGCCAAATAGTCACAGTTGTATGTTTTTATGTTGAATGTTTTTATATTGTGTAAATGCTATTTTAAATTGTAAGTCGCTCGGAGCACCTTGGTGGAGAGCGACTAATTAAGAAATAAAGTGAAGTGAAGTGAAATGAAGTTAATGAGAAAATAGATAGACGGCAGGAGATTAGTCAAAACAGACAAGTCGAACAGTGCCTTCGGTGGTCTGCCAAAATCTGACAGAAAAAGATAAGATAATCTCAATTAAAGCAAAACCAATTTCTGAGCATTTGGGATAGCTTAACGAAGGGATAAAAGTTCCAAGTATGGGAAATATAGTCAGATGAAGCATCGTTTGGAATCAAGTTAAGTTCTCGTCCTTGTTCATGGAAGCCTAGCTTGGAAGATTCATGCTTAAGTATTTCTTGTTTCATGGTTTTGATTCTTGGATTTTATGACTACATACATACTCATGCCTTGGATTAATGCTTTCTGGTTTTCTGGATTATATTCGAGAAGTGTGGACTTTGTTTTCATGGACTTTGCTAAAATTTACCCTGGACTGTTTTGTTTGCTTATTTTCCTACCTAATTGAATTTACCTATTTCTTTAAAGTGCAGACTTTGTTTTCATGGACTTTGCTGAACTTTACCATGGACTGTTTTGTTCCTGCTTATCTTCTTACTTAATTGAATTTACCTATTTCTTTAAAGTGCTTTTTACTTATTTTCAATAAAAGGATTGTTTTCCTATTCAATGCATGGTGTTTAAAGTCAGAGGGCTTTCCTTGTCCTCGATTGCAACAGTCGCATTGACTCACATGATGTTCTTTTATGAGACTTTTAAAATTGTCTTTCTTTGTCCAGGTGGATAAAACCCTTCCAGCAGCTCAGGAAGCAAGAGCGCACTCCAAACTCTGCCTCTCTCTTCTTCTTTCAGCTTCTCTCTGAGCACCTACATAGTTCAAGCTTGAAAAATGTAACAGTGTCCAAGAGTCCCAGGCTCAGCCAGCTCCCTGGGCATAGCCCAACCAATCAGCTTCATGCATCTTATTTTACAGTTGACACACACACACATTGACTGATTTCTTACATGCCCCAAGAGAAGGCTTTTTGAAATGAGATCCAGAGTGAGCCTGAAAGTGTGCAGCTACCAGAGAACAATTATAGAGTAGATGCATCCCTTCTGAACAAAATGGCCTTTCCTTTTCATCAAGTTACAACACATTAAAGGTTAAAGAATGTTTGAAAGGAAGCTAATACTTTTTGTAAAATGGGGTTTTCTTGGGGGTGGGGAGGACGGTTCTTTCAATGCGTCCAATCCTTGAAAGACAGCAGACGGGGAGATGATAGCCAGCAGGTGAGGGATTTAAACATGGAATACAGATTGGCTGTGTGCATCAGGCACTAAAGGTGTACATGTGCCATTAAGGGGAGAGAAAAAGAAAGTGGATCATGAATGAATGTTATGAATGAGTGTTGCTCTCGGGATGACATGAAGTTTGAGAAGAATAAATAGCCAACGAGAGGCACCTGCCCCAAAGCTGCTTAATTGCAATTTTAAGCCACATTTCTTTGTCTCCAGTGAATGAGGATGACATGAGTACAAGGAGAGCAAATCAATGATCGTGTCAGATTTTTCTTACTTCCCACATTGTGTTTGACCTGCGTGGCACTTTCAGTAGTCACAACTAACAGGGAAAATGGAAGCGGCTGTCCTGCTTTTATCACCCTAATGAGCCCAAGCAAAATATGTAGAGAAACGCTCTCCCCAAAGTTCTGGAGGGTTGCTGCTCCCATCCTTCAACCTCCCTTTCCACCGTCCCCTTGAAAGTCGGGACAAATGTCACTTGCGATGCTGCTCAAGAGGGTTGGAGGAGCAAGGCAGCCTTGCACCCCAACACATATACTGCTTAGGTTTATTTGTTCTTCCAGTTTATGGGGAGACAGAGGTTGGGAGGCATCCCCTCTCCGTTTCTTTGATGAACTGGGATCTTACCAAATAAGGAGCATTCTTAGTAAAGGTAAAGGTAAAGGTTAGTAAAGGTAAAGGTTTAGTAAAGGTAAAGGTAAAGGTCTCCACATACATATGTCATGGACTCCACTTTGTGGCCCCATTTCTGAAATTTGGCTCTGCATCTCATGGTGCCAGAGCCTGTTCAGCGCCTTCCAAATCACCCAGTTTTCTGTGTGCCTGGGAGGGAGTCTCTCATTTGGTACCAGTCACTGATTGAGGTTCCGGATTTTAGCCTGCCACTTTTGGACTCTTGCTTGCTGAGGTGTTCCTGCAAGTATCTCTATAGATCTTAGGAAGCTATTTCTTTATTTGATTGGCTGATATCCAACCAGGGAAGGAGCCGGAGGTTTAGCACAGCTGGTAAATCATCAGCAATTATAAGAGTTGCAGGTTGCAAGTTTGAAGTCCTGAGGTGGCATGAGCTGCCAACTATCAGCCTAGCTCATTGTTTAACTAAGCAATTCAAAAACAGCTTTAGCTGTGGTTAGAGAAATTAGGTCTCACTAAAAGCGGGGGAGGTCTTTTATGACGCCATAAAGAAAAAAGATCAGAAAACGCTGGGCAACCAAAGAGAAGGAGGAAGTCCTTCGTCATATTGGATAGAGCAAAAGCACCCCCTGGACTCAAGCTCAACCTTCCATGGCACCAAAATAGCTGGACACTGAGTTGAAACAAACCACCTCCTTCTGTTCTGTCTGTCTGTGTATTGTCTATACAAAGCAGCATTGAATGTTTCCCATGTATGTGTACTGTGATCTGCCCCGAGTTTCCGGGTGAAAAGGGCAGAATATAAATAATAATAATAATAATAATAATAATAATAATAATAATAATTATTATTATTATTATTACTACTACTACTACTACTACTATGGGCCAGAGATGTCACTGCTTTGGTCATTTCATTGCTGGCTGCTACTTCCCAGTGGATGTCAGGTGGTGCAATACCAGCTAAACAGTATAATTATTTATTTATTATTTATTTATTTAGAAGTTTTCTATACCGGCCTTCTCACCTCAACGAGGGACTCAGGTCGGTTTACAGCATATAAGAAAGTACAATAATATATAGATAGTGGTACAACAAAGTGCAAAGTCATTACATATTAAAATAGTACACTAAAGTACAATAAAACATAATCATCACAATTACCTAAGCCAAATCGTCAATCCAGTCATAGTCATAGTCACACTCGTAGTCACAGTTCACCACAAGGAAGGAGGTTATAGGTTCAGTCCTCAAATGCCACATTCCAGAGCCAGGTCTTTATTAGTTTCCTGAATGTCAGGAGGGAGGGGGCAGATCTGATCTCTAGTGGGAGGGAGTTCCAAAGCCGGGGAGCCACCACCGAGAAGGCCCTGTTCCTCGTCCCCACCAACCGTGATTGCGAGGGTGGTGGGACCGAGAGCAGCCCCCCCGGAAGATCTTAATAGCCTTGATGGTTCATAGGGGAGAATCCGTTCGGACAGGTAAACTGGGCCGGAGTCGTTTGGGGCTTTATAGGTCAAAACCAGCACTTTGAATTGTGCTCGGAAGCTAATTGGCAGCCAGTGGAGCTGGCGTAACAGAGGGGTCGTATGGTCTCTGTACCCTGCTCCTGTTAGCAATCTGGCTGCTGCACGTTGGACTGATTGAAGCTTCCAGGCAGTCTTCAGAGGCAACCCCACGTAGAGAGCGTTGCAGTAGTCTAGACGGGATGTAACCAGAGCGTGGACCACCGTGGCCAAGTCAGACTTCCCATGGTATGGGCACAGCTGGCGCACAAGTTTTAATTGTGCAAAAGCTCCCCTGACCACCGCTGGGACCTGGGATTCCAGGCTCAGCGATGAGTCCAGGATCACTCCCAAGCTGCGATCCAGTGGTGTGCAGCATAGACATCCCGTGATAATGCAGCATGAGAGAAGCCTCCCCCCAGGATCAATAATAATAATAATAATAATAATAATAATAATAATAATAATAGTAATAGTAATAATAAAGAAAAATCATGGCTGTGGCTCACAAATGGGACTCTGAAAAAGGAGACAAAGAAGGGCCTGATTCTGGCAGCCCAAAAACAAGCCATTAGAACCAATGCCATCAGAGCCAGAATTGAAAAGTCGACAACAGATCCCAAGTGTAGACTCTGCAAGGAAGAGATGAAACAAGAGATCCCATCCTCAGCTGCTGCAAGAAGATCGCGCAGAGAGACTACAAGCAGAGGCACAACACCATTGCTCAGATGATCCATTGGAACTTGTGCCACAAAGACCATCTGCCTGCAAGAAAGATCTAGTGAGTTCACAAGCCGGAAAAAGTTATAGAATATGAACACATAAAACTACTCTAGGACTCTCTGCCCCGGAGTGTGGTGGAGGCTCCTTCTTTGGAAGCTTTTAAACAGAGGCTGGATGGCCATCTGTCGGGGGTGATTTGAATGCAATATTCCTGCTTCTTGGCAGGGGGTTGGACTGGATGGCCCAGGAGGTCTCTTCTAACTCTTTGATTCTAGGAATCTATGATTCTAAGATTCCGAAATCAGATGGACAGAGTTTTGGGGCACAATACTCCTGACCTCACAATTGTGCTGAAAAACAAAGTATGGATCGTCAATGTTGCAATCCCAGGTGACAGCAGGATTGAAGAGAAACAACTGGAAAAGCTGACACAATATGAGGATTTAAAGATCGAACTACAAAGACTCTGGCACAAGCCAGTCAATGGGGTCCCAGTGGTGATGGGCACACTGGGTGCAGTCCCTAAAGACCTTGGCCCACACTTAAACAAAATTGGTACTGACAAAATTTCCATCTGCCAGCTGCAGAGGGCCACCTTATTGGGATCTGCATGCATTATTCGCCGATACATCACACAGTCCTAGACACTTGGGAAGGGTCCGACGTGTGATCCAATACAACAGCCAGCAGAGTGAGCTTGTCCACTGTGGACAATTACAGAATGGGGGGAAATGCCTGGGTCGAGAGCAGTACGTGTGAAAAAGATCTTGGAGTCCTCGTGGACAGCAAGTTAAACATGAGCTAGGAATGTGATGTGGCAGCAAAAAAAGCCAATGGGATTTTGGCGTGCATCAAGAGGAGCCTAGTGTCTAGATCTAGGGAAGTCATGCTCCCCATGCTCTATTCTGCTTTGGTTAGACCACACCTGGAATATTGCATCCAATTCTGGGCACCACAACTGAAGAGAGATATTGACAAGCTGGAATGTGTCCAGAGAAGGGCGACTAAAATGATCAAGGGTCTGGAGAACAGGCCCTATGAAGAGTGGTTTAAGGAGCTGGGCATGTTTAGCCTGAAGAAGAGAAGGATGAGAGGAGATATGATAGTCATGTATAAGTATGTGAGAGGAAGCCACAGGGAGGAGGGAGGGAGCTTCCTTTCTACTTCCCTGGAGACTAGGACGCAAAGGAACAATGGCTTCAAACTACAAGAGAGGAGATTCCACCTGAACATGAGGAAGAACTTCCTGACTGTGAGAGCCGTTCAGCAGTGGAACTCTCTGCCCCGGAGTGTGGTGGAGGCTCCTTCTTTGGAAGCTTTTAAACAGAGGCTGGATGGCCATCTGTCTGGGGTGATTTGAATGCAATATTCCTGCTTCTTGGCAGAAAGGGGTTGGACTGGATGGCCCACGAGGTCTCTTCCAACTCTTTGATTCTAGGATTCTGTGATTCTATGACTCATCTTGTTGTGTTTCTAATAATAATAATAATAATAATAATAATAATAATAATGTGATGCAAGGAAGAGTAGCAACCTTGGTATAGTTTGCATTGACTTCCCCCAGATCTGAAACTGTAATTCTGTTAAGAATGCAACAGAAAACAGAGCCATGATTATATACCATTCCCAGGACTTAATGTAAAAATCTGCAAAAATTCAACCAATTTAACTTTATCTTCTGTTCATGCTTAATTATCTTAAATCTAGGCACTAAGGATGCTGTATTTTAGGATTCTTTTTTTTCTGAATCTCCCACCTAATATAGAGAAGAGATGGATTGTGTGTGTGTGTGTGTTGAATAAGCTTTCAGCTCCATTCAGTCTTTCCGGTTAACTGCTGAACTTTTTCCCCCTGCACCAGCATATAGAATTTCTATGAAAGCATGATTTAATTTGCAGTTAATTAACTCATCAAATCATCGTTCTGATTAATCAATTAATGCTTTCAGACTCAACCGAGACATTTGTAATTCCTTATGAATAAAGTGGGCCTTTTTCCCATTCCTATGGCGTGGTGATCATCACCTCAAGTGAATGACAGCGGCTCTAAGTGACGCTTTGGAAGGAGGTGCCTGGGATGCTCCTTCAATTAAAGTTTGAAAGCTCTAATAGCCATTGATTGGATTCATTCATTAACAGCAGATTAAAAGGGTTGGGTTTACAATCAGAACTCATCCATTGCAGAAAAGGATTTGCAGTTCTCTTAGGGGTGAAAGATTCAGGAAGAGGTTGTGCCAAAGCTCTCTGATCATCTGCGAGCAACTTCTATACCAGTGTTTCTCAACCTGGGGGTCGGGACCCCTGTGGGGGTCGCAAGGGGGTGTCAGAGAGGTCACCAAAGACCATCAGAAAACATAGTATTTTCTGTTGGTCATGGGGGTTTTGTGTGGAAAGTTTGGTCCAATTCTATCATTGGTGGGGTTCAGAATGCTATTTCATTGTGGGTGAACTATAAATCCCAACAACTACAACTCCCAAATGGCAAGGTCTATTTTCTCCAAACTCTACCAGTGTTCACATTTGGGCATATTGAGTATTTGTGCCAAGTTTGATCCAGATCCATCATTGCTTGAGTCCACAGTGTTCTCTGGATGTAGGTGAACTACAACTCCAAAAATCCAAGGTCAATGTCCACCAGATCTTCCCAGTATTTTCTCTTGGTCATCATTGCTTGAGTCCACAGTGTTCTCTGGATGTAGGTGAACTATAACTCCAAAAACTCAAGGTCAATGTCCACCAGACCTTCCCAGTATTTTCTCTTGGTCATGGGAATTCTGTGTGCCATGTTTGATTCAATTCCATCATTGATGGAGTTCAGAAGGCTCTTTGATTTAAGGTGAACTATAAATCCCAGCAACTCCAGCATTACCAAATGACAAAATCAATCACCCCCAACCCCACCAGTATTCAAATTTTGGGCGTATCAGGTATTTGTGCCAAATTTGGTCCAGTGACTGAAAATACATCCTGCATATCAGATATTTACATTACAATTCATAACAGTAGCAAAATTACAGTTATGAAGTAGCAACGAAAATAACATTATGGTTGGGGGTCACCACAAGATGAGGACCTGTACTAAAGGGTCACAGCATTAAGAAGGTTGAGAAACACTGTTCTATAGTTTGTCTATACTGATTGCAAAAATTATACTCCCCTTGTGATCCTCACCACAACATTCTAGACAAGGGGTTCCCAACCTTCCTAATGCCGCGACCCCTTAATACAGTTCCTCATGTTGTGGTGACCCCCAACCATAACATTATTTTAGTTGCTATTTCACAACGGTTATGAATTGCAATGTAAATGTCTGATATGCAGGATGCATCTTCATTTACTAGACCTAATTTGGCACAAATTCACGATACACCGAAATTTGAATACTAGTGGGGTTGGGAGGGATTCATTTTGTCATTTGGGAGTTGTAGTTGCTGGGATTTATAGTTCACCTACAATCAAAGAGCATTCTGAACTCCACCAATGATGGAATTGAACCAAACTTGGCACACAGAACTCCCATGACCAACAGAAAATACTGGAATACTAGTGGGTGTTGACCTTGAGTTTTGGAGTTGTAGTTCACCTACATGCAGGGAGCCTTGCAGACTCAAACAATGATGTAGTTCACCTACATCCAGAGAGCACTGTGGACCCAAACAACGATGAAGCTCGACCACACTTGGCACAAGTACTCAATATGCCCAAATGGAAACACTGGTGGAGTTTGAGGAAAATAGACCTTGACATTTGGGAGTTGTAGATGCTGGAATTTATAGTTGAAAGAAAGAAAGAATCATAGAATCATAGAATCAAAGAGTTGGAAGAGACCTCATGGGCCATCCAGTCCAACCCCATGCCAAGAAGCAGGAATATTGCATTCAAATCACCCCTGACAGATGGCCATCCAGCCTCTGTTTAAAAGCTTCCAAAGAAGGAGCCTCCACCACACTCCTGGCAGAGAGTTCCACTGCTAAAGAAAGGAAGAAGAGGGAGGGAGAGGAGGGAAGGGGAAGGAAGGAAGGAGGGAGGGAGGGAGGGAGGAAGGAAGGAAGGAAGGAACAAAGGAGGGAGGAGAGGGAGGAGAGAAGGAAGGGAAAGGAAGGAAGGGAGGGAGGGAGGGGGGGAGAGAGGGAGGGAAGGAAGGAAGGAAGGAAGGAAGGAGGAAGGAAGGAAGGAAGAAGGAAGGAAGGAAGGAAGGAAGGAAGGAAAGGAAGAGGAGGGGAGGGGAGGGAAAGAAGGAAGAGGGAGGGAGGGGGAGAGAAAGGGGGAAGGAAGGAAGAGAAGGGGGAAAGAGGGGGGGGAAGGAAGGAAGGAAGGAAGGAAGGAAGGAAGGAAGGAAGGAAGGAAGGAAGGAAGGAAGGAAAGGAAGGAAGGAAGGAAAAGGGAGGGAGAGGGAGAAGGAAGGAAATCTCACTCTCCGGTTCGGGAGGTCTCCTATTAATGTGCGGGTGTTCAGCCCCCCAGAAGTCCTGCCCTTTCGACCCCTTTGGTGTTTTGCAGGACCCTTTCTCATGCAAAACCTGACCTAGGTATCAAAAAGGAGGGAATGCTCTGAGTGTGTGTGTGTTGCCTTTTCCAAAGAGGCACACACTCCCAAGGGCCTTTCCCTTTTGCCAGTCCACCCACCAGAGTTCCAGAGATGCCCAAAAGCCACTTTGGGAGGACATCCAGTGACTTTGAGGAGTGTGTGTGTAATGTATGTATGTGAGTGTGTGTCAGCCTTCAACGCCCTTGGGGTCTCAACATTGGGCAGAGACGCTTTTCCTTTTGTTTGGAAACTCCTGGTGAGTTTCCCGAGGCATCCACTGGTTTGCCTTCCGCACTTTGGCTCCTGTTGGAGGGTCTGGCCCTGCCTTTCTCTCCTCCCTCCCTCCCTGCCTGCCTTTCTTCTTGCTGGCTTTGATGTGGGGAAAAGAGGGCGAGGACTGAGGCTGAGCCAGGAAGGAGCTCTTTGGGAAGAAAGGCACCTGGAGCAGAAGCAGCAGCCGGAGACAGAGCCACCCTGTGCCCGCTGCAAAAGGCTGCCAAAGGCTTCAATTAGCCCCACCCGTAAAAGCCCCGACAATCCCGCCTTGCCTGCCTGTGGAAAGACGGGATTTGGAAGGCTTTCCCTCTTCTGTCGAGGATTTCTCGGGATCCCCAGAAGGGACTTTGCAGCCTCCTCCTCCTCTTCGTCATCCTCCTTCTCTTCTTCTTCCTCTTCCTTTTCTTCCTTCTCTCCTTCTCCTCCACTTCTCTTCCTCTTCTTCATTCTCCTACTCTTCTTCCTTTTCTTCTTCCTCCTCCTCTCCTCCTCGTCATCCTCCTTCTCTTCTTCTTCTTCCTTTTCTTCCTTCTCTCCTTCTCCTCCACTTCTCTTCCTCTTCTTCATTCTCCTACTCTTCTTCCTTTTCTTCTTCCTCCTCCTCTCCTCCTCGTCATCCTCCTTCTCTTCTTCTTCTTCCTTTTCTTCCTTCTCTCCTTCTCCTCCACTTCTCTTCCTCTCGCTGTTCTTCTTTATTTGTTTTTCACCTGGTTTGTCCTGCCGCGCCTTATTATGTCCAACCTCTCAGCTTCTTTTCCTCCTCTTCTTCCTTTTCTTCTTCTCTCCTCTCTCCCCACATCCCCCCACCTCCTCTTTTCTCTCCTCTTCTTCCTCCTTCGCTTCTTCTTTCTCAACCTGTTTTTCCTCCTCTCCTTCTTCTCCACCTCTCTTCCTCTTCTTCATTCTCCTCCTCTTCTTCCTTTCTTCCTCCTCCTCTCCTTCTTCTCCTCTTCTTCCTCCTTCGCTGCTTCTTCCTCTACCTGTTCTTCTTCCTCCTCTCCTTCTCCTCCACCTCTCTTTCTCTTCTTCATTCTCTTACTCTTCTTCTTTTTCTTTTTCCTCTTCCTCTCCTCCTCCTCTTGGTCATCCTTCTTCTTCTTCCTCCTCCTCTCCTTCTCCTCTTCTCTCCTCTTCTTCATCCTCATCTCTTCCTCTTCCTTATCTTCCTCCTTTTCTCCTTCACTTCTCTTCTTCTTATTCATCCTCCTCTTCTTCCTCCTCTTTCTTTTCTTCCTCCTCCTCTCCTTCTCCTCCACTTCTCTTCCTCTGCTTCTTCTTTCTCCTCTCCTCCTCCCTCTTCTTCATCCTCCATCTCTTCTTCTTCCTTTACTTCTCTACTTCGACTTTTTCATTCTCCTTACTTTCTTCCTCCTCCTCTTCATCATTGTCGGGGCTGGATCAACACTTTCCTGTATCTGGATCTGATCCCGGATTATCTGCTTTGAACTGGATTATATGAGTCTACACTGCCAGATAATATGGGCCAAATTGATAATTTGGGATCAGATCCTGGGATGTAGTTCCAGACCAAGAATCTGATCCCAGATTGCATTACTATTAGTAGTAGTATTCGTTTCATTACTAGTATTATTATGCTTATTTATACCCCACTTTCTCTCTCTCCCTAAGGCCCCTTCTACATTGCCATATAAAATACAGAATATCTGCTTTGAACTGGATTATATGAGTCTACACTGCCAAATAATCTGGGATATGAAGATAATTTGGGATCAGATCCTGGGTTATAGGGCTATGTAGACTCCAGATTACAATAATAATAATAATAATAATAATAATAATAATAATAATAATAATAATAATAATAATAATATACTTATTTTTGTCCCTACACTGCCATATAAAATCCAGATTATGTTTGAACTGGATTATATGGCAGTGTAGACTCGTATAATCCGGTTCAATGCAGATAATGTGGATTATATGGCACCCCAGGATCTGATCCCAGATTATAATAATAATAATAATAATAATAATAATAATAATAATAATAATAATAATAATAATAATAATATACTTATTTATGCCCCTTACACTGCCATATAAAATCCAGATTATGTTTGAACTTGATTATATGGCAGTGTAGACTCGTATAACCCGGTTCAAAGCAGATAATGTGGATTAAATGGCAGTGTAGAAGGGGCCAAAATCACTCTTAACACAATTTCTGTTCCTGGATTGTCAAATGTCCTTTGAGAAATAGTTTTCTCACAAACCCAGAGGGAAAGTGTATTCAGCTCCCCAAACTTTGTTTTCGGGGGGGCATTGAGGTATTGAAAACTACCACAACCTAGTTTGTGGTACTTTGTGGAGGAGAACAACAACTTCCAAAGCAAGGACCGCACCAGGGAGGAGGAAATTGACACTTTCAGAGCAGGAACAGAACGCTTT
>NW_026847993.1:43729394-43735463 GCF_025583915.1 Anolis sagrei ordinatus
AGGAGTCCACACCGCCATCTAATATATATATATATATTATAGTTAATATATAATCTAATCCAACCCGATGGCAGCCTCACCTTCTAGACCCACAAATGCCCCAGAACTAAGGCACCCCTCTTCCTCAGGCTTTGGGGCGGAGCTGCTCCTAGACTATTTTTCAAAGCCCCCCTCCCTCCCTATAATCTATTCTTCTTGGGGGGCCAGCAGGGACCTGTCTTCGTGCCTTGGCGATGGCCTCCTCCTCCTGAAGACCAATCGACTCCCTCCCCAACCAGAGAAGCCTCCCTTGGTCTTCTTTGCTTTTTTAGGCAGGATCCTAGGAGGAGATCCTATGGATAATATATTGGTGGGTTCTTCATCAAGTTTGGCAACAGGCCTAAAAGCAGCAGCAAAGCAAACCTCGGGGGTCTTTTGGGGGCGATTTATATCCCAACCCCATGATCCAAAGGTTTTGAAAGCAACAAGAAGTATTGTCGAAGGCTTTCATGGCCAGAATCACTGGGTTGTTGTAGGTTTTTTCGGGCTGTATGGCCATGGTCTAGAGGCATTCTCTCCTGACGTTTCGCCTGTATTTATTTCCTCCTCCCAACAGACCTCACTACCTCTGAGGATGCTTGCCATAGATGCAGGCGAAACGTCAGGAGAGAATGCCTCTATAACATGGCCATGCCCGAAAAAACCTACAACAACCCAACAAGAAGTAACCATCAGGTTTTCCTACATGAGGCTGTCCTTCATCAATATCTTCATCAAGGGCAAGATGGATGGATGGCATCCTTGAAGGGACTGGCTTGACCTTGAAGGAGCTGGGGGTGGCGACGGCCGACAGAGAGCTCTGGCCTGGGATGGTCCAAGAGGTCAGGAAGAGTCGGAAGCGACTGAACGAATGAACAACAACAATCAGGAGAGAATGCCTCTAGACCATGGCCATACAGCCCGAAAAAAACTACAACAACCCAACAACAATCTTCCTCACACTCGAGAAAAATCCACTTAAAATCCGGTTTCTGCCTCCTGCAGAATTCTGGGGTTTGTAGTTTAGGGAGGCTGTGAAAGGCTCCACCCTAAACTACAAACCCCAGAATTTTGCATCAGGCAGAAAACGGATTTTAAGTGGATTTTTTTTCCCTCTAGTGTTTTCACAAACTATCCTCCCTGATTGATCCCTCCTTTCCCACAAACTTTCCAAAAGACAATTAAAAAATTGGCATTCTGGTTAGAAACAGAGGCAAAGTTGAGAACCAAACATTCCCAATCCCACAAGCAAAGCCCACTGCTTCCTAGAATTGGGAATGGGCACCACAGAGGCTATTTAGTCCAACCCCTTGGACAAGAAAAGCACAGGAATTCAACTTTGTAACGAAGGCAAATGGATTGCTGTCCTGTAGGATTCTCATGTCCATTATTATTATTATTATTATTATTATTATTATTATTATTCTCCCACCCTGGACCTTCAACAGATATATAAACCCCACTTGCCTATTGTTCAATAGACCTCACAACCTCTGCCATAGATGTGGGCGAAACGTCAGGAGAGAATGCTTCTGGGACATGGCCATACAGCCCGAAAAGCTCACAGCAACCCATTAATAATAATAATAATAATAATAATAATAATAATAATAATAATAATAATATTCTCTCGCCCTGGACCTTCAACAGATATATAAACCCCACTTGCCTACTTTCCAACAAACCTCACAACCTCTGAGAATGCCTGCTATAGATCTGGGCGAAACGTCAGGAGAGAATGCTTCTGGAAAATGTCCAGACAGCCCGGAAAACTCATAGCAACCATATTATTATTATTATTATTATTATTATTATTATTATTATTATTATTATTATTCTCCCACCCTGGACCTTCAACAGATACATAAACCCCACTTGCCTAGTGTCCAATAGACCTCGCAACCTCTGTCATAGATCTGGGCGAAACGTCAGGAGAGAATGCTTCTGGAAAATGGCCATACAGCGGGGAAAACTCACAGCAACCCAACACACACACACACACACATATAAATAATATTATTTATATGTGTGTGTGTGTGTTGGGTTGCTGTGAGTTTCCCCCACTTTATGTCCATTTCCAAGAAGCATTCTCTCCTGACGTTTCGCCCACATCTCTCTCTCTCTCTCTCTCTCTCTCTCTCTATATATATATATATATATATATATATATATTCTTGGAAACTAAGTTCATTTTACCCAACCCTTTGGCCTCCTCTACTAGGAAAGGCTTGCTTATATATATATATATAAGCAAGGGTTGGGTAAAATGAACTTAGTTTCCAAGAAAAAGAGGAAGAAGAGGAGAAAGACGAAGAGAAGGAGGGATGGAAGAACAGTAGTAAATGAATAACTCTGCAGAGAAGTCATTCAAAGCCGATTTTCCGGGAAAGTGCGGCGTAACTTTATTAGACCATTACTGGAGGAAAAGGCAATACAATTCATTTGGGGGTGAAGTGTCCCTTTTCGGGGTTCGGGGGGAAGGAAAGGTGAAGTGTCCCTTTCCCCGAACCCCGAGATTTCGGCAATTTTTGAACGGAATGATAAATCCAGGAAGAGCCATTTACAAAGACCTTCTTCCCGCAGCTGAGCTGAGCCCCCCCTCTTGTTGTTGTTATTGTTGTTGTTGTCCCTCTTTTTTGTGTCAGATTCGCTTCCTCTTCTCTTCCCTTGATCACTTTCCTGGCCTCTGAAATGAGAGAGGTGCCGAGGAAGAAGCCTTTCTTTCTCCCCATTCCTTATCCGGAAAAGAGGGGGGAAAGAAAGGCAGAGAGGCCTCACTTCAGAGCTGCCTCCCTTTCCAACATTATTTGGGAGGAAGGGGGGCACCTCTGACGTCACGCGCGTGACGTAGATGAAAGGAGGAGAACGAGGAACACACGAGGGGAAGAAAGTTCTTTGTGTGTGTGTGTGTGTATGAGTCTCTATTTAGGAAATGGTTTTCCTTGGCTGAGAAGGAACTAATGAAACTCATCTTTGGGGGGGGGGGGGGAGAAAGCATTCCCCGCCCCCCTTCCATCGAAGAAGGAACTTTCAGGGTTGGACAAACTGGCCGAACTGGGAAGGAATGCGTCCTTCTTCGGATCCTGAGCTCGGCAGTCCATTGGAAGAAGGCCAAGTTAGGCAAAGTTTTCCGCCTTTGGCTTTCTGGGGGTTTCCTTGCCACGATTCCGAGGAAACTACTCCTTCAGTCCTGGGTTGTACATATCTACCTATATCATCCATCCAGTTATCTATCTGCCTACCTACCTACCTACCTGTCCATCCATCCATCTACCTACTACCTATATCATCCATCCATTTATCTATCTATCTATCTGCCTGCCTACCTATATCATCCATCCATCCTTCCTTCCTTCCATCCATCCATCCATCTATCTACTTCCTTACCTACTTACCTATCTATATCATCCATCCATTTAGCTATCTACCTATCTGCCTACCTTCCTATATCATCTATAGCATCCCTACCTTCTGTCTGTCTATCTATCTATCTATCTATCTATCTATCTATCTATCTATCTATCTATCTATCTATCTATCTATCTATCTATCCATCCATCCATCTACCTATTTATATCATCCATCCATTTATCTATCTACCTATCTGCCTACCTACCTATATAATCTATCTATCTTTCTGTCTGCCTGCCTATCTATATATATATCTACCTACTTACCTATCTATATAATCTACCTACCTACCTGCCTACCTATATCTATCTATCTATCTATCCATCTACCTACCTACCTACCTATATCATCCATCCATGTATCTATATCTACCTATCTGTCTACCTTCCTATATCATCTATCTATCTGTCTATCTATCTATCTACATATAGATCTATTTACTTACCTACCAATATAATCTATCTATCTACCTACCAACCTATATCATCTATTTATCTACCTACCTATCTGTCTGCCTATATCTATCTATCTATCTATCTATCTATCTATCTATCTATCTATCTATCTATCTATCTATCTACTTATCTATCTATATCATCCATCCATTTATCTATCTACCTATCTGCCTACCTACCTATATCATCTATCTGTCTATCTATCTATCTGTCTGTCTCTGTCTGTCTATCTATATATATATCTACCTGCTTACCTACCTATATAATCTATCTTTCTACCTACCTGTCTGCCTGCCTGCCTGCCTACCTATATCATCTCTCTCTCTCTCTCTCTCTCTCTCTATCATCTATCTACCTGCCTATCTGGTCGCTTCTGGAACATTTAATAGAATACCAAGTCTGCAAGTTTGTTTGTCTGTTTTTTTAATTTAATACAACTGTTTTGGTTAGCTTCTGACAAGATAAATAAAATACCTGCCTATCTACCTATCTACCCACATATATATCTCTATCATTTATCTACCTACCTGTCTATCTACCTATCTATCTGTCTATATATACACACACAAAGGTGTGCCTGTGTATACTGACTCTACCCCCTTCCATCCAAAGTTAGAAAGGAGAGAAAGAACTCAAATCTGAGACAACTAACTGCTTTGAGCTGGATCTACACTGAGCAGATAAAGCAAATTGAGCTATGTGATATGGTCAGCAGAGACCCATCAAATGCACTTTCAAACTGAGGCTGGGTCTTCATCAAGCCTGTAATGCATTGTGTTATATAGTCACTGTAGAAGCATATAATGCAGTTCAATGGGATTCAAGCTGGGTTTCCACTGAGCATACAATGCAATTCCAACTTTATTATGTGGCCACTATAGAAGCATATGATGCAGTTCAAACTGAGGCTAGATCTACACAGAGCATACAATGCAATCTGAACTATATGATATAGTCAGCATTGAGGCATATAAACATAGTTCAATTGAAGTCAACTGGATCTACACTGCAATTTGAGCTCTGTGGGGAGTGTAAATAGCACAGAGTGCAAGGCTTGGAGAAGAAACCTCTCCTTTGCCCAAGTTGAACAGGAGCACACCAAGGAACAAATGCCAAGTTCAGGGTGGAAAGAGACAAGATGGGCCTTCAGGGAGAAGGAGGAGAAAAGGCTCTCCCAACCAAGGCTTTGGAAACATTGGGGTGGAGATGTTTTGCTTTGCAGGGCACCCCAGACTCTTCCTCATTCTCATTCTGTTCTTCTTCTTCCTCCTCCTCCTCTCCCTCTTCTTCCTTCTCCTCCTCTTCCTCCTCCTCTTCTTCTTCCTTTCCTCCCCCTCTTCTTCTTTCTCCTCCTCCCCCTCCTCTTCTTCCTTTCCTACTCCTCCACTTCTTCCTCTCCCTCTTCCTCCTCCTCTGCCTCTTCTTCTTCCTTTCCTCCTCCTCCTCTGCCTCTTCTTCTCCTCCATCACCTCTTTTTCCTCCTCCTCTTCTTCTTCCTCCTCCTCCTCTTCTTCCCCCTCCTCCTCTTCTTCTTCCTTTCCTCCTCCTTCCTCCTCCTTTTCTTCTTCTTCTTGGGCCTGTCCTGTTGCAAAGGCGACGTCGAGGTTGGGCAGAATCTCGAGGGAAGGAAGGAAGGAGGAAAGGAAAGGAGGATTCCAAGCCCCGCATCCCTTTCAAGTTGTGAGTTTCCGGAGACAATGACCCCGACAAACTCGCTTTGGAAAAGCGGGCGATGGAGGGGGATGGGGAGGCTGGACCCCCCCCCCCGGCCCCCCAATTTCCTTCGTTTCCCTCCCTATAGGCCAACCTCCGGCCTCCCACGACGGCAAGGAAATACAAGACAACAACACACCTTTTCTCTCTGGCTTCTCAATAAAAGTATTACCTAAGCCCCCCCCCCCTCTCTTCCTTCCCCCAGTTTGGTTCTTGCAACTTTCCCAGCATTACAGGAATAAAGATGAAGCACATTACTTGGCGGCCTGGGCGCGGGCCTTGAGGGCAGGTGGCATCCCGTCTTTCCCTCTTTCTCTCTCTCTTTCTCTTCCTTCCTTCACTCTTCCTCCACGCAACTTTCCTGCTCTCGGTGTCAAAGGAAGGGGGGGGGGGTTTCAAGCATCCACTATCCACTTCCTCCCCGCTTCCTCCCCTTGGTCTTTTTGGAGCCCACCCCAAAAGGGACTTCCTC
>NW_026847993.1:43742615-43745115 GCF_025583915.1 Anolis sagrei ordinatus
TTCCTCCAAAGGTAACCTTTATCTGCTCCAGCTCTCATGGCCTGATTGTTAACTTCCCAAAGGTGTTTAAATTGTCACTGTGCAAAGCTAGATGACAACTAGATGACCATCACTTTGCTCCATCAAAGACTTCTCACTTATCATCCAAGAAAGATTTTACCACTCGATTCTTCTGCTTGAATGTACTGGCCTTAAGTGAGGCTTTGGTCTACAGCACGCCGTCAAAAGGACTGACTTTGGCAAGACTGCTAATGTAACATTCTGATGACCGGGTCACTTACCGTGAGCGTTTTCTTGACATACGGGAGGGCCAAAAACATTCTTATGACAGCCATTTTGTTTGACCAAAAGTGTCTGGATGTCACCCTTAGGCTGTTATGAAAGAGCAATTTCTCTCCCTGCCCTTGTAAATAACATTACACAGCACCAGAAAAGGTTTATAAATTAGTATGATGTGATTTTTAAGCAGAAAGATGCCATTTTGTATATAATAATAATAATAATAATAATAATAATTTTATGACCGTGCAGTTTCCAGACTTTGTTGCATATGCAGTTTTTTCCCCCTTAAGAAGAAGATTTAGTGCCAGGACAGTTTGCAAACAAATTGCAAATAGAATATTGTTCGCAGATTGTCATGACCCTAATGACCCAGATTTCTTTTTTATTATTATTATTTTATGACCCTGCAGTTTCCAGACTTTGTGTAATATGTAGTTTTTCCCCCTTAAAGAAAAAAAGACTTAGTGCCAGGACAGTTTGCAAACAAATTGCAAAATTTGCAGACTGTCCTGACACTAATGACCCAGATTTCTTTTGAAAAGAAATTGCAAAGTCATATTATTATTATTATTATTATTATTATTATTATTTTATGACCATGCGTTTTCCAGACTTTGTGTAATATGTAGTTTTTCACCCCTTAAAAAAATACTTAGTGCCAGGACAGTTTGCAAACAAATTGCAAAATTCGCAGACTGTCCTGACACTAATGACCCAGATTTCTTTTCAAAAGAAATTGCAAAGTCATATAATAATAATAATAATAATAATAATAATAATAATAATAATTTTATGACCGTGCAGTTTCCAGACTTTGTTGCATATGCAGTTTTTTCCCCCTTAAAAAAAAAAAGACTTAGTGCCAGGACAGTTTGCAAACAAATTGCAAAAAGAATATTGTTCGCAGATTGTCGTGACCCTAATGACCCAGATTTCTTTATAATTATAATTATAATTCTTCTTATTATTATTTTATGACCATGCAGTTTCCAGACTTTGTGTAATATGTAGTTTTTCCCCCCTTAAAAAGAATACTTTGTGCCAGGACAGTCTGCAAACAAATTGCAAAAAGAATATTGCTTGCAGACTGTCCTGACACTAATGACCCAGATTTCTTTTCAAAAGAAATTATTATTATTATTATTATTATTATTATTATTATTGTTATTTTATTATTTTATGACTGTGCAGTTTCCAGACTTTGTTTCATATGCAGTCCCCCCCCCTTTTTTTTTAAAAAAAGACTTAGTACCAGGACAGTTTGCAAACAAATTGCAAAAAGAATATTCCCATTTGCCCCCCCATCAACCCCCCCCCCCCCACATACACACACTCCTCTTGAGAGAAAGAAAAGAACCACCACATTTTAACATTTTACATTATCTGGCAGTCATCTTTTTGCAGAATGTAGATATGAGGATATGGCCTGGAACCGGAGGGTTTCATTGGCCTGTTGCCATCCTTGATTTGATGGCTGATTGATTGCCTGTCATCTGGTTGCCTTTGATCTATTCATTCCCAATAAGCCTCAATAAATCACTGGCCATGGGAACGCCAGGCTCCAGGTGATGACGTCAGGGCTTGTCTTCCCTTGAAGTTTTGGGGTGGAGGGCAGCCAGCAGAGTTGTCCTTTGCTTTTGGGGGGCAAAGGGTGGCCCTCCACCAAGGTGGTCTTCTTGCACTTGGAGGAAGAGGCCCTCGGTGAGGGATACACAGGCCCCATTCCGTTACCTTTAGAAGGAAGCCATCTACGACACAGAGTGAAGGACCTTTTGATTTCCAAGTGGCTGTCATGCTAGCTTTAATTTGTATTGTATTGAAGGAAAAGGTGTCCTTCTCCACAATATCTCCCAGCAAAGTCCACAAGACTCCATCACGATAGGCTTGGATGTTGTCTCCTAACTCCTATGATGCCCATCTTCGTGCCATATTCCCTAATCCAGTGATGGGCAACCTTTTGAGCTTGGTGTGTCAAAATTTGCCAAAAACGTGAGCATAACTTGGGTGGGGTGTCAACTTCAAGAAAAAAACTCCCATAATTTTGCAATATTTATAGTTTAAATAAGAAAAATGTCTATTCCATGCTGAGTTATGGAGTGAACAATGCTCAAACGCGCAGACGTTAAATTTGTAGAGCCTTTTACAAATTTAAGGATGGAATTAGATTGGCTCTTATAACGTGTACTTCTCTGTATGTGGCTGCGAGTCATTGAAAATA
>NW_026847993.1:43750115-43885115 GCF_025583915.1 Anolis sagrei ordinatus
TGGCTGGAATCACTGGCTTCCTGTGAGTTTTCTGGGCTATATGGTCATAGTCCAGAAGCATTATCTCCTCACAACAACCCACTGTTGTTGAAGGCTTTCATGGCTGGAATCGCTGGGTTGCTGCAAGTTTTCCAGGCTGTATGGTCATGTTCCATAAGCATTATCTCCTCACAACAACCCACTGTTTTTGAAGGCTTTCATGGCTGGAATAATTGGGTTGCTGTGAGTTTTCCAGGCTGTATGGTCATGTTCCAGAAGCATTATCTCCTCACAACAACCCACTGTTTTTGAAGGCTTTCATGGCTGGAATCACTAGGTTGCTGTGAGTTTTCTGGACTGCACGACCATGTTCTAGAAGCATTATCTCCTCACAACAACCCACTGCTGTTGAAGGCTTTCATGGCTGGGTTGCTGTGAGTTTTCCAGACTGTATGGACAAGAAGTATTCTCTCCTGACATTTAGCCACATCTATGGCAGGCATCCTCAGAGGTTGTGAGGTCTATTGGAAAGCAGGCAAGTGGGTTTTATATATCTGTTGAAGGTCCAGGATGGGAGAATAACAATAATAATAATAATAATAATAATAATAATAATAATAATAATAATAAGGTTGCTGTCAGTTTGCCAGGCTGTATGGCCATGTCCCAAAAGCATTATCTCTTGATGTTTCACCCACATCTATGGCAGGCATCCTTAGAGGTTGTGAGGTTTATTGGAACCTCACAACCTCTGAGGGTACCTGCCATAGATGTGGGTGAAACATCAGGAGATAATGCTTCTAGAAGATGGCCAAATAGCCCGGAAAACTCACAACAAGCCTATGTGTGTGTTTTGGAATGAGCGAAAGAGCATTGCTTTCCAGTTTGGGAAACTGTAGACAGTTTGTACTAATCTGGTTCATTTAAAGAAACCCACAATGAGTTTGCTTGTGTTTTCTAAAATATCTCTCAAAGGAGCGAGACCATGGGATTGTAGTTGCTAATGTCATTTTCAGAAGGCAGTGAGTGCTCCTCCTTCTTGAGGAAATCTTAGCAATGAGGAAGACCTTCTGGCACCGTTTTGAAAGATGCAACTCACCTTGATGTTGTCCATGCAACTTTGGAGATCTTCTGCTGGAATTTTGGCCAGCATTGAGGCATGCTCCCTTTCAGTGTTGGCAAACCATGAGCCATTATGGTCTGTGGCCTGGAGAAACAGCATCAGGTGGAAAGCTTTGGGGTGTGATTCTCTCCTCACAACAACCCACTGTTTTGGAAGGCTTTCATGGCTGGAATCACTAGGTTGCTGTGAGTTTTTTGGGTTGTATAGCCACATTCCAGAAGCATTATCTCCTCACGACAACCCACTGTTGTTGAAGGTTTTCATGGCTGGAATCACTAGGTTGCTGTGAGTTTTTTGGGTTGTATAGCCATATTCCAGAAGCATTATTTCCTCACGACAACCCACTGTTGTTGAAGGCTTTCATGGCTGGAATCGCTGGCTTTCTTTGAGTTTTCCGGACTGCACAACCATATTCCAGAAGCATTATCTCCTCACGACAACCCACTGTTTTTGAAGGTTTTCATGGCTGGAATCACTGGCTTGCTGTGAGTTTTTTGGGTTGTATAGCCATATTCCAGAAGCATTATTTCCTCACGACAACCCACTGTTGTTGAAGGCTTTCATGGCTGGAATCACTGGCTTTCTGTGAGTTTTTTGGGTTGTATAGCCATATTCCATAAGCATTATCTCCTCACGACAACCCACTATTGTTGAAGGCTTTCATGGCTGGAATCACTAGGTTGCTGTGAGTTTTCCGGAGTGCACAACCATGTTCCAGAAGCATTCTCTCCTCACAAGGACCCACTGTTGTTGAAGGTTTTCATGGCTGGAATCACTGGCTTGCTGTGAGTTTTTTGGGTTGTATAGCCATATTCCAGAAGCATTATCTCCTCACAACAACCCACTGTTGTTGAAGGCTTTCATGGCTGGAATCATTAGGTTGCTGTGAGTTTTCCGGACTGCACAACCATGTTCCAGAAGCATTCTCTCCTCACAACAACCCACTGTTGTTGAAGGTTTTCATAGCCAGAATCACTGGCTTGCTGTGAGGATAAGGAAACACGGGGCGCTTCCTTATCCTCATGCGACGGCCATTTGTTCCACTAAAATACACCTTTTGTCCACAAAGTAGTCTTATTTTTATCAAATCTTTTAAAGCGGCTGCTGTTCCTGCGAAAGAATTTATTCCGACATTCTATAGATATGTTGGAATAGAAATGGATGGATTTTGTTTTATTTCCCAGGAGGTCGTAACCTTCTTTTGGTTATTACGAATCGCAGTAGGATTTGCAAGTTTTTATTGACCTGGGTTTGTGGTTGAGACAAAGGGATCTGCTTTGCAGGAGGATTCTGGAATTATAACGCAATGTGCACTTCTCTAAGATGCGGGAATATGCATCTAGGCAGCGGAAACGTCAGTTCACACCTAAGTTGACAATCCACGGGAAGTGAGCCCTTAACACAGTGTTTCTCAACCTGGGGGTCGGGACCCCTGAGGGGGTCGTGAGGGGCTGTCAAAGGGGTCACCAAAGACCATCAGAAAACATAGTATTTTCTGGTGGTCATTGGGAGTCTATGTGGGAAGTTTGACCCAATTCTATTGTTGGTCGAGTTCAGAATGCTCTGTGATTGTAGGTGAACTATAAATCCCAACAACTACAACTCCCAAATATCAAGGCCTATTTTTCCCAGACTCTACCAGTGTTCACCTTTGGACATATTGAGTATTCGTGCCAAGTTTGGTCCAGATCCATCATTGCATGAATCCACAGTGCTCCTCTGGATGTAGGTGAACTACAACTCCTGAACTCAAGGTCAATGCCCACAAAACCATTCCAGTGTTTTCTGTTGGTCGTGGGAGTTCTTTGTGTCAAGCTCGGTTTAAATCCATCGCTGGTGGAGTTCAAAATGCTCTTTGATTATAGGTGAACTATAAATCCCAGCAACTACAACTCCCAAATTACAAAATCATAATTTTTTGAGTGATGGTCACTCCATTTGGGCATATTTGGTTTTTCTGCTCAATTTAGTCAAGTGAATGAAAATACATCCTGCATATCGGATATTTACATTACGATTTATAACAGTAGTAAAATGACAGGTATCAAGTAGCAACGAAAACAATATTATGGTTGGGGGTCACCACAACATATGGAACTGCATTAAGGGGTCACAGCATCAGCAAGGTTGAGAACCACTGCCTTAACAACATCCTCGAGCAGGGAAGTTGACTACGTTCAAAGTTACCTGCAGCCTCAGCATTTTAAGTTTTTTCCCCAAAACGACTGTACAAACACACAGATAATACTTTTGGTTGGGCGGACAAGATGACAAAACCATTCGTTGTGGTTATCCTTTGTTCCTTCCCTTTTTTATGTAAAACAGGAGGAACAATGAAAACTCAAAGTATAGGAAGAGAGAAATAGAAAAGCGAGGCTTAAATGCAGAAAATAAATATATAAATAAATAAAGGCAGGCCGGGCCCCTCGCCGGGAAAGGGAGAATGTTCTAGAATCAGCTGCCACTGCCCCCATTAGCTTGACAGCTGTCAATTAGCCCTTCAGTGCTCTCTTGGGCCGCAGTTTATTGCGTGCGGTTGATGTTGTCATTTTGTCGTCCCCCCCCCACCCCACCCCGTTTTGCCTTGAGCGCTATGATGAGCCGGAGTGAAATAGTCAATAACTGATGTATCAGCAGTTATTTCTTAAATTGGCTCACAAGTCTGCATTTTTCCCCTCTTTTTTATAGTAAAGATTGTTTTGTAAAGTGATTAGAATGAATTGTGACTGCTGCAGGGAGATGGGAAATGCAGTCTCGCTCCGAGGAAGGAAGCAAAGAAGGAAGGAAGGAAGGAAAAAAAGAAAGAAAGGAAGGAGGGGTTGGATTATTTTTGGTCTAGTCCTTCCTTCAGGATCAGAGCGAACGCGTTACACGAGAGCGAAAGAGAAGTGACTGAGATTATCTCCAGAGTAAAGTGCAAAGGAAATTAGAAGGAGTGCAATCTACGCAAAAAAAATATGGATTGCATTTGCCATTTTGGGAGCTGGAGAAGGAAGGGAAGAAGAGGGAGTCCTGGAGCCTGTGCAAACCTTGCAAGCATCGTTCCGAAGCTGCACGGTTCTTCGTATTTAAACCCAATGTCCTAAACGTTCGAAGGCAAAGCAGCTGCTTCCATTTACAACCCAGGCTCGTTCGACAAATTAACTCTCTTTTTCAAAAAAGGAGACAAACCTAAATCTAAAAAAACAAAGCCAGAGAGTGTTCTGCACAACACTGCAAAAGAGATGCATGCACATGAGTCACGAATGGTGGATTGTAGAGCTGCAAAATAACTGCACAACATTTGCAAAATTGCAGAGTATCATGTGCAGAAACACCCATCTCTTTGATTCCTTTCCCCTTTTCTATTCAATCAGTAGTTCGCCCACTCGTTCATTTGTATTTATTTTATTTTTTTGGAGAAAGAGTAACTTCTGAAAGATGAATACAATATATTGTATTTAATAACAATGATATGGACTGGTACATCCAGACAGATAATATGCAGTTGTAATTAGACTGAATAGACAGGCATTCATTTTTAAATTCTTTGACACGTGCATAAAATAGTCATATAATAAGATAAGATGACAATTTTATGTTAGGTTGATAAAGTGTCCCGATACATGCATTTAAATGTCTGTAAGCCCCTTTTTTTATCCAGACAGATTAATTCTAGTTTCCAGCATTTGCAGAGTCATTAAATTAATTTCCGAAAAAAAATAATATTTCCCACTAAACAGGAGCTGTGTTGCTTTTTGTGTGTGTTTCAGTGGCTTGTTTGGGTAGCTTTAAGTAAGCAAAAAGATTTTAAAAAGGGGGAGGGAGAGGAGAAAATTGCATGATGGCAGTCTTGCATTTCAAACGAAAAGTACAAAATTCTGCACAGAATGCATTGCCAGGGAAATCGTTACTTAGTATCCTCTTTGTTGTTAAAATGCACGAGTCCCAATCGCTGCCCAAATGTTCACTTTTTTGGAGGTGTCCAAACCTATCCGTTGCACCTAGTTGTAGATCTGGGGGGAGCTTATCAAAGGGGTTCTCGAGACCCCCCCCCCCCCCCCCGCCGCTTCCTACCATCTCATTATCTTCTTTACAAGGGGGAATGGCTGCACTCAAATAATGAACTTGAAGAATAATTTATTATTTCGTCTCATCAGATCACGTCCTAATTAATCACAGCTCTTTCTTCTTCTCCTCCTTCTCCCCCTCTCCTCCCTTCCTTCCTTCCATCCTCCTTTTCTTCCTCTTTCCTTCTCTCCCTCCCTTCTTTCCTTCCCTTACAAACAAATATTTAGAAAATAGATACTTTTCGTATTGTCGAAGGCTTTCGTGGCCGGAAACACTTGATTGTTGTGACCTCCCCTTACAACCAAATATTTAGAAAATAGATATTTTTTGTATTGTCGAAGGCTTTCGTGGCCGGAATCACTTGATTGTTGTGACCTCCCCTTACAACCAAATTTTTAGAAAATAGATACTTTTCGTATTGTCGAAGGTTTTCGTGGCCGGAATCACTTGATTGTTGTGACCTCCCCTTACAAACAAATAGTTAAAAAATAGATACTTATTTGTATTTTAGAAAATAGATACTTTTTGTATTGTCGAAGGCTTTCGTGGCCTGAATCACTTGATTGTTGTGACCTCCCCTTACAACCAAATATTTAGAAAAATAGATACTTTTCATATTGTCGAAGGCTTTCGTGGCCGGAATCACGTGATTGTTGTGACCTCCTCTTACAACCAAATTTATAGAAAATAGATACTTTTCGTATTGTCGAAGGCTTTTGTGGCCGGAATCACTCGATTGTTGTGACCTTCCCTTACAACCAAATAGTTGGAAAATAGATACTTTTCGTATTGTCGAAGGCTTTCGTGGCCAGGATCACTTGATTGTTGTGACCTCCCTTACAACCAAATAGTTAGAAAATAGATACTTTTCGTATTGATGAAGGCTTTCGTGGCTGGAATCACTTAATTGTTGTGACCTTCCCTTACAACCAAATTTTAGAAAATAGATACTTTTTGTATTGTCGAAGCCTTTTGTGACCGGAATCACTTGATGGTTGTGACATTCCCTTACAACCAAATATTTAGGAAATAGATACTTTTTGTGTTGTCGAAGGCTTTCGTGGCCGGAATCACTGGGAGGTTGTGAGTTTTCCACACTGTCTCGACATGTTCTGGAAGCATTCTCTCCTGACATTTCCCCTGCATCTATGGCAGGCATCCTCAGAGGTTGTGAGGTCCTTTTTTGATCCTTTTCCCCCCTCCATATTTCATTTTCCACCCATTCTCCATATTCCCTAGTCTTTCAAGTTGCAGCAACCCATGTTTTATTTTGTTTGTTTGTTCATTTTTGTTCTCAGCTGGTGAAAATCCCGTTGAACTGGGACACTGTTAAAACAGCACTGTATCTGTATTAATAATCACCCCCAAATATTTTCTTTGGGGTTCCAATGTGACGTGACCGATCCTTTCCGATCTGAAGGCAAAATCCTATTTAACAAGGAGCCTCGAGGACGAGCCCAGAGGTCAAAAGGGCAGCCCCATAAACCTTGACTACATAAACCTTGACTGCAGAGAGGCCACTTAATGTGGGAGGCACTGGACCGAACTCTGGCGCAGTGTAACATGTTTCCGTTGTCGTCAAGAGAGAGAGAGAGAGAAAATAATTATTCTGTGTACGAGGGGACTGGTGTTCATTTGGTCCCAATATTTCATTTCCATCATTAAGCGAGGCTCTCCGTCTCAGGGTCTTCTGTGTTCTTTGTAGAATGCAGGTTGCATAAAACAGGGCATTTTTAATGAACAATTTAATGTAGATGGGCTCTGAATTTAAATTAATATTAATGAAGCTTTGAGTGAATTTATTTTGCATACACAAAGAGTTGTAACTCTTTCACCCATACCCTCTTGTCTGGGTGTACCACTCACACATTTGATCAGGAGCCGGGTTGGGTTTTGCGTCCGGTGTGTTTGTGTATGTTCGCACGTCTCCAACCGAGTGTTCCGCCTTGTTCTTGCAAAGCATCCAAGCACGCTTGTTGATAAATAAAGAGCATGATAAAGAAATCCTCATGCCCCGCCGAGTCCCTCGCACCTCTCCCTGCCTTTCCATTTAGACCTGAGTTGTGCATTGATGCTTTGGGAAACTCATGCAAACATGAGTTCGCGGAGGAGGAGAGGTGTTGTTTTCCTGCCTCTAATGCATTATGTATCCAGGAATGAGGGGATGTTTTGCAATTAATTCAGTTAGGTGTAATTACGATAATCACTTTGAATCTACACATGATAAAAATAATATGGAAAGCATTACACACACACACACACACACACACATATACACACTAGCCGTCCCCTGCCACGCGTTGCTGTGGCCCAGTTTGTGTTTTATGTGTGTATATATTTGTGTATATGTGTATATATGTGGTTTTGAGCATGCGTTGTAATGTATTTTTTATTTTTTGACTTTTTAAGTCTCTTCTGCTGTGCTTTTCAGTGTTTTTATGAGTGACGGTCACTCGTTGGCCTGAGAGGTGTCTTGCGTCCAAATTTGGTGTCAATTCGTCCAGTGGTTTTTGAGTTGTGTCAATCCCACAAATGAACATGACATTTTTATTTATATATACACTAGCTGTACCCACCACGCGTTGCTGTGGTCAACCTTCCCTCCCTCTTTCTCTCTTTCTTTCTTTTTCTTCTTCCTTCCTTCCCTTTTTTTCTTCCTTCTCTCCTTCCTTCCTTCTCTTCGTCTTCTCTTCCTCCCCCCTTTTCTTTCCCTTCCCTTTCTCCTCTTTCTGGTCAGCCATTCCTCCCTCTTTCTCTCTCTCTCTCTCTCTCTTTCTTTCTTTCTTTCTTTCTTTCTTCTTTCTTTTCTTTCTTTCTCTCTTCTCCTTCCTTCTTCCTTCTCCTTCCTTTTTCTTCCTTCCTCTTCCTTCCTTCCTTCCTTCCTTCTTCCCTTTTTCTTCTCTCTCCTTCCTTCCTTCCTTCTTCCTTCCTCCCCCTTTCTTCCCTCCCTTTCTCCTCTTCCCCTTCCTCCCTCCCTCCCTCCCTCCCCCTCCTCCCTCCCTCCCTCCTCCCCTCCATCCCTCCCTCCTTTCTTTCTCTTTCTTTCTTTCTTTCTTTTTCACCTCCTTCCTTCCTTCCTTCTTCTTCCTTCCTTCCTTCCTCCTTTCCTTCCTTCCTTTCCCTTTTTTCTTCCTTCTCTCCTTCCTTCTCTTCTCTCTCTTCTCTTCCTCCCCCCCTTTTCTTTCCCTTCCTTTCTCCTCTTTCTTCTTCCTCCTCCTCTCTCTCTCTCTTTCCTCCTTCCTCCTTCCTTCTTCTTCCTTTTCTTCCTTCTCTCCTTCCTTCCTTTCTTCTCTTCTTTTCCTCCCCCTTTCTTTCCTTCCTTTCTCCTCTTTCTTTCCCACCATTCCTCCCTCTTTCTCTCTCGCTCTTTCTTTCTTTCCTTCCTTCCTTCCCTTTTTTTCTTCCTTCTCTCCTTCCTTCTCTTCGTCTTCTATTCCTCACCTCTTTTTTCCCCCTTCCCTTTCTCCTCTTTCTGGCCAACCATTCCTCCCGCCCCCTCTCTCTTTCTTTCTCTCCTTCCTTCCTTCCTTTTTTTCTTCCTTTTCTCCTTCCTTCCTTCTCTTCGTCTTCTCTTCCTCCCCCCTTTTCATTCCCTTCCTTCTCCTCTTTCTTCCTTCATTCTCTCTCTCCTCTCTCTTTCTTTCCTTCCTTCCTTCCTTCTTCCTTTCCTTTCCTTCCTCCTTCCCTTTTTTCTTCCTTCTCTCCTTCTTTCCTTCTCTCTGTCTTCTCTTCCTCCCCCTTTTTCTTTCCCTTCCCCTTTCTCCTCTTTCTTCCTTCTCTACCTATTCTTGGACTGCGACTCCCAGCAATCCTACTCATCGATTTACCTACCTACCTACCTACCTACCTACCTATCTCTATCTAATCTATCTTATCTATGTGGAGGATTTCTGGAAGTTGCAGTCCAGGAATAGAAAATTGGAAATATGCAAGGGATTGGGATGGTCTCAAAGAAATCCAAGAGGAAAGCTTGCATCTTGGAAGCAGTGCATTTGGATCACCCTCCTCTCCTAAAAGGGCTGGTCTAGGGGATGCTGGGAGCTGTAGTCTGGAAGAGAGTGGATATGCTATTGTGTGTTTTGTTTGCCAGGGGAGTCGTTTTTGCAGATGCGCTATAGCATCTTTTTGATTTTTGGTTTTTTAAGTCCTGTGTTTTTTAGTGTTTTTATGAGTGATGGCCACTCGTTGGAGTGATAGGTGTCTTGTGTCCAAATTCGGTATCAATTCTTCCAGTGGTTTTTGAGTTATGTTAATCCCACAAACGAACATTACATTTTTATTTATATAGATATATAAATACACACACACACACAGTAGAGTCCCGCTTATCCAGTCTTCGTTCATCCAACGTTCTTTGGTTTGGAAGAGAGTGTGGATATGCTATTGTGTGTTTTGTTTGCCGGGGGAGTTGTTTTTGCACATGCGCTGTAACAGATTTTTGGTTTTTTAAGTCTTTTGTAAAGAGAAGACAAGTATGTAAAGAGAAGACAAGTATTACAAACTATACCATTACATATGATATATGACACCATATCACTACCCTAATATTGTCCAGCGGTGGCTAAGATCCCTTACATTGGTGTTCAGCTGTGGGATATATCATAGTATATCGTTTGATCCTTTATATTGGTGTCCAGCGGCACAATATACATTGATATTTGGTGTTAGATTATAAGTGGGATTCCTTCTTTCCTTACACAGAGCAATAAAATCTCTAGGGATTCATCTTCCCCACTCGTGAAGTGTGTTTTTATGAGTGATGGCTACTCTTTGGCCTGAGACGTGTCTTGTGTCCAAATTCGGTGTCAATTCATCCAGTGGTTTTTGAGTTATGTTAATCCCACAAACAAGCATTATATTTTTATTTATATAGATATATAAATACACACACACATGGAGTAGAGTCCTGCTTATCCAACCTTCGCTCATCCAACATTCTGTATTAACCAACGCAGTCTGCTTCCTGCCCGGAATAATGCCCAGGATGGGAGAAAGAAAGAACCTTTGTCTGTTTTGGTGCTCTAATGCCAGGTATTTCTCCTCTCATGCCAGTTTTAATGACAGAAAACTTCCCAGAAAATTTTGAAAATGAACTTGAAGTAGAACTTAATGGAAGAGGTTTAATGAAAGTAAAAGACTGGGATCTGAAAATGGTAAATATGGAAAGAATAAAAGAGGAATTAGGAGACATAGATTGGTATAAGTATCTACAATTGGGTAAATGGTCAAGTGATATAAGGAAAAAGTATAACGGAGGTAGGGAACATACAAAAATAGAAAAGATGATAAAAGGGAGACTAAAGAAGAGAATATAACATTTAAAGGCACAGTAAGTGATATCTATAAAGTATTATTAATGAACGAACAGGAACAAGATTATTTGAAGGAAGTATGGGAAACATGAATAATCAAGAATGGGCAAACATATGGAATATGAGAATACTTAAAAATATGTCTATAAGAATTAAAGAAAATTACTACAAAATGATATGGAGCTGAATCCCTCCTTATTATCCAACATTTTGTCTTATCCAATGTCCTGCCAACCCGTTTACGTTAAGTGAGACTCTACTGCATATATAAACATCTTATTGCAATATTGTCAAGGTCTTAAACACACCTACGTATGTGTATATTTCAGGTATTTCAAAAATGGACTAAAATGTACATCCCCTTTCCTTAGAAGATGTCACCATTCTCAATTCCCCTCATTCCATCAAGTGAATTTCGGCCGATGCAGATGGGGAGATTAGGCAGTCTTTAAGAAAGATTTGAAAACTTGGCTTTTCTGATGTGCCTTTGTGGAGTGACTATACATCCCATTTTTGTTTATTCCATCGACAGTGTTGTGTTGTCCTCATAATGCACTCTTCCCAAAGTGCCTTAATGAAGGCTCAACCCCATCAATTGTCGTTTTTGGGCTCCTCCCTCACAAATACACCTTTCCCTCCCCCCATTCTAGGATTTTATCATTTTATCTTGTGCATTTGGCCCGCCCATTGTGTTTGACTTTCTATTATGTTATTTTGCATTGCTTATTTTATCTTGCTCCATTATGTATTTTATCGTGGTGCAATTTTTTGTTGTTTTGGATTTTATTTTGCCCAGTTTGCCTGTCCGAACGGATTCTCCCCTACGAACCATCAAGGTGGTTAAGATCTTCTGGAGGGGCTCTGCTCTCCGTCCCACCTCCTTCGCAATCATGTCTGGTGGGGACGAGGGACAGAGCCTTCTCGGTGGTGGCCCCTCGGCTCTGGAACTCTCTCCCAATGGAGATTAGATCTGCCCCTTCCCTCCTGACTTTCAGAAAGCTGGTAAAATCTTGGCTTTGGAATATAGCATTTGCAGAATGATGATTGAGTCAATAACGGCTGACCACACTAAAGGCGGATGGTGATGAATTTGTGATTTTACTCTGACGACCTGGCTTTTGTAATTGTATGATCTGTATTTTAATGTATTTAATATATTAATGTATTACGATGCTATTATGTTTATTCTATGTGTGTATGAATTTTCTGCTGTTTGCCGGCCTGAGTCCCTCTTCGGAGGTCGAGAAGACCGGGTTATAAATTTATTTATTTATTTATTTATTTCGGGCACTTCTGCCCCGCCCTTCTCAACCCCCGAGGGGGGACTCAGGGCGGCTTACAAAAGGCACAATTCGATGCTGGCACAACAACAAGGTAAAAATAAAAATAAAACATATAAACAGTAATTAAACAATTAAAACAATCCATTATATATCACAGTCCTTAAAACAATCTAATGCTCAACGTTTATCATCTCAGAGTCCGTAAATTCAAATTCCACATTGTCCAATCCAACAATTCTGGTCGTCACTTGTGCCTTATCTATCCGCCAGATTACCTGAAGGCCTGGTCCCAAATCCAGGTTTTTAATTTCCTTCTAAAGGAGAGGAGGGATGTCGATGACCTAATTTCCCCGGGGAGTGAGTTCCACAGGTGAGGGGCCACCACCGAGAAGGCCCTGCTCCTCGTCCCCACCAACCTCACTTGTGATAGAGGTGGGGCCGAGAGCAGGGCCTCCCCAGAAGATCTTAAACTCCGAGGTGGGACATAGAAGGAGATGCGTTCTATGCTGGGCCGGAACCGTATAGGGTTTTGTAGGTCAAAACCAGCACTTTAAAAGCCCTAAATAATAAATAAATAAACAAATAAATAAATAAATAAATATTGTATTATATTTTGGGCTTGGCCTCATGTGTGCCGCCCCAGTCCCCTTTGAAGACATGGTGGCAGGGTATAAATAAAGATTATTATTATTATTATTATTATTATTATTATTGTCCTGGTACCTTTTATACATGACCACATCTCTGTGTACGAACCCACACAATCTCTTCGATCATCTGGAGAGGTCCTGCTTGCACTCCCACCTCTGGTGGGGATGAGGGACAGAGCCTTCTCGGTGGTGGCCCCTCAACTCTGGAACTCACTCCCCAGGGACATCAGGCATGCCCCAAGTTTGTTAGTCTTTAGGAGGAGCCTGAAAACGTGGTTGTTCCAGTGTGCCTTCCCAGAATAAGGAAACACCCAGCAATATGTCCTCGAAATGCACTTTACTATTGATCTAGGAATGTCTGCACGCCCCATCCCTCTCTGAAAACTCTATCCTAGTTCATATTTCATCTGTTCATGCTCAGCATTATTCTTAAATTTTAATTATTACATTTGGCCCAGCCGTAGGTTTTAAACGTCGTTGTGTTACTGCTATTGTTTATTTTTTGTTATGAGTTCTATTTTATTGTCTGTATTAATTGTTATTGATTTATTATTGATGTATTGTGGGCTCGGCCTCATGGAAGCCGCACCGAGTCCCTCGGAAGATGGTAGTGGTATTATTATTATTATTATTATTATTATTATTATTATTATTAAAGGTCTGAACTCTGCCATTTCCATTTCAGCCAATATTTTTTTAAAATTATTTGTATTAAAGGACTTTCCTACATTATATGGTTAAAAATGAAATGAAATGGGGTTCAGGGATTGAGGTAGGATAACATAGGGGTAAAAGAGGTAGGGAAAGGGGTCAGGCAGTGTTTCTCAATCTTCCTAATGCCGCGACCCCTCAATACAGTTCCTCCTGTTGTGGTGACCCCCAACTATAACATTATTTTTGTTCTACTTCATAACTGTAATTTTGCTAATGTTATGAATCGTAATGTAAATATCTGATATGCAGGTTGTATTTTCATTCACTGGACTAAATTTGGCACAAATACCTGATACGCCCAAAATTGAATATTGGTGGGGTTCGGGAGGTGGGGGTGGGGTGATTGATGTTGTCATTTGGGAGTTTTAGTTGCTGGGATTGATAGTTCACCTACCATCAAAGAGCATTCTGAATTCCATCAACAATGGAATTGAACCAAACTTGGCACACAGAACTCCCATGATCAACAGAAAATACTGAAAGGGTTTGGTGGGCATTGAGCTTGAGTTTTGGAGTTGTAGTTCACCTACATCCAGAGAGCAGTGTGGACTCAAACAATGATGGATCTGGACCAAACTTGCATGGATACTCAGTATGCCCAAATGTGAATACTGGTGGATTTCGGAGAAACTAGAACTTGTCATTAGGGAGTTGTAGTTGCTGGGATTTATAGTTCACCTCCAATCAAAGGCATTGAGCTTGAGTTTGGAAGTTGTAGTTCACCTACATCCAGAGAGCAGTGTGGACTCAAACAATTATGGATCTGGACCAAACTTGGCATGAATACTCAATATGTCCAAATGTGAATACTGGTGGATTTCGGAGAAACTAGAACTTGTCATTAGGGAGTTGTAGTTGCTGGGATTTATAGTTCACCTCCAATCAAAGGCACTGAGCTTGAGTTTGGAAGTTGTAGTTCACCTACATCCAGAGAGCAGTGTGGACTCAAACAATGATGGATCTGGACCAAACTTGGCATGAATACTCAATATGTCCAAATGTGAATACTGGTGGATTTCGGAGAAACTAGAGCTTGACAGTAGGGAATTGTAGTTGCTGGGATTTATAGTTCACCTACCATCAAAGGCATTGAGCTTGAGTTTGGAAGTTGTAGTTCATCTACATCCAGAGAGCAGTGTGGACTCAAACAATGATGGATCTGGACCAAACTTGGCATGAATACTCAATAAGCCCAAATGTGAATACTGGTGGATTTCGGAGAAACTAGAGCTTGACAGTAGGGAGTTGTAGTTGCTGGGATTTATAGTTCACCTCCAATCAAAGAGCATTCAGAATTCCATCAACAATGGAATTGAACCAAACTTGGCACACAGAACTCCCATGATCAACAGAAAATACTGAAAGGCTTTGGTGGGCATTGAGCTTGAGTTTGGGAGTTGTAGTTCACCTACATCCAGAGAGCAGTGTGGACTCAAACAATGATGGATCTGGACCAAACTTGGCATGAATACTCAATATGCCCAAATGTGTATACTGGTGGATTTTGGAGAAACTAGAGCTTGACATTAGGGAGTTGTAGTTGCTGGGATTTATAGTACACCTATAATCAAAGAGACCTTGAGTTTGGAAGTTTTAGTTCACCTACATCCAGAGAGCACTGTGGACTCAAACAATGATGGATCTGGACCAAACTATGACCACATGTCAACACTGGTGAAATACTGGTGGATTTTGGAGAAACTAGAGCTTGACATTAGGGAGTTGTAGTTGCTGGGATTTATAGTTCACCTCCAATCAGAGGCATTGAGCTTGAGTTTGGAAGTTATAGTTCACCTACATCCAGAGAGCAGTGTGGACTCAAACAATGATGGATCTGGGCCAAACTTGGCATGAATACTCAATATGCCCAGATGTGAATACTGGTGGATTTCGGAGAAACTAGAGCTTGACATTAGGGAGTTGTAGTTGCTGGGATTTATAGTTCACCTCCAATCAAAGGCACTGAGCTTGAGTTTGGAAGTTGTAGTTCACCTACATCCAGAGAGCAGTGTGGACTCAAACAATGATGAAGCTCGACCACACTTGGCATGAATACTCAATATGTCCAAATGTGAATACTGGTGGATTTCGGAGAAACTAGAGCTTGACAGTAGGGAGTTGTAGTTGCTGGGATTTATAGGTCACCTACCATCAAAGAGCATTCTGAATTCCATCAACAATGGAATTGAACCAAACTTGGCACACAGAACTCCCATGATCAACAGAAAATACTAAAAGGGTTTGGTGGGCATTGAGTTTGAGTTTTGAAGTTGTAGTTCACCTACATCCAGATAGCAGTGTGGACTCAAACAATGATGGATTTGGACCAAACTTGGCATGAATACTCAATATGCCCAAATGTGTATACTGGTGGATTTCGGAGAAACTAGAGCTTGACATTAGGGAGTTGTAGTTGCTGGGATTTATAGTTCACCTCCAATCAGAGGCATTGAGCTTGAGTTTGGAAGTTGTAGTTCACCTACATCCAGAGAGCAGTGTGGACTCAAACAATGATGAAGCTCGACCACACTTGGCATGAATACTCAATATGTCCAAATGTGAATACTGGTGGATTTCGGAGAAACTAGAGCTTGACAGTAGGGAGTTGTAGTTGCTGGGATTTATAGTTCATCTCCAATCAAAGGCATTGAGCTTGAGTTTGGAAGTTGTAGTTCATCTACATCCAGAGAGCAGTGTGGACTCAAACAATGATGGATCTGGACCAAACTTGGCATGAATACTCAATATGCCCAAATGTGAATACTGGTAGATTTCGGAGAAACTAGACCTTGACAGTAGGGAGTTGTAGTTGCTGGGATTTATAGTTCACCTCCAATCAAAGAGCATTCTGAACCTCACCTACAATAGAATTGGGTCAAACTTCCCACACAGAACCCCCATGACCAACAGGAAATATTGTGTTTCCTGATGGTCTTTGGCGACACCTCTTACACCCCCTAGCGACCCCCCCAGGGGGTTGAGAAACGCTGGGGTAAGGGGTTCGGGTCCAGGACTCGTGCTGGATTGGGAGGGATATGGGTGAGTCTTAGGGAAAAATAAGGGAATCTGGGGAGGGAAAAAGGGGAGGGTGAATGGGTTGTGAAGGGGTTTTCTGACTTCCCAATCTTCTTCTTTTTTAAATATTTTTTATTATTTTATCATAGTTATTACATTTGTTATACATTTGTTTATAGCAGTTACATATTATTCAACACCCTCTTTAACATATAATCTTATTATTCTGCTTAAGCATTTTTTCCCCTTTCCCCCCCCCACCACTGTGCTCTCCTCCCCCCATCTCAAGCCACAACTTTTACATATCGTCTGTCCAAAATCTCATTTCTTCTTGTGACAGTAACTTTCCTTCTTTGTTTTTTTAAACCATTTACAACAAATTTTCCCCATACAGCATCAAAATCACTTTGTTTCCATATACCTTTTTAAACTTTTAATATACATGTAAGCTTATCGTTTATTGCTAATTTCCATGCTTCCTTGTCCCACTCCTCTATTTGTATATTTATTTCCTTTTTCCAGTTCCTTGCTATTGTGAATAAGTTTGTTATCGCTTCTTTATCCTCCTTTTTCAATTGTTTATTGTTATATAGTGATAGTAAAGCTATGCTGGGACTTTTCTCAATTTTCATATTCATTATATCTTCTATTTACATATTTACATTGCCACCACATATGTATATATGTTCCTGGTTCTTGACACCCTCTCCAACAATTTTTTGAATTATTTTTATTTATATATGCTATTCTTACTGGTGTCAGATACCACTTCCATATTAGCTTATAATAATTTTCTTTAACCCATATTGATAAATTTTTTAAATGTCTTTGTCTCCATAGTTGTTGCCACTCTGTTTTGTTTATTCTTATCCCTAAAACTTCTTCCCAAACCTCTTTAAGGGTATTGTTTTTTGAAAGAAAGAGAAAGAGGGGAGAAGGAAGGACAGACAAAAGGAAGAATGGAAACAAAAACCAAAGGAAGGAAGAAAGGAAAGAGGCAGAGAAGGAAGAAAGAGAAAGGGAAGGAAAAGAAAAAAGGAAGAAGGAAAGAGGAAGAGAAGGAAGGAAGGAGAGAAGGAAAGAAGAAAAGGGAATGAGGGAAAGAAGGAGAGAAAGAGGGAGGTAAGGTGGGCCACAGCAACGCGTGGCAGGGAAAGGGGAGGTAGGACTCCCAAGACCCAACATAAAGCACGAGAAGGGTTTGGTAAGCAATGGGAAGGAAGAAAGGAAGGAGGGAAGGCAGGAAAGAAAGAGGTACCGAAGGAAGGAAGAAGAGAAAGTAGAAAGGAAAGAAAAATAAAAGGAAGGAAAGGCAGGAAAGAGGTAAAGAAGGAAGGAGAAAAGGAAATAAAAAATGAAAGAAGGAAGGAAACATGGAGGGAAGAAAGGAGGCAAAGGAAGAAAGGGGGAGGGAATGGAGGAAAGAGAGAAGGATGAAACCAAGGAGCGAAAGAAGGAAAGAAAGAAAGAAAGAAGGAAGAAAGGAGAGAAAGGGGGAGAAAAAGGGGGAAGGAATAGGTAGGTACCTCTCTTTCATAATACTCCAGATATCTACCTCTACTTTGAAAAGATTTACTATAGGCCACAGCAACGCGTGGCAGGGTACAGCTAGTTATATTATATATTTTACTAGTTGTTCTTCTCAAATTTTCATGCTCTTCTACAACCCTTCCATTCTGTATTATTTGTTCAAATTGGTTAAGTTTGCTTCCATTTTCATTATTTTGACTTCCCATCTTCTTCTCCATGGTTTCAGGGACTATATCTCCCTGTCTCTAAAATGTTAGTCTTCTAAGGTTGCTTCTTCCTCTTCTTTTATGTCTTGTCCAGTTTTCATTAATGAGAAGTATTCTTCAAATAACTTCCAGACTGTTTTTTCCCCATTAGTCTTCCATATGAGTCTCTTAATGCAAAAGTCAGTTTATCCATGTCTTTAATTTCAATAATTTTGTTTATCCATTCCTCTTTTGTTGCTACTTCTCTTTGTTTCCATTTTTTTGTGTGCAAAAAAAATAAAATGCATTTCAGCCAATCTTTTCCAACTTGCATGCTGTACTGCAATCTAGTCAATGATACAGAAACCATATGTATATGTCTACGGAGGAATTCTGGGAGATAACAAACCGTGCACCTCGAGGTGTGATTGCACCGTAGGCAAGGGGGGGGGGGAAGAGATATGTTTATTAAGTCTTCCCTTTGAACCCCTTGTTTTATTTTAATGAGCGGCTGGGAATGGCTCTTTGCAAATACAGTTGTCCATGAGCAGGAAGTGGAAACAAATATGGGTAATAATCAGACAGGGTGTCGTTAGGCGGAGATCCTGGATCGGAGCGCAAGGGCTTTAATAAGACCGTCCTTCCTAATTAGCAACAGACCGGGCTTAATGCTGCAAAGGTCACTTGATTTTTACGATCTTGCCTCCCACTGCGGCTTTGGAGGCTGATATTGCACCGCCGTGGGGGTTCTCGGAGGATGTTCCGGTGTGTGGAAATGGGACCCCAAATTGTGTGGGGAGGGATACACTAAGCCCCTACAAACACAAGCACAACCTTATTGTCGAAGGCTTTCATGGCTGGAATCACTACGTTCTTGTGGGTTTTTTTCGGGCTGTAGGGCCATGTTCTAGAGGCATTTCTCCTGACGTTTCGCCTGCATCCATGGCAAGCATCCTCAGAGGTAGTGAGGTCCTCACTACCTCTGAGGATGCTTGCCATAGATACAGGCGAAACGTCAGGAGAAATGCCTCTAGAACATGGCCATATAGCCCGAAAAAACCTACAACAACCCATCCTCATCTCCATCAAGGAGCCCTTGGTTGGGGGAATAATAATAATAATAATAATAATAATAATAATAATAATAATAATAATAATAATAATGTATTGTCGAAGGCTTGCATGGCTGGAATCACTGGGTTGTTGTAGGTTTTTCCGGGCTATATGGCCATGTTCTGGAGGCAATTTTCCTCCTGACGTTTCGCCTGCATCTATGGCAAGCATCCTCAGAGGTAGTGAGGTCTGTTGGAAGTAGGAAAATGGGTTTATATATCTGTGGAATGACCAGGGTGGGACAAAGGACTCTTGTCTGCTGGAGCTAGGTGTGAAAGTTTCAGCTGACCACCTTGATTAGCATTTGATTGCCTGGCAAGTGTGTGGGTACCAGTATTAAAAAACTCAAAAATTACCAGTATTAAAACTCAAAAATTACAGCAGCAAAACAACAGAGGGGAAACAAACAGGCACATGAAATCACTCTCAACAAAAGATTCCTCCCAGGCGCTTCCAAGCCATTGAATGCAAATCAAGGTGATCAGCTGAAACATTCACAGCTAGCCCCAGCAGACAAAGTCCTTTGTCTCACCCTGGTCATTCCACAGATATATAAACCCATTTTTCCTAGTTCCAACAGACCTCACTACCTCTGAGGATGCTTGCCATAGATGCAGGCAAAACGTCAGGAGAAAATGCCTCCAGAACATGGCCATATAGCCCAGAAAAACCTATGAAAGGGATGGCCACGGTGGTCCATGCTCTTGTTACATCCCGTTTAGACTACTGCAACGCTCTCTACGTGGGGTTGCCTCTGAAGACTGCCCGGAAGCTGCAGCTAGTCCAACGCTCGGCAGCCAGACTACTAACGGGTGCTGGGTACAGGGAGCACACCACTCCGCTGTTACACCAGCTCCACTGGCTGCCAATTAGCTTCCGAGCACAATTCAAAGTGCTGGTGTTAACCTATAAAGCCTAAACGACTCCGGCCCTGTTTACCTCTCCGAACGTATTCTCCCCTATGAACCATCAAGATTATTAAGATCGTCTGGAGAGGCCCTGCTCTCGGTCCCACCGGCCTCGCAAGCGCGTCTGGTGGGGACGAGGGACAGGGCCTTCTCGGTGGTGGCCCCTCGACTCTGGAACTCTCTCCCACTGGAGATCAGAACCGCCCCTTCTATCCTGACATTTAGGAAACAGGTGAAGACTTGGTTATGGAGACAGGCATTCGACGAGTGAGCCAACACCCTGAGATATGGATGGAGGATGATGAGCAACGATTTTAGTGTGACGACTGACCATTATAGTTATTGATTGTAATGTTTTAATATTTTATTGTAATATGAAGTATGATGTTTTATTGACTGTATGTGATATTATGGTTAGAAACCGGTCTGAGTCCCTCAAGAGAGGTGAGGAGGTCAGTATACAAAACTTTTAAATAATAAATAAATAATAATAATAACAATAACACTTTATTTGTACCCTGCTACCATTCCCCAAGGGACTCGGAGCGGCTTACATGAGGCCGAGCCCAAACACAACAATACTAGCAATAATAATAATAATAATAATACTTTATTTGTACCCCGTTACCATCTCCCCAAGGGACTCGGAGCGGCTTACATGAGGCCGAGCCCAAACACAACAATACTAGCAATAATAGTAATAATAATAATAATACTTTATTTGTACCCCACTACCATCTCCCCAAGGGACTCAGTGCGGCTTACATGAGGCTGAGCCCAAACACCACAATACAAACAATAATAATAATAATAATAATAATAATAATAATAATAACACTTTATTTGTACCCCGCTACCATCTCCCCAAGAGACTCGGTACGGCTTACATGAGGCCGAGCCGAAATACAACAATACAAGCAATAATAGCAACAATACAAGTAATTAAAATAAAAACATAGACAATAAAATATCACAAGTGAGATTGGCAGGGATGAGGAGCAGGGCCTTCTCAATGGTGGCCCCTCACCTGTGGAATTCTCTCCCTGGGGAAATTAGATCAGTGACATCCCTCCTTTCCTTTAGAAGGAAATTAAAAACATGGATTTGGGAACAGGCGTTTGGGCAATCTGGCGGATGAATAAAGGACCATGACGACCGATAAGAATAGATAATGTAGAACGAAAGATGGACTCTGAGTTGGTGAACGCTGAGCTTGAGATTGGTTTATTGACTGTGATATATATATATTGATTGTTTTAACTCTCTTAATTGTTTTAATTGCTGTTTTACACGTTTATTTGTATTATTGTGTAGGCATCGAATTGTGCCTTTTTGTAAGCCGCCCTGAGTCCCCCCTCGGGGGTTGAGAAGGGGGGGGTAGAAGTACACGAAATAGAAATAAATAAATATGCAACGACTGACACTAAGACAACACAGAATTAAAACTGTGGGAAGGCCAAATATAAAATTAAAATTGGAAGTAATGCTGGGGCATGGGCGAAAAAGTGGAAGTGGCGTTTGTGGAAAACATACGAGCAGACCTAATATGTAAAGTGCTTTGGAGGACAAAATGCTATGGAATTCATTATTCCGGGAAGGCACACTGGAACAAACGCATCTTCAAAATCCTCCTAAAGACTGCCAGAGTTGGGCCCTGTCTGATGTCTTTAGGGAGTGAGCTCCAGAGTCGAGGGGCCACCACCGAAAAGGCCCTCTCTCTCGTCCCCACCAATCGCGCCCGCGATGCAGGTGGGATCGAGAGCAGGGCCTCTCCGGATGATCAAAGATATCGTGTGAGCAGACCAAATCCACATCACCCCCTTCCCAGTGAATTGTCTTCAGTTAAGAAGGTGTGTGTGTGTGTGTGTTGTGTTTCTGCTTTGTTCAAAAACATCTCTGGGCCCAGTCGGTCAGTCGGTCGGTTGTCGGAGACTGGCAGCCATCAGTCATCCCTCGGTGGGTGACACACGGAGCCTGTTTGTTGATGGCAGGGATGATAAAAAGTCCTGGGAACAACGGTAGAGGCCCTTGTAATCGGGGCCAGCTCTGCCTGACATCCTTCTCAACTTTGACAGCTTCTTCCTTTTCTCTTTTCACCGCCAAGACTGTCTCAACTGTGTTTTTTCCCCTCCCCTCTCTTTCCTTCTCTCTCTTTCTCGTTTCATGTACTTGATCAGTCTCAGATGTTGGGAAAGGGTTGGTTTTTTCCCCTCCGAAGGGGAGGGAGGGGCTTCCTTTGGGTTTGTGGGTTGGGCAGGTGGGCTGTGTGTGTGTGTGATATTATATATATATATATATATATATATATATATATATATATATATATATATATATCCATATGTATACACACATACATATACATGCACACACTCATAGAAGTGCAAGCACACACACACATATAAAAAGGACACATACACACATATATAAAAAGCACACACACATTGCTATAAGCACACACACATATGTACACACACAAACATATAGAAAAAGGACACATATACACATATATAAAAAGCGCAAACACATCTCTATAAATAATAATAATAATAAAAAAAATTTATTTGTACCCCGCTACCATCTCCCCAAGGGACGCGTTGCGGCTTACATGAGGCCGAGCCCACAGCACATCAAGCACATAAGCACACGCACATACATACACACACAAACATATATAAAAAGGACACATACACACATATATAAAAAGCACACACATATCGATAGAAGCACACATATATACATGCACACACTCATATTAGTGTGTGCACACATATATATAAGGACATATACACACATATATATATAAAAGCACACACATACCTACACACACTCATATAAGCTCACACACATACATGCACTCATATAAGCATGCACACACACACATATGTAAGGACACATAGACACACACACACATATATATGTAAGCACACACATAAATGTAAGCACACACACAGATATAAGCTCATATATACATACACTCATATAAGCATGTGCACATGACACACATAAGTACACACACACACACATATAAGTACAGATATATAGATATAAGCATACGCACACATATAGGCGCACACACACACACACACACTTACCTATATCTATCTATCTATCTATCTATCTATCTATCTATCTATCTATCTATCTATCTATATGGGCGAGGACTGTGGGCCTGTTGCTAATTAATGTTCCTCCATAAGATTCTGTTGGAGTTGAGTAATGTTTTTGATCTTTATGCGTGATAACTGTATATACATACACACACTCATTTAAGTTTGTGCACACACATATAAGGACACACATAAGCACACACACATAAGCACACACACACACATACAAATATACATAAGTGTGTGCACACACACATGTTAGTACCCATACTCACACATGTATATAAGCACACACATATAGATATAAGCACACAGAGACACATATAAGCACACAGACACACAGACACACACACTCACCCCTATATATATGGGCGAGGACTGTGGGCCTGTTGCTAATTAATGTTCCTCCATAAGATTCTGTCGGAGTTGAGTAATGTTTTTGATCTTTATGCCTGATAACTGCATACTTAATGAGATTTCAAAGCTGTGAGTGCAGCTCCCTACAATTATTGACAGATGCCTTTTCTTTGCCATTGGGTTCAGCTTCATAAATCCTCTTGCAGTAATGAGGTACAGAAGTGCCACCCTGCCAGTGAGCTAATGAAAGGGGGGGGGGAGGGAAAGAAAGAAGGAAAGAAGGGGGGAAAAGAGGGAGGGAGGAGAGGAAGGAAGGAGGAGTGTGTGCATGTGTGTGCAACACTCACATCCGCCTGGCACATTAACCCCCACCCCCACCTTACCTTTTTTTTTTTTTGGAAAAGCTGTGGGACAATTATTTGAAACATACTAATTTGTATTTGTGTGTGTGTGTGTGTGTGTGTGTGTGTGTGTGTGTGCCAGGCTCGCTTGTGGTCTCTGCTTCCTTCACCTTTCTTCCCTTTCTCTCTCCAATCTATATAAATACAAAATGTAATGTTCGTTTGTGGGATTAACAGAACTCAACAACCACTGGATGAATTGACACCAAATTTGGACACAAAACACCTAACAACCCAATGTATGCCTTCACTCATGAAAACATTGAAAAACACAGCAGAAGGGACTTAAAAATCCCCAAAAAGCTAAATGATGAAAAGCTACAGAAAAAAGGAAGAAAGAGGGAGGGAAGGGGAGGGAAAGAAAGAAAGAAAGAAAAGAAAAGAAAGGAAGGAAAGGGAGAAGGAAGCATGGAAGCAAAGAGAGAAGGAAGGAAGGAAGCTACATGACAATACAGAAAAAAGGAAGAAAGAGGGAGGGAAGGGGAGAAAAAAAAGAAAGAAAGAAAGAAAGAAAGAAAGAAAGAAAGAAAGAAAGAAGGAAAGGGAGAAGGAAGCATGGAAGCAAAGAGAGAAGGAAGGAAAGAGGTAGAGAAAGGAGAGAAAGGAGAGAAAGAGGGAGGGAAAGAAAGAAGGAAAGGGAGAAGGAAGCATGGAAGGAAAGGAAAAAAGGGAAAGAAGGAAGGAAAGAGGGAGCGAAGGAAAGGGGGAAGATGTAGAGAAAGAGGGGGGGAAGGAAAGAAGGAAAGAGAGAAGGAAGAAAAGAGAGACAGCAGAAGAGAAAGGAAAAGGGGAAAGGAAGGAAAGTTAGAGAAGAAAGGAAGGAGAGAAGGAAAGAAAAAAGGGAAAGAAGGAAGGAAAGAGGGAGCGAAGGAAGGGGGAAGATGTAGAGAAAGAGGGAGGGAAGGAAAGAAGGAAAGAGAGAAGGAAGAAAAGAGAGACAGCAGAAGAGAAAGAAAAAGGGGAAAGGAAGGAAGGAAAGAGACAGGAAGAAGAGAAGGAAAGACGGGAAGGAAGGAAGGAAGGAAAGAGGGAGTGAAGGAAGTAGGGAAAGAAGGAGAGAAAGAGGGAAGGCTGGCCACAGCAATGCATTGTTGGTATATATAGTCTATATAAATAAAAATGTAATGTTCGTTTGTGGGATGAACATAACTCAAAAACCACTGGACGAATTGACACCAAATTTGGACACAAGACACCTCTCAGGCCAACGTGTGACCATCACTCATAAAAAACACTGAAAACACAGCAGAAGGGACTTAAAAAGCAAAAAACCCCAAAAAATAGATTACAATCCATGCGCAAAACCAACATATATATACACAAACACACATATACATAAATATATAAACACATATATATACACACACAAAACACATATACACAGACTGGGCACAATATACTGATCAGGCCAACGAGTGACCATCACTCATAAAAACACAGCAGAAGAGATTTAAAAGGCCAAAAAAAAAAACCCCACGAAAATTACATTACAATGCATGTGCAAAACCACATATATATGCAAACACACATATACACAAATATATAAACACACACACACACCTATATACGTTGTATGTTGTTGGATGTCTTTTGCTCTTGTTGTGAACCGCGTTGAGTCGCCTACGGGCTGAGAAACTGCGGTATACAAGCGAAGTAAATAAATATATRCAACACATATACACAGACTGAGCCACAATATACCTGTCAGGCCAACGAGTGACCATCGCTCATAAAAATACTGAAAAACACAGCAGAAGGGACTTAAAAAGCCAAAAAAGCAAAAAGACGCTACAGCGCATGTACTCATACACACATACATACACACACAGAACACATCTAGACAGACTGGGCCACAGCAATGCGTGGCAGGGGACGGCTAGTTATAAATGAAACTCATATTACACATTATTTAGTTTTTTTGGAAGGTGGAGGGGGAGGAGAGAAAATAAAGTGGAGACCATAACTGTTGAAGACTTTGATAGATGCATGCTCTCATCCTCATCCCCTCTCATTGTTTTTTGGGCAGCTTCCAAGCAGTCTTGTGGGGCCTTCAAAAAGAAGGAAAGGAAGGGAAAGAAAGCTCCAAAGGAAGGAAGGGCATCGAGAGGATAAACAGAGAGAGAGAAAGAGATGGAGAGGGAGCGAAAGAGTGAGGGAGGGAAGGGGATCCGGAAAAGCAAACAGCTCCTCAGGCTTCTTGTCAGTTTGCCCTAACTGAGCAACTTGAAACATCGTAGATTTCAATTTTTTCTCTCTCTCTCTCCCAGAGTTGAGAAACAAAATCCTGGTGGAGAATGGCTGCGCTGCTGTGCCAAACAGTCGATTTCCTTTTCAGCACAGCCATATATCACTGACCCACCCTTCCCTGGTGACAGAATGACAGGTGTCATTTATCAAATGGGGCCTGCCAAACAGCAGGGAAGGAAGGGGTGCGCATTTCGGGGAGGGATGCAAAAACACAGGGATACTATATTATTATTATTATTATTATTTAAAAATATTTAATTTACGTGTGTGTTTGTGAGCTGCTGTCTATTTCCATTTAGTATAGCGTATTGCAATTTTTTTTGGGGAGGGGGTTGCTTTGAACAGAGGGGGGTCTTGCTTCCCCATTGATAGACTGATTTCCACATATTCCTCTCTGCAAAATATTGTTGTTGAGGTGTGCTTCCCCCCCTCCCGTGCCACATTTATATTTCCTATATGTGTGTGTGTTTGTACATATATATATATATATAGGGAAGGAGGAGGGGCTGCCTTGACAGGTATCATTCAGAGAACAGTGGCGTGCTAGCTGGGGGTTGTGTAAATGAATCTAGGAGCACTCAGTTTCACATGATTCAAACGTGCGTTATTGAAGATGGATGTCCCTTAAAAAAAGATTGATGATGGATATCGGGCTTGTGGCGCCATTTATCATTTTGAATATTATTTAGACTTACCGTGTAAAGCTGTAACTTGAGAGTTGGATGAGCCAGGGCAAGGAGAGGAGCCTGGATGTGTGCACATTGGTGATGGATGGGCTTTGCTCTCTTTTCCGCACCCCCTCCCCTTCCACCAAACGCTCTCCCCCTTCGTTGTTTGTCACCAGATACCAGTCAGAGTCATGCCAAGGGGGCCTTACCATTGTTGTATCCTTGATAATGGCATATCATGATGGTGATTTTTGTCGTGTCAGGAACGACTTGCGAAACTGCAAGTCGCTTCTGGTGGTAGTAGTAATTTTATTGATTAGCCCTTAGGCCATATCACAATAAGAAACAGAACAACAAGACCTGATCACACTCCACGTAGTAAGTTAAAATAAGACACTTATAACAATACAGTAAATAAATAAATATGATAAGACATGATAAAACTGATAAACTGATCAAGCTGAGTATATACATCATATTTCATTATCGCTCCTACAATTTACCCCAATCAGCCCTACATATGTGGTTCTCAACGTATTGTTTTGCTTAAGTACAGAGCTGTTTTATATGTTATTTTTGGGTCTTGGCCACACATAAAATATGTTGTTCTGATGTGAGAATCCCAATACATTGTCCGTTTGATATATGGACCAAGGTGGAAGTCTCTCACCTTTTGATACAATTTGCAATCAAACAATATGTGTGCTATATCCTCAATTTCAGGTGCCCCGCAGATACAACTCCGTTCATTATAAGGGATGCTTCTGGTGTGAGCAGGGCCGTAGCCAGAAAAAAATTTCGGGGGGGGGGGTGAAATTTTGAAAATTTCAGGGGGGGGTTGAAACCTGCCTCCTAGCTCACGCTGAAGCAAAGAGCACAGCAGGGGGCAGAGCAGCCTTCAATAGCCTGCAGCTCCACCCTTGTCAACCACCTCCACCAAGTCTGGCCTCCTTAATGAGAGCATTCAACCCCCCCCCCAACTTGGTTGCTTCACTACTGTTCTGTCGCACGCTGGGCCTGTAAATAATTGTCTTTAGAACAACCTTTGCCCAGTTGGAAGCCAGGGGGCCTAAAGAGAAGTTCTCAGAGGTTTCCACCACAAACAGTCTTTAGATGGCTTGAGAAGTACAACAAAGTCTTTTATTAATGAACAATCAAACAGAAACTTCTCTTGTCTTCAATAAAGCTAAACAAATGCTTCCAAGCTTTATGCAACTGGTGACTTCCTAATCTTGCCCACGAAGGACAGGCAACTGTCTTCAATAACTTCTTCTTTAAACGAAAATCCTCGTTTGAACTTCTCCCAGGCTGACTGTAATCTAACCCTTACTGATATGGGCTCCGCTACCGGTTTGAACTGCATCTCGAACGCCAAGTGGACCTACCAGCAAGGCAGTAGATGTTCTCCAGCTGGAGTTCTTTGGTCTTTAGGGCTGTTTTCCTGGAAATTCTTTGGAGACTCTTAAGACCTTTCTCCCCCGGAAAGTCTTAAGGGTTGAAGCTTTTGTACAGGGGAAGCTTGCACACATCCTGTACATTAGCTTTCCTTGCTGAGACTAACTTAAAAATGGCTCCCTTCCCTTCCCAATTGCCCTGAACAAGGGGCGGGACCAAAACTTAACAATGATGGACAGGTGACTTGCCCTATTACTGCAACCAAAGGAAGCCACCTATCTGCAGAGTCCCTGAAACCTAGGACTGCAAGCAAACATTTAATACAAAGCAAATAAGTTGGAGCTCCTGGTACAACTGTACCAGAACAACTACATTGGCTATTGCTGCAAGTAATGAAAGTGGGAATCAATTCTCAAAATTTGATTGAGATAGTGTTTGCAGTTCTGGAGGAACTCTATTTTTTCTTCTCATAGGCATAGCATGAGGATTTGGTTAAACAGTTAAAATTCATGAGTAAGCCAGTTTTTTTTTAATCTGAAACATTTGTGGGGGGGGGGGGGGGGGTTGAACCCCTAACCCCCCCCCCCTCACTACAGGCCTTGGTGTGAGTGATTTGGCTGTCTGCAAAGACATTGCACAGGAGATGCCCGGATATTCTATCTTACTTACTTACTTACTTTTACTTACTTACTTACTCACTTACTTACTTAGGCGATCCCTCGTTGGCCGAGTAGGATAGTCTTCCAGGATCAGAAGTCTTGTGAGTCTGTAGGTGGCTGTGGAGCCCTCTTCTTGATCTGCATTTTCTTCTGCAGTGAGGGCATTGGTTTCCAGGTGTGCATTAGATTTGATGGCACATTACTCACTCACTTACTTAGGCGATCCCTCATTGGTCGAGTAGGATAGTCTTCCAAGATCCGTGTACTCGTGGGTCCATAGGTGCACGTGGAGCCCTGTTCTTGACCTGCATGTTCTCCAGAAGTGAGAGCATTGGTTTCCAGATGGAAGGCAGTCTCGGTTGGGGTTGGCTTGATGCGCCTTCCTCTTGGCACATTTCTCTCTTTCACCCTCCATTCGTGCCTCTTCAAATTCTGCAGCACTGCTGGTCACAGCTGACCTCCAGCTGGAGCGATCAAGAGCCAGGGCTTCCCAGTTCTCAGTGTCTATGCCAAAGTTTTTAAGGTTGGCTTTGAGCCCATCTATCTATCTACACACACACACACACACACATGATATGTTTATTGAGTCTTCCGTTACAACAAACTACTAAGCAACGTTGTGTCATACGAGTATTGCTTTAAAAATGGCTTGCATTACAAAATTAAGTTACAAAAGGGTTGCTCGGATATTCTAATGTTTTACCATCCTTGTGGGATGCTTCTCTCATGTCCCCCCATGGGGAGCTGGAGCTGACAGAGGGAGCTCATCCGCACACTCCCCTGGATTCGAACCTCTGACCTGTTGGTCTTCAGTCCTGCCGGCACAAGGGTTTAATCCATTGCACCACCAAAGGTGCCAATAATGATGATGATGACGATAGTAGTAGTAGTAGTCATCATTGTCGTCGTTGTATTCTGATGTTTCACCATCCTTTTGGGATGCTTCTCTCATGTCCCCCCATGCGGAGCTGGAGCTGACAGAGGGAGCTCATCCACACTCTCCCCAGATTCGAACCTCCGACCTGTTGGTCTTCAGTCCTGCCGGCACAAGGGTTTAACCCATTGCACCACCAAAGACTCCAATAATGATGATGATGATGATAGTAGTAGTAGTAGTCGTCGTTGTCGTATTCGGATGTTTTACTACCCTTGTGGGATGCTTCTCTCATGACCGCAGGATCGCGTGGCGGGTACAGCTGGTCTTATACATATTTTCCAATTGGCAGGATCTCAACCAAGGAAAGCCCTTTCTCCCGCCGCATTCCTTACTCCGTGATTCTTTTACCTGGATTCTAGGAATTGTAATTTGGACCTCCTTACATGCAAAGTAAACAGACGTGGCTGGACTTCTGTCATTGCATATGAGAATATTTGAGTCACTTGGAATGCCAGGAAAAGACTTTGATGAGGATCATACTGCTTCTAAAATGTAAATTCTCCCATGATATCTTTTTTTCTTATACTCCGGTTGTGTTGAAATTTTCCCTTGGTATGTTTGCTTCTGCTACACCATGCGACACAATTTTTGTTCCTGAGTTATAAATGTCATTTCGTAGTTGGGTCCACCTAAAAACTTGGAAAAAGTCTACCCAACTGCAAAAAAACTTCATTTTTGTGGGGATAGCCTTGTGCAGCAGCACATTTTGCGGTCGCTTTTCAATAAGTATCTTATCGTGTTTCAACCAATTCAATGTAGTTTGTGGCAGCCACAAAAAAAAAGTTTCTGGAGTAGAACAACTACTTTCAACACAATTTTAGAGCCCTCAATTTATTTATTTATTTATTTACACTTTTTCTATCCCGCCCATATCAGCCCGAAGGCGACCCAAATGGCCCAATGTGTTAAACCCTTGTGCCAGCAGGATTGCTGACTGACAGGTCAGTGGTTCGAATCTGGGGAGAATGTGGATGAGCTCCCTCTGTCAGCTCTAGCTCCACATGAACCCATGTGCCAACAGGACTGAAGACCGACAGGTCAGAGGTTCGAATACATTGAGGGCGTGAATGAGCTCCCTTGGTCAGCTCCAGCACCCCATGCAAGGACATGAGAGAAGCCTCCCACAAGGATGGTAAAACATCAAAACATCCAGGCAACGTCCCGGGGCAATGTCCTTGCAGATGGCCAATTCTCTCACACCAGAAGTGACCTGAAGTTTATCAAGTCGCTCCTAACATGGAAAAAAAAAACCACGCAATTAAACAGGAAATAATAGTTTCAAATCAGGAAGAGATTTTTTTCAAGGTTTTTTTTTTTGTCGTGTCAGGAGCAAGTCGCTTCTGGTTTTTTTTATCATCCTTGTGGGAGGCTTCTCTCATGTCATGTTCAACTGTTATAAATAGAAACATTAGGGCCTTTTCGGTGGTGGCCCCTCGACTCTGGAACTCTCTTCCTAAGGACATCAGACATACCCCAACTTTGGCAGTCTTTAGGAGGAGCTTGAACACGTGGTTGTTCCAGTGTGCCTTCCCAGAATAAGGATCCCATAGCACTTTGTCCTCCAAAGCACTTGATATTGTTTTAAGTCTGCTTGTATGTTTCCACAAACCGCCCCATCACTTTTTCGCCCATGTCCAGCATTATTTTTAATTTTTAATTACATTTGGCCTACCCATAGATTTTAAAGTGTGTTGTCCTATTGTTAATGCTTATGCTATTGTTTTATTGTCCTGTTTGTTTTTAAATTGCTTGCATTGTTGTTGTTATTGCTTGTATTGTTGTATTTTGGGCTCGGTCTCATGTAAGCCGCACAGAGTCCCTTGAGGAGATGGTAGCGGGGTACAAATAAAGTGTTATTATTATTATTATTATTATAAAGACATACTCTCTCAAAATGTAGGTTTCATTTCCCATTCATTCTCTATTTGAGTGAGTGCTTGAGCACATGAGGAGCTGCTTTGCAAGCCAAGCAAAGACATGTCCCAAAATTCATTGTATGCACAATTTTATGTTTTTTTATACAGTCTAGGGCAGGGGTCCTCAAACTATGACCCGGGGGCCGGATACGACCCTCCAAGGTCATTTACCCGGCCCTCGATCAGGGTCAACCTAAGTCTGAAACTACTTGAAAGCACACAACCACAACCACAACCACAACCACAACAACCTTATCTCATCAGCCAAAAGCAGGCTCACACTTCCAATTGAAATACTAATAAGTTTATATTTGTTAAAATTGTTCTTCATTTTAATTATTGTTTTAATTAATTATTTTAATTACATACAAATAAGATATGTGCAGTGTGCATAGGAATTCATTCATACTTTTTTTCAAATTATAATCCGGACCTCCAACAGTTTGAGGGGCTGTGACCTGGCCCTCTGTTTAAAAAGCATGAGGACCCCTGGTCTAGGGGATTCTTTTGGTTACCTTTTGAGGCTGAACAAAAAAAAAAAAAAAGGAAGAGAAATTAACATCTCTGACTAAAAGGATGGAGTTCTGAATCTGCATTGGGTGAAACGTATCACTGAAGCGTAGGACCGGAAAATCCGCCTGACGAGTAAGTCATCCTCTCCTTTGCCCCGAGGCAGGATTCTTTGAGCCGCACTTGACTCTGTGAAGATCACACACAGGATCTCCACCACAGTGTGCCGTCGGCAGAGACTGTGCGCAGGCGACATGCACTCGCGCCAGTGTTTTCGCAGATTAAATAACTCCAGGTGACTGAGGCAAGAGAAGAAGTGACTGAGAGGCAGCACTGCGGCTTGCCAGGGGAAGGCCCCTTCCTCAGGAAGGAAGGAAGGAAGGAAGGAAGGAAGGACTCCACTTGGCTTTCGCTCAGAGTTCCTATTGCTGTGCTGATGCAAAACTAGAAGTGGGAAAGCTATTTCTGAAAAAAGAAAGAAAAACACCACATGCATGAATCATAGAATCATAGAATCAAAGAGTTGGAAGAGACCTCCTGGGCCATCCATTCCAACTGCTTTCTGCCAAGAAGCAGGAAAATCACCTTCAAAGCACCCCTGACAGATGGCCATCCAGCCTCTGTTTAAAAGCCTCCAAAGAAGGAGCCTCCACCACACTTCAGGGCAGAGAGTTCCACTGCTGAACGGCTCTCACAGTCAGGAAGTTCTTCCTCATGTTCAGATGGAATCTCCTCTCTTGTAGTTTGAAGCCATTGTTTCCTTGCGTCCTAGTCTCCAGGGAAGCAGAAAACAAGCTTGCTCCCTCCTCCCTGTGACTTCCTCTCACATATGTATACATGGCTATCATATCTCCTCTCAGCCTTCTCTTCTTCAGGCTAAACATGCCCAGTCCTTAAGCCGCTCCTCATAGGGCTTGTTCTCCAGACCCTTGATCATTTTAGTCGCTCTCCTCTGGACACATTCCAGCTTGTCAATCTCTCTCTTGAATTGTGGTGCCCAGAATTGGACTCAATATTCCAGGTGTGGTCTAACCAAAACATGAACATTATCCTATGTTTTGTTAGACAGTTAGTGTGGCCCACATTTTTTTATTTATTATTATTTATTTCAGATATTTTTACCCTGCCCTTCTCAACCCTGGGGGGGGGGGGCACAACTTAGGGCGGCTTCCAGCCGGCAACAATTTGATGACTCCAATATACACATAATAAAATCTATATATATATATAAATGTTCTGTGCATAATGAGTACCTTAAGAACAAAAGAACCAATGAACGAAATCACACCAAATTTGGCAACAAAACATCTCACAACACAAGGAGTGACCATCACTCAAAAATTATGATTTTGTCATTTGGGAGATGTAGTTTCTGGGATTTATAGTTCACCTACCATCAAAGAGCATTCTGAACTCTATCAACGATGGAATTAAACCAAACTTGGCGTACAGAACTCCCATGACCAACAGAAAATACTGGAAGGGTTTGATGGGCATTGATCTTGAGTTTGGGAGTTGTAGTTCACCTACATCCAGAGAGCACTGTGGACTCAAACAATGATGGATCTGGACCAAACTTGGCAGCTCAATACGCCCAAATATGAACACAGATGGAGTTTGGGGGAAATAGACCTTGACATTTGGGAGTTGTAGTCACTGGGATTCACTGTTCACATACAACCAAAGAGCGTTCTGAACCCCATGAATGACAGAATCGAGGCAAACTTCCCACACAGAACGCCCATGACCAACAGAAAATACTTAAGGCCATCCAATCCAACTTCCTTCACGAGGGCAAGAAAACAATCAAAGTCCTCCTGACAAAGAGCCATCCAACCATACATATAGATAGATATGATTCACACACACACAGATATAGTATCATAGATTTGAAAGAATCCTTAAAGAAGGACAACGATATGTTGCATGTTCCAGGGTGGGCAAACCTCACACTCTCCACATCCACACTGACAAAGAAACAGCAAGAAGTACTGTTTACCCACAACCATAAAGAAATTACATATATTAGAAACCAACACTTTCTCATGACTTTATTTTCCAGATCAAGAGACTGGGCCACAGCAACGCGTGGCAGGGGACAGCTAGTAAAAACATTAAATTAAATTAAACATTAAATTAAAAACAGAAAGGAGGAAACAATAAAAATGAACAAAATCTGGATACCAGTATTAAAAAAAACTCTAAAATCACAACAGCACAAAAACAGAGAGGAAACAAACAAGGACATCTAATCACCTCTCAACAAAAGTTTGCTCCAAGCACAGTCAGGCCATTATATGCTAATCAAGGTGGTCAGTTGAAACATTCACACCTAGCTCCAGCAGACAAGAGTCCTTTGTCCCACCCTGGTCATTCCACAGATATATAAACCCATTTTCCTAGTTCCAACAGCCCTCACTACCTCTGAGGATGCTTGCCATAGATGCAGGCGAAACGTCAGGAGAGAATGCCTCTAGAACATGGCCATAACACCCAGAAAAACCTACAACAACCCACTCAGGGACAGCTAATCACCTCTCAACAAAAGATTCCCCCAAGCACCAACAAGCCACACCAAACCACTGCCAGGCCATTATATGCTAATCAAGGTGGTCGGTTGAAACATTCACACCTAGCTCCAGCAGACAAGAGTCCTTTGTCCCACCCTGGTCATTCCACAGATATATAAACCCATTTTCCTAGTTAAAACAGACCTCACTACCTCTGAGGATGCTTGCCATAGATGCAGGCGAAATGTCAGGAGAGAATGCCTCTAGACCATGGCCATATAGCCTGAAAAACCTATAATAACCCAGTTATTCCAGCCATGAAAGGCTTCGTATTGCCGACCTCACAACCTCTGAGGATGCTTGCCATGGATGCAGGCAAAACGTCAGGAGAGAATGCCTCTAGACCATGGCCATATAGCCCGTAAAAACCTACATCAACCTAGTTTGTATGAGCTTATTGACTTCCTGGATATCTTCCAAGTGTTTTTCCTTCTCTTTCTTGTATGTTATTCTTCTTCCATGCTACGTAATTGTTGAGAGGTAAATAATTGAAAACTGCGCATAGGACGCTCACAGCGTATTGCAACATTTTGTTGTGAGACCCGACACGTGTTTATTTGTGGTTTCTCTTCAGATCATATAAATCTTTCGCCTTTTACTAAAGAACTTTTAAAGTATCAGCATTCAGCTCAATTGCACTGACCAAAAAAGGAGGAAGACATGGAAAAGGAAGCAACATTTTTGGGTTTGATATACGGAAAAACGCTAAACAAAAAATGCTTCATTCCTACTTGAGGGAGTTTCACTGCTGTCAAGGTGCTACTTTCACAACGGTTCGAGAATTGAAATTTGGCGCATGCATAGCCCAAGGCAAGAAGGAGGAAAATACGACTCTTTAAATAGCCCGGACTCTAATTTTAAGATAATTCCGATTCCTAATAATAGCAATAGCTCCAGGCAAACATGCAATAGGTGTGCTATCCCCCCCCCCTCCCCACCCTTTATATGTTTAGGTCATCCAAACAAATGGGGACTTTAGCATCATTACGGAATGTGTCAAGTCTGAAAATTGGATATCTTGCATATGGAGATCTTTAGTAGATTTGAGGATGTAAATGACAACAAGGAATGCATCTGTGTCGGCAAATGAAAGTTTTTGTGTTCGTTTTGTATTCATTTGTTATGTACTACAGCGAAACCAGTTAGGGTCACTGGTTCTCAACCTTCTCAATGCCACGACCCCTTAATACAGTTCTCCATGTTGGGGTAACCCCCAACCATAAAATAATTTTCGTTGCTACTTCATAACTGTAACTTTGCTACTGATGTAAATATATGATATGCAGGATGTATTTTCATTCATTAGGCTAAATTTGGCACAAATACCTGATATGCCCAAATCTGAATACTGAATACGGTGGGGTTGGGTAGGGATTGATTTTGTCATTTGTAGTTGCTGGGATTTATAGTTAACCTGCAATCAAAGAGCATTCTGAACTCCACCAATGATGGAATTGAATCAAACTTGGCACCCAGATCTCCCATGACCAACAGAAAATACTGGAAGGGTTTGGTGGGCATTGAGTTTGAGTTTTGGAGTTGTAGTTCACTATCCTGGATCTTTATCTCCGATCATCAAAGTTTAGAAAGCAAAAATTGACCCCATGATATTATATGGAGCTGAAATCTGGGGCCTAAGCAAATTCCCAATATTGGAACAAGAACAATCTAAATTTCTAAGACAGATACTTGGTGTTGACGTTAAGACCACCACCACCGCTGCAGTCAGAGCAGAACTAGAAATATATTCTATCGAGGGACTTGCCAAAATCAGGGCCTTTAATTACTGGTCTAAAATAAAAAAAATCTCGAAAATAATAGGCTTCCAAAACTGTGCTTCTTAGAACAATCTAATGGCCAAAACCAAGCTTCCTGGTCAGAACAATTAACAAGGTTCCTCCGCACCTGCACATTACAAATTGCCTCCTTAGGCCAGAACAGGGATGCTGAAAAAAGGACAGTAACTCAAAGGATCCTAGATATTGAAGATATCGCCACCCTGTCAAACACAGGATCCCTGAAGTGGTTAGGGCGCTTTAAACATAATTTCCAGTGGGCACCGTACCTAAAAGCTGACATGCCAAGACACCTAAGAACCACTTTTACCAGGGCAAGATTTGAACAAATTTAATCCATGGAGAGACACGGCAGATTCAATCATATCCCACATGAAGAAAGACTCTGTATCTGTGGTGCTCGCGAAGTTGAAAATCTGTACCACATTTTACATCACTGCAATCTATATGAAAAAGAACAGAAAAATATTTATTGCCTTTTATTTGCAATAAAATAAGCTGGGATATGGTGGCTAAAACCTCATTTTTGTTGGCTGGTTACAACCCCATCCTGACAACACAAGTTGCCCTTTATTTGTTTAAAGCTGCTAAAAGGAGATCAGAGTACATAGATGAGATTGGGGTGCAGTGTAGGGGAGACGTAGAAAGTAGAAGGAAAAATGAAGAGGGGCCGACCAAGGGCAAGATGGATGGATGGCATCCTTGAAGTGACTGGACTGACCTTGAAGGAGCTGGGGGTGGTGACGGCCGACAGGGAGCTCTGGCGTGGGCTGGTCCATGAGGTCACGAAGAGTCGGAGACGACTGAACGAATGAACAAATAGGGGAGACGAGGATAGTTGATGCATATATCTACGGCTAAGCTACATTGGTTTTAAGTTGATAAATTCCTATATATTTGTATTCTATTTTAATAGGACCAGATGTATGTTGTATGTTGTATGTTGTGTTTGCACTGTCTGCTTTTGATAAGGCCAACTGGCTAATCAATAAAAACTGTTGTTGTTGAGCTGTAGTTCACCTGCATCCAGAGAGCACTGTGGACTCAAACAATGATGGATCTGGACCAAACTTGATACGAATTCTCAATATGCCCAAATGTGAACACTGGTGGAGTTTGGGGAAAATAGACCTTGACATTGGGGAGCTGCAGTTGCTGGGATTTATAGTTCACCTCAAATCAAAGAGCATTCTGAACCTCACCATTGATAGAATCGGGTCAGATTTCCCACACAGAACCCCAATGCCCAACAGAAAATACTGTGTTTTGCGATGGTCTTTGGTGACCCCTCTGACACCCCCTCATGACCCCCTCAGGGGCCCCGACCCCCAGGTTGAGAAACACTGAGTCAGGCACAGAATTTTATCTAGATAACTTTCCTTGATCTTGTCTTTGAGTCCACCTTTTTTTTTTTTTTTTAAAAAAATTATTTTGATTGAGAATAAAAGTTGCTCAAAAGAGAATGGAGCATAATGGAAAAGAATATTTGTGAGTATTGAGATTCATTTTTTTTTTGTCATGTCAGGAGCAACTTGAGAAACTTCAAGTCACTTCTGGTGTGAGAGAATTGGCCGTCTGCAAGGACGTTGCCCAAAAAGGTATCTTACTTACAAAAAAAAGTGTGGGAACAATGTGTTGAAGAAAGTAGGAAAAATAGAGACCAAAGAAAAAGACAACAAAAAAAGGTACTGCACTTCCAGGTCACTCAGGGTCGTGAACTCTTCTCATTTCAAAAGTCCTTGTATCTTTTTCTTTTCTTTTCCTTATGTCGTCGGTTTTCTAGAAATTCGTTCTCAGGTTTCTTTTATGGCTTGTAAAAGTAGATTCCTATATTTTCCTTTTCTAAGAACCCTATGAATTTTCCCCAATTTGTTGTATTTGTTTTAGCGTTGCTTTGTGACATTTTTTGAGTAAGAATATTCTCTAAGCTGTTATTAAGTTAAAAAAAAGATCTTATTTGTGTTTTTATCCATATCGAAATTTGTGATATTGGGTCCACCTTTTAAGTTTCCAGGCAAGAATAAAGTTTTTCTCGAATTGTTGGTGTCAGCAGCATATTAAGCATTGGCAAAAATTCTAATACATTGAAAATATTGCTGAATAGCTCTCCAAGCGTTGTTAGCTGATTTAGCCATCCTACAAATTTCTCGCATTTAGGATTTAATGTAGTTGCTGGAAGAGTTGTTCTCCTGAAGGAAGTGAAATGGAGAAGATCAGACGGAAAGGAAGCACTGAATCCTATTGCCACTCATACTTTTATCTGCAAAAATTGCATCCACCAAACGCATTATCTGTCTGTCTATCTATCTGTCTGTCTGTCTATCTATCTATCTATCTATCTATCTATCTATCTATCTATCTATCTATCTATCTATCTAATCTATCTATCTATATCTCTCTCTCCAGAGGAGGGTGACTAAAATGGTCAAGGGTCTGGAGAACAAGTCATATGAGGAGTGGCTTAAAGATTAATGTGTCCAATTCTGGGCACCACAATTGAAGAGAGATATTGACAAGCTGGAATGTGTCCAGAGGAGGGTGACTAAAAGGATCAAGGATCTGGAGAACAAGCCCTATGAGGAGCGGCTTAAAGAGCTGCCCATGTTTAGCCTGAAGAAGAGAAGGCTGAGAGGAGACATGGTCAGGGCCATGTAAGAGGAAGTCATAGGGAGGAGGGAGCAAGCTTGTCTTCTGCTGCCCTGGAGACTAGGGCGCAATGGAAAAATGGCTTCAAGCTACAAGAAAGGAGATTGCATCTGAACATGAAGAAGAACTTCCTGACTCCTCCTCCTCCTCCTCCTCCTCCTCCTCCTCCTCCTCCTCCTCCTTTTCCTTTTCCTTCTCCTTCTCTTTCTTCATCTTCTCCTCCTCCTCCTTGTTCTCCTTCTTCTTCTCCTCCTCCTCCTCCTTTTTTCATTGGCCATTTCTACTCTGTTTGATAATTTTTTTAGAAATATTATGGATGTGAATGCGACTGAATGATACAGAAATGTGGAATTATTGCTCTTAAAACATTGAACCCTGTACAAGGCATATAATTTACATACTGAGAAAAATAAACATACAAAGGGTATTGTAACTTCTGGATAAAGCTGCAAAAAAAGAAAGTCTAGATTTGTAGTCATGCTCGAGCCCACCTTGGAGTAGAAGGACTTTCACCTTTCTAACTGAATCCCTAGAAATATTGCTATGGGATTTGTAAAGATTATGACACATACAGCTTTCTATGTTTTAGCTTTTCCTTCTTGAGTGGAAGTATTTATTTTTTAAAAAGTCTTCTATTTTGAAAGTTTGAAAGCCGTGCCACCTGGTTTTTGTTTTCTCGTTAATGGATATCACTACGAATTCTCTCTTGTGTTTTGGAAGACACGAGAACAAAATATTCTGCGAATTCAGAGGGTGGAAAAGGGAAGGATACAACAACACGAGAATTTACAAAAGTCTATCTTTCCAAAGATATTCTTGGGCACCACTGCAGTTCTCATCTATCTGTCTATCTATCTCTATATCTCTATCTATCTGTGCATATCCATCTATTTGGAAATAGAAATCAAGTTTTCGCTTTCTCTCATTTCTGTTTCTGAGCATTATTTGGCTATCTCCTTCTGTGCCCATGTCTCCCCAAACCCAGGTGTTTTTCAGATTTAGGAGCAGAGAATGTTTGCAAGGCCAGCTGTACACATCAATTAGGGAAGCTATTGATATTTTACTTTTGAAAGAGAAACAGTCAAAGATCATTGACAAGAACGGCTCACTTTATCTCCAGGTCATTTTCAACTCAGAGCAAAGAAATAGAAACCATGAAAAGATGGGCTAATATATACAAATAGTATATATATATATATTTTCATGTCAGGAGTGACTTGAGAAAGTCGCTTCTGGTGTGAGAGAATTAGCCATTTGCAAGGACATTGTTTTGATGTTTTGTCATCCTTGAGGGAGGCCTCTCTCCTGTCCCCGCATAGGGAGCTGGAGCTGACAGAGGGAGCTCATCCATGCTCTCTCCAGATTCGAACCTCCGACCTGTCAGTCTTCAGTCCTGTCGGCACAAGGGTTTAACCCATTGTGCCACCAAGGGCTCCGATGATGATGATGATGATGATGATGATGATGATGATAATAATAGCATGTTATTTTGATGTTTTGCCATCCTTGTGAGAGACTTCTCTCATGTCCCTGCATGGGGAGCTGGAGCTGACAGAGGCAGCTCACCCTGATGATGATGATAGCATGTTGTTTTGATGTTTTGCCATCCTTGTGAGAGACGTATCTCATGTCCCTGCATGGGGAGCTGGAGCTGACAGAGGGAGCTCACCCACGCTCTCCCCAAATTCGAACCTCCAACCTGTCAGTCTTCAGTCCTGTCGGCACAAGGGTTTAACCCATTGTGCCACCAAGGGCTCCGATGATGATGAAGATGATGATGATAGCATGTTGTTTTGATGTTTTACCATCCTTGTGAGAGACTTATGTCCCCGCATGGGGAGCTGGAGCTGACAGAGGGAGCTCATCCACGCTCTCCCCAGATTCGAACTTCCGACCTGTCAGTCTTCAGTCTGTTGGCACAAGGGCTTAACCCATTGCACCACCAAGGGCTCCGATGATGATGATGATGATAATAGCATGTAGTAGTAGTAGTTGTTGTTGTCGTCGTATCCTCCTCCAAAATAGATGGAGTGAAGTCAGTGAAATCTCACATACAGTAATGTTTCAAGTAGATTTACTAGGTAAATTAGTGGTGCAATAGGTTAAACCACAGGACTGAAGACTGACAAGTCAGAGGTTTGAATAGAGGGAGGGCAGAGATGAGCTCCCTCTGTCAGCTCCAGCTCCCCATGTAGGGACATGAGAAAAGCCTCCCATATGGATGGTGAAACATCAAAACATCCTGGGCAAAGTCCTTGCAGACGGCCAATTTTCTCAACCGGGCAATGTCACCTGGGTTTATTTACACTATTTCTATTCCGCCCATATCAGCCTGAAGGCGACCTGAATGGCACAATGTGTTAAACCCTTGTGCCGGTAGGATTGCTGACTGACAGGTCAGTGGTTCGAATCTGGGGAGAATGTGGATGAGCTCCCTCTGTCAGCTCTAGCTCCACATGAACCCATATCCCGACAGGACTGAAGACCGACAGGTCAGAGGTTTGAATAGAGGGATGGCATGGATGAGCTCCCTCGGTCAGCTCCAGCTCCCCATGCGGGGACATGAGAGAGGCTCCTACGAATAATATGATGGGGAGGTTGTGGCTGTCAAAATATCACCAGGTTCCAACTTGTCAGAGCCCCTGCAATTATTTAAATTTAAATTATTATTTATTATTTAAAACTTTTATATCCCGATCTTCTCGACTTCCATAGAGGAACTCACAGTAAAGGATGATGGGAGCTGTAGTCCAGAAATTTTGGAAGTTGTAATCTTTTACAGAAGTTCCACCCGAGGTTGCTCCAGAATAAAATTCAAACCACAACAGGAAAATACAACTTCTGAACTGAAGTGGGAAGAGTTTCCAAAGTGAATTTTTAAAGCAAGGCACGTGTCTCTTTCTGCATTTTTTTGGCCTTGTTTCCCAAAAATCTTCTTTCTATTCCGAGGGAAAGAACCGAAGAATCGGATGCATCATCCACCCGTCCATTCCTTTGGGATACCAGAGCAATCCTGTTTCTCAGGAATCTTTTCCACAGAGGAGAGGAGGAAAAAAAACTTTAAATGTCCTTTCCTTTGCTTAGTAAGTAATTGAAGGAACAAGCACCAATTTGCTGGAACAATTGTAAACACACCTTGATACGAAGCAGCATCATTACTTTCTCCCTGATTAGAAAACTTTCCTATTAATAGACACCAAGTCCATTTCAGGTGTAATTGGTAAGGTGCGGAGTGCACTCATGGGAAGAAACCTTGTTTGGTTGTGTTTGTGTGTATGTATGTGTGTGTTTCGTTCGCTTTTATTCTTACCCCCCCCCTTTTTTCCCCAGTTTTATAGCTGGAGACATGATTTATTGCAGCCATCCATCTTTGGAGCTCATCCATCACATCCTGGTTGCTAGGCAATCATGGCAGCAGCTGTTTGCTTTGAATCAGACAGAAAAGTTGTCAATCATCAAAGGCAGGTGAATAGCATTAGAAACACGCTATTGTCAGACGGAATAATTAATCAAAGAGAGAAAAGATAATTAAAAAGATATGACCCTTGCAAGTACTTGCTCTGGGTTGCCTGAAAGAAAGGGAGGGAGAGAGAAAAAAAAGAGAGTGAGGGAGAAAAGAAAGAAAAGAGAAAGAAAAACTGCCTGGTCTTTTTTCTCGACACTTAAGCAGCGGAGGGCTGATAAAATATGCACTCTGCCGCGCATAGTTTTTAATTAATTGAAAAAGGTTCAACATTCAAAGACGATGCCGGAGAAGGGAGTCTGATTATGAGCAGAAGTAATATTTATTGTTTGCCTGAAAGGCTTGACATGGGCTTCTAACTTTCTGTCACGTATCTCCTCTGCGCGCTGGCGCCGGGCGCCTTTCAGCCTTACTATCTCCACGCGCAGCAAGTGGAACGAACGATCGGGGTGCGTCGGCCCAGGAAAGGGGTCCCCTCCACTTCCACGGAGTTCTGGATGGTCTTTTTGCACCACTGTCAGATCCACCTGCCACCCCTTCACTCTCTTCAGAAAGCCATCTGGGTTACGTTCTTTCTGCCACCGGAAAGGTAGAATGCAGAGGAAGAGAGGAGGAGGAGGGGGAACTATCCATTTGGGAACTATCTCTCCCATAATACTTTCTCCCACAAGCCCAGTGCCCATGCCAGCTGGAGATTGTAGAATCTGCAAAAGGGACGTGTCACCAGGGGCGGCGCAACCATTACGCAAAGTAAGCATCTGCAGTATAGTTGATTTTGCCCAGGGCGCTCTTGACAGGTAAACGGTTCTGGCCCAACTTACCTGTCCGAACGCATCTCCTCCTATGTACCAGCTAGGACATTAAGATCATCTGGGGAGGCCCTGCTCTCGGTCCCGCCGGCATCACAAGCACTACTGCAATGCTCTCAATGTGGGATTACCTTTGGAGACTGTTCAGAAGCTTCAAATGGTCCAATGGACAGCAGCCAGATTCCTAACAGGAGCAGTGCTCAGGGAGCACACAACTCCTCTGTTGTGTCAGCTCCACTGGCTGCCTGTCTGCTACCGGGCACAATTCAATGTGCTAGCTTTAGCCTATAAAGCCCTAAACCAGTGGTTATCAACCTGTGGGTCCCCAGGTGTTTTGGCCTACAACTCCCAGAAGTCCCAGCCAGTTTACCAGCTGTAAGGATTTCTGGGAGTTGAAAGCTAAAACATCTGGGGACCCACAGGTTGAAAACCACTGTTCTAGATGGTCGTTGAGGGCCTCCTGAGGACACTATATAGATCTAGATGATTGTTGAGGGCCTCTTAAGGTCACTATATAGATATAGACCAGTGGTCTCTACCTGTGGGTCCCCAGGTGTTTTGGCCTTCAACTTCCAGAAATCCCAGCCAGTTTGCCAGTTGTTAGGATTTCTGGGAGTTGAAGACCAAAACATCTGGGGATCCAAAGGTTGGGGACCACTGTTCTAGATGGTCGTTGAGGGCCTCCTGAGGTCACTATATAAATCTAGATGTTTGTTGAGGGCCTCCTAAGGTCACTATATAGATCTAGACCAGTAGTTCTCAACCTGTGGGTCCCCAGGTGTTTTGGCCTAGAACTCCCAGAAATCCCAGCCAGTTTACCAGCAGTTAGGATTTCTGGGAGTTGAAGGCCAAAACATCTGGGGACCCACAGGTTGAGAACCACTGCCCTAAACATTTCTGGCCCAACTTACATGTCTGAACATATCTCCCCGTATGAACCATCTAGGGCTTTAAGATCATCTAGGGAGGCTCTGCTCTCGGTCCCACCTTCCTCACAATTATGGTTGGGGGGTCTTCTCAGTGGTGGCCCCTCAGCTATGGAACACCATCCCTAAGGATATTAGATCGGCCCCCTCACTTCTAACATTTCGAAAGAGAGTCAAGACTTTGCTTGTTGAGCATGCATTTCCAAATACAACGTAACAGACATAGGAAAATGGAATGGTTGGATTATGTGATTGGACAATGTTTTTAATAGGAGACTCTGATGTTCATGTTTTTACTGATTTTGTTATGGTTTTATTATTGTATTGATACTGTATTTTATGGTCTTGCACCAACTGGAAACGATCCCAAGTCGACTGTGGGCTGAGAGGGACGGTGTATAAATATAGTAAATAAATAAATAAAACAAATAAATTGCCCACAAGGTGAAAGGCTAATAGTGAGTCTAATATTTTCATGCCTTGGCATCGCCAAACATGAATCCAGATACGTTTCCGTGCGTTGAATTACAAACAATCATCTTCCTCTTATCTCCAAAGTGCTCTGGGGTTTGTGGTTTCCTGCCTTTTGAATAAAGTTAAAAGGAGAGATGGGAAAGTCCGACTTCCAAAGGTGCTAATTTTCTGCCCTGGACCCGAAGAACTTGGCAATTTGGATCTGCTCTGATATGAATATTTCTAACAGGGATTGGCACCTCTGCTTTCAAACGGAGAGGCTAATTGAGCCGTTGAATCAGGAACGGTTTCCGGAACGTGACAGTAGAGGAAAAGAGAGGCGAATTTGGGCCTAAGAGACTTGTGAAAAATTTAAACTGTGCTGTAGGAGAAAGAGCGAGGAAGGGAATACGAACCAGCAAGACGCATTGGCACAAGTTAGGAAGCTCAAATAGGGTCCAAAAATGTGCCGAGAACGATGGGGAAGTGGCCTGCATGCCTGGCAATTCTGGCCTCCGTCTCCCATGGCTTATAATCTTAAATAACACAATTAACATTTAAAGAATTTTGCTATAATTGCAGACCTTGGGAAAATAATTTTATTTGAACTTCAGTTCCCAGAGTCTTCTAACTAGAAAAGCCACTCTGGATTCATAAGCCAAAATTTTTACAAAATCTGGTGACAAACCTGTTTGCAATCCTTCCAGGTTTTTTTTCCTCCTCCCACCTTTTCCATTCTCTTCCTTCTCTGTGTTCTCTTTCTGTGGTTTTCTGCCTTTATTTGATGCTTGGCTTTCAAATTTGAGTAGATCCCAATATTTAATCGTTTAGTTGGCTCATGGATTGACAGGTCTCTCCTGCCTAAACCATGCTGAATTTTCAGTTTATTATTTTTGTAATTGTTTAAAAAATGCTTTACAATTATGTACATTTAAAACTGGTTTTAATTTCTGTGGTAGTTTAACCACATGTAAGTTTAACCACATGTAAGCATAGTTTAATCATGTATAAATATGAGAGGAAGTCATAGGGAGGAGGGAGCAAGCTTGTTTTCTGCTGCCCTGGAGACTAGGACACAGAACAATGGCTTCAAACTACAAAAGGAGATTCCATCTGAACATTAGGAAGAACTTCCTGACTGTGTGAGCTGTTCAGCAGTGGAACTCTCTGCCTTAGAGTGTGGTAGAGGCTCCTTCTTTGGAGGCTTTTAAACAGAGGCCGGATGGCCATCTGTCAGGGGTGTTTTGAATGCAATATTCCTGCTTCTTGGCAGAATGGGGTTGGACTGGATTATGGCCCAGGAGATCTCTTCCAACTCTTGGATTCTAGGATTCTATGATACTATAATTTAATGTCAGATTATCTGTTCTTTTTTATTTGTTGACAGCTGCCTTGAGCTCCAAACTTTATTGTGTATTATTTTGATACCTAAGGCATTGAACATTTGCCTTTTTGTATGTGTAAACCACCCTGAGTCCCTTGGGGAGAGAGGGCAGGTTAGAAATAAAGTATTATTATTATTATTATTATTATTATTATTATTATTATTAACAACTAAGAAAACCTGAGATATAACAAGCAAAACAATAAATAATACAGATGCTTGATTAATTAGGGTTTATACTCTGAAATGGATTTATAATACTAAGAGATAATTCTGTACCCCGAGAGAAGGTGTGTGTGTATGTCATGTGCACTTTACTATTTATTTTAATTTCCTATCTTTGACTTTGCATTAATTTGCTGTTTATTTTTAATTGATGCTATTATTTACTATATGCATTTGATTTTGATTTGTTGTAATTGTTGGGCTTGGCCTCATGTTAGCTGCCTTGAGTCCTCTCTAGGGAGATAGTGGTGGGATATAAATAAAGCTATATATGAATATATATATATATATATATATATATATATATATATATATGTGTGTGTGTGTGTGTGTGTGTGTGTGTGTGTGTGTGTTGTGTATATATATATATATATATATATATATATATATATATGCTTGACATTAAGTCTAGTCATGTCCAACTCTGGGAGGTGGTGCTCATCTCCATTTCTAAGCTGAAGAGCCGGTGTTGTCCATAGACACCTCCTAGGTCATGTGGCCGATATGATTGCATGGAGCACCGTTACCTTCCCAACAAAGCGGTGCCTATTGATCTACTCACATTTGCATGCTTTCGATCTGCTAGGTTGGCAGAAGCTGGGCCTAACAGTGGGAATTCATCAAACTCCCTGAATTCGAATCAGACCTTTTAGCCAGCAAGTTCAGTAGCTCAGTGGTTTAACATACTGCATCGCTAAGGGCTCCCTATCTATCTATCTATCTATCTATCTATCTATCTATCTATCTATCTATCTAGCTAGCTAGCTAGCTAGCTATCTATCTATCTTTATATCTATCTAATTTTATTCAACAATTTTATTCTGGGTTGTTGTAGGTTTTTTCGGGCTATATGGCCATGTTCTAGAGGCATTCTCTCCTGACGTTTCGCCTGCAGCTGTGACAAGCATTCTCTGAGGGTGCTTGCCACAGTTGCAGGCAAAACGTCAGGAGAGAATGCCTCTAGAACATGGCCATATAGCCTGAAAAAACCTACAACAACTCAGTGATTCTGGCCATGAAAGCCTTCGACAATTTTATTCTAATTACAATTTTAAATATACTAATATTTCCAGTGGAATGCCAGAGAAATAACTCCTATTATATGAAATAGATGCATTGTCTGCAGCCACTATGTGCTTTTGTAAAAATTGTTGTTTTCGTTCCTTTACAAATTGAACTGTTCAGTTGGTGAATTCTCAAACAAAGACTGAACTGGGTTGTTGTAGGTTTTTCCGGGCTATATGGCCATGTTCTAGAGGTATTTTCTCCTGACTTTCGCCTGCATCTATGGCAAGCATCCTCAGAGGTAGTGAGGTCTGTTGGAAGTAGGAAAAATGAAAATACTGAACTGCAATATTGATCAATGGGGCAACATTGCTATGTATGTAGCAGGACTTGTAGTTCCTTTTAAACATTGTATTGGAATGACATAAGAGGAGGTGTAAGTTACCAGTCTGAGTTGTTTGTTAATTACAGTGTTGCCACTTCATCCTCCTTTGCAAAACTATTGCAACTAACTAAATCAGTGATGGGCAACCTTTTGCGGTTGGTGTGTCAAAATTCGCCAAAAACCTGAGCATAACTTGGGTGGGGTGTCACTTCAAGGAAAAAAAATGGCAATATTTATAGTTTAAATAAGAAAAATGTGTAATCCATGCTGAGTTATAGAGTGAGCAATGCTCAAATGTGCAGATGTTAAATTTGTAGAACCTTTTACAAATTTAAGGATGGAATTAGTTTGGCTCTTATAAGGTGTACTTCTCTGTATCTGCGTGTCATCAAAAATAGCCATGCGTGTCATAGGTTCACCATCATGGAACTAAATCAAACCCATTACAGTAGAGTCTCGCTTATCCAACATAAATAGGCTTGCAGAACGTTGGATAAGCAAAAATGTTGGATAATAAGTAGGGATTAAGAAAAAGCCTCTTAATCATCAAATTACGTTATGATTTTATAAATTAAGCACCTGACATCAATTGACAGAAAAAGCAGTTCAATACACAGTAATGTTATGTAGTAATTATTGAATTTATGAATTTAGCACCAAAACATTGCAATGCATGGAAACAGACTGCGTAGAATAATATAGAACATCGGATGAATGAAGGTTGAATAAGTGAGACTCTATTGTAATTGCCACCACATTTTCTTTCTGTTAATGGGAGTTGTTTAATCAACATCTACCAGGAATAACTTAGGTATTTTGACAACAGTATGTAACAAAATTTGAAAAATTCTCTGTCCCTGGTTTGCAAGTGTTATTTCCCAATTAATTGCGTGATACTCACTGTGAAAGCAGTTGTTATACGTCAGAAACTTAGTTTTGGTGACTGCCGCAGATTATGTTGACTTGGGTGAGACTCTATAATATATTCATTGAAAACTGTAGCAAAATGTGATGCAGGATGTCCTGCAAAAACAATGTTTTTGCAGTTTAATACACTTTTTTCCATGCTTTTATGTTAGGTCCAATTAGGAAATGCCATTTATAACCCAGGAACAAAAATCGTGTGACATAGTGCAATTAATCTCTTTCAGTTGTATCATTTTTATTATTTTATAAATAAAAATGTAGTTTTAGTTTGTGGGATTAACATAACTCCAAAACCACTGGGTGAATTGACACCAAATTTGGACACAAGACACCTATCAGGCCAACGAGTGACCATCACTCAGAAAAACACTGAAAAACACTAAAAAGCCAAAAAATAAAATTTGCATTAAAATGCATGTGCAAAACCACACACACACACATATCTATATCTCTATCTATATATATATATATATATATATATGCAAACACACATATATACACATATACACAAATATATACAAACACGTATACACACACAAAACACATATACACAGACTGGGCCACAGCAACGCGTGGCAGGGGATGGCTAGTTTTATAAATGAAAATGTAATGTTCGTTCGTGAGATTAACATAACTCAAAAAACACTGTGAGAATTGACATCAAATTACACATATACACAAATATATACAAGCACGTATACACACACGAAACACATATACACAGACTGGGCCACAGCAGCGCGTGGCAGGGGACGGCTAGTTTAATAATGAAAATGTAATGTTCGTTTGTGAGATTAACATAACTCAAAAAACACTGGGCATATTGACATCAAATTTGTACACAAGACACCTATCAGGCCAATGAGTGACCATCACTCTTTTTTTTTGTCATGTCAGGAGTGACTTGAAAAACTGCAAGTTGCTTCTGGTGTGAGAGAATTGGCCATCTGCAAGAACATTGGCCAGGGGACGCTCAGATGTTTTTAATGTTTTACCATCCTTGTGGGATGCTTCTCTCATTTCCCCACATGAGGGGCTGGAGCTGACAGAGGGAGCTCATCCACGCTCTCCCTGGATTCAAACCTGCGACCTGTCAGTCTTCAGTCCTGCCGATACAGGGGTTTAACCCACTGTGCCACTGGGGGCTCCACCATCTATATAAATAAAAATGTAATGTTCGTTTGTGGTATTAACAGAACTCAAAAACCACTGGATGAATTGACACCAAATTTGGACACAAGACACCTAACAAAACAATGTATGTCCTTTACTCAAAAAAATAAATTTTGTCATTTGGGAGTTGTAGTTGCTGGGATTAGTTCACCTACAATCAAAGAGCATTCTGAACCCCAACAATGATGGAATTGAACCAAACTTGGCACACAGTTCTCCCATGACCAACAGAAAATACTGGAAGGGTTTGGTGGGCAGTGTCCTTTGGTTTTGGAGTTGTAGTTCACCTACATCCAGAGATCACTGTGCACTCAAACAATGATGGATCTGGACCAAACTCTACACGAATACTCAATATGCCCAAATGTGAACACTGGTGGAGTTTGGGGAAAATAGAATCTTGACATTTGGGAGTTGTAGTTGCTGGGATTTATAGTTCACCTACAATCACAGAGCATTCTGAACCCCACCAATGATAGAAATGGGCCAAACAGAACCCCCATGTTAGCCACAGCAGCGCGTGGCAGGGGATGGCTAGTCACTCATAAAAACACTGCACAACACAGTGGAAGGGACTTGAAAAGCCAAAAAAATACATTACAACACATGTGCAAAATCACATCTATACACATATACACATGCATACATACACAAAACACATATGCACAAACTGGGCCACAGCAACGCATGGCAGGGGATGGCTAGTTTTAAATATAGTGATCTGGCTTTTTGTGTGATAGACTAACTTGGCGGTTTTCACTTTGCAAAGAGTCTCTTTTCTCACCAGCCTGGTGCAAAGCCAAGGGTCTTAGAGGGATCTGGCCCCTTCCCCAGCCACTGAGGCTGGAGTTCAGCACATGGAAAGAGGACCTTTGGCTCCACAGCATTCAGAGCATCACACACACTTCCATAACATGCAGTTCTGGCAAGTGGGAGTCCACATTAAGCCACCATGCCCAGTTCTATTCTGCTTAGTGGACGGATGCACTTCCATAATATGGTACCAGCGTGGCTTCCCATTGGACGCATGGCTAACTATGGGGTCATGCTTGCTTTTGACACAGGGCCATCCTCATATTGCCAACAGCAGTTGCAGCAGTGGAGACTGAGCTACAGCCAAGGCCTTGGTGGGTTGATTTTGGCCGTCTCCTTTTTCCTAAAGTTGCCAGAGGATTCAACACATGTGTGTTTATGCAGCCATAGCAATTTTAAGCTAGTGGCTTAGATGTCTGTTTGGTGAGCCCGTGCTGATGTTACTTCAAAGGAGCTTGGAGTCCTCGTGGACAACAAGTTAAACATGAGCCAGGAATGTGATGTGGCGCAAAAAAAGCCAATGGGATTTTGGCTTGCATCAATAGGAGTCTAGTGTCTAGGTCCAGGGAAGTCATGCTTCCCATGTTCTATTCCGCTTTGGTTAGACCACTTTACTTGGAATATTGTGTCCAATTCTGGGCACCACAATTCAAGAGAGATATTGACAAGCTGGAATGTGTCCAGAGGAGGGCAACTAAAATGAAGAAGGGTCTGGAGAACAAGCCCTATGAGGAGCGGCTTATGGAGCTGGGCATGTTTAGCCTGAAGAAGAGAAGGCTGAGAGGAGATATGATAGCCATGTATAAATATGTGAGAGGAAGCCACAGGGAGGAAGGAGCAAGCTTGTTTTCTGCTTCCCTGGAGACTAGGACGGGAACAATGGCTTCAAACTACAAGAGAGGAGATTCCATCTGAACATGAGGAAGAACTTCCTGACTGTGAGAGCCGTTCAGCAGTGGAACTCTCTGCCCGGAGTGTGGTGGAGGCTCCTTCTTTGGAAGCTTTTAAACAGAGGCTGGATGGCCATCTGTCAGGGATGCTTTGAATGCAATTTTCCTGCTTCTTGGCAGAATGGGGTTGGACTGGATGGCCCAGGAGGTCTCTTCCAACTCTGATTCTATGATGAGCCGTTCAGCAGTGGAACTCTCTGCCCCAAAGTGTGGTGGAGGCTCCTTCTTTGGAAGCTTTTAAACAGAGGCTGGATGGCCATCTGTCAGGAGTGATTTGAATGCAATATTCCTGCTTCTTGGCAGAATGGGGTTGGACTGAATGGCCCACCAGGTCTCTTCCAACTCTTTGATTCTATGATTCTATGAGCTATCCAAGATTCTGGATCTACTGTTGAGGGTCATGTTCAGCACTGTGGATAGCTCCTTTAAACTTTGGGCAAATTTCCTGCGCTATTAACATTGATTGAAACCACCAGAAATTCCTGTATTCTCGTGCACTTCAAGTATTCAGATTGCTGCACATACATTATCTTGGGAATCCTTATAGAGCAGCTATGCCAGATGGTTAGTACTATTGCACCCTATTACAGATAAAATGATTGAATGTAGGAGAATAATTTCTTGAAAACTACCAAGAGCTCTTGTGGCTCAGGTGAGGTGTGAGCCCGAGACTCCTCGAGATTCAATTGCAGCTTCTTTTTATGTATCTCACATTTTCTGAGCTGGTCAAACATAACATTGCTGCAATTGCCCTTGTTGCCATTATCACTGTTGTCATCATATCATCATCACCATCATCATCGTCATCGTCATCGTCATCGTCATCATCATCATCTCAAGAATGAATAGTTAGAGAAAAGATGAGATAGAGATAACATCATAACTCTGGCATATTTTGCCTCCAGAGTTCCAGTTTTTGAAATATTATTATTTATTCCTTTGATTTATATCCCACTTTCTTTCTGCTGTAATCTATATAAATAAAAATGTAATGTTTGTTTGTGGTATTCACAGAACTCAAAAACCACTGGGGGAATTAACACCAAATTTGGACACAAGACACCTAACAACCCAATGTATGTTCTTCGCTCAAAAAAAATTGATTTTGTAATTTGGGAGTTGTAGTTGCTGGGATTTATAGTTCACCTACAATCAAAGAGCATTGAGAACTTCACCAATGATGGAATTCAACCAAACTTGGCACACAGTTCTCCCATGACCAACAGAAAATGACCAACTCCCATGACCAACTGGAAGGGTTTGGTGGGCAGTGTCCTTTGGTTTTGGAGTTGTAGTTCACCTACATCCAGTGATCACTGTGGACTCAAACAATGATGGATCTGGACCAAACATTGGCATGAATACTCAATATGCCCAAATGTGAACACTGGTGGAGTTTGGGGGAAATAGACCTTGACATTTGGGAGTTGTAGTTGCTGAGATTTATAGTTCACCTAAAATCAAAGAGCATAAAACTCCCACACAGAACCCCCATGTGGGCCACAGCAACGCGTGGCAGGGGACGGCTAGTTTTTGAAATATTATTATTTATTCCTTTGATTTATATCCCACCTTCTTTCTTCTGTGAGACCCATGCTGGCTTATGTAATCTATATAAATAAAAATGTAATGTTCGGTATGGATTAACATAACTCCAAAACCATTGGACGAATTGACACGAAATTTGGACACTATACTCCTAACAGACCAATGAGTGACCATCACTCATAACCCCCCCGCCCCATTCAGCTATGGAATTCTCTCCCAAATGAAATCATATCTGCTCCATCCTCCTGTCTTTCCAAAAAAAAAAAGTGAAATCCTGGCTCTGGGATCAGGCGTTTGCAGACTAGACTGACTTGCTGGCAAAGTTATGTTTTTAATGGGCTATGATGCACTGCTTTTAGGATGACGACTGAATTCGGCAATGTGTTTTAATATTTTATATTGTTTTTATACTGTTTTTATTATATTATGTATATTTATGCTTTACTTATTGCCCTAAGTCCCTCTGTGGAGCTGAGATAGGATGGGATATAAATGTCCTAAATAAATAAATAAATAATAAACATGAAAATTGGAATATATATATATATATATATATATATACACATATAGATCTGGAAAATAAAGTAACATGAAACTGTTGATTTCTAATATATGTAATTTCTTTACACTTGTGGGTAAACATTATTTCTTGTTGTTTCTTTGTCAGTGTTGATGTGGAGATCGTCTGGTTGGCCTCCTTTGGAACATACAACATATAATTGTTCTTCTTTAGGGGTCCCTTTCAAATCTAGGATACTATCTCTTTCTCTGTGTGTGAATCATATCTACCTATCTGTATCTATGGCTGGATGGCTCTTTGTCAGGAGGGCTTTGATTATGTTTTCTTGCCGTGGTGAAGGACATTGGACTGAATGGCCTTAAGTATTTTCTGTTGGTCATGGGGGTTCTGTGTGGGAAGTCTATCGTTCGTGGGGTTCAGAGTGCTCTTTGATTGTAGGTGAACTCTAAATCCCAGTAACTACAACTCCCAAATGTGAAGGCCTCCATGTGTGTTCATATTTGGGCATTTGGAATATTCATGCCAAGTTTGGATCAGATCTATCATTGTTTGAGTCCACAGTGCTGCCTGGATGGAGGGGAACTACAACTCCCAAACTCCACCAAACCCTTCTAGTGTTTTCTGTTGGTCATGGGAGTCCTGTGTGCCAAGTTTGGTTCAATGCCATAATTGGTGGAGTTCAGAATGCTGTTTGATTGTAGGTGAACTATAAATCCCAGCAACTACAACTCCCAAATGACAAAATCAACTTTTTTGAGTGATGGTCACTCCTTGGGTTAGTAAGTGTCTTGTGGCCAAATTTGGTGACTATTCGTCCAGTGGTTTTTGAGTTATGTTAATCCCACAAGCGAACATTACATTTTTATTTATATAGACACACACACATATATATATAAACTTGGCAACAAAACCCCTCGCAATCCAAGGAGTGACCATCACTGAAAAAAACCCCACAAAAATAACTTTAAATTCAAAATATTACTATATTAAATAGACTCATAGAATAGAGTTAGAAGGGACTCTACCATAGTATTGAGGGAGAACAGACAGGAAGGAAGGAGAGAAGAAAGGAGGGAGGGAAAAAGGGAAGGAATGTAGAATGGAAAGGGGGAAGGAAGGAAGAGAAGGAGGGAGGGAAAGAAGAAAGGGAAGGAAAGAGAGAGAAGGAGGAGAAGGAAAGAAAGAGGTACTGAAGGAAAGAAGAAGAGAAAGTAGAAAGGAAAGAAAAGGAGGAAAGGCAGGAAAGTAAAGAAGGAAGGAGAAAAGGAAATAAAAAGTGAAAGAAAGAAGGAAACAGGGAGGGAAGAAAGGAGACAAAGGAAGAAGTAGAGGAAGGGGGAGGGAAGAAAGGAAAGATAGAAGGATGGATGAAACCAAAGAGCAAAAGAAGAAATGAAAGAAGAGGTAGAGAAGGAAGAAAGGAGTAAAAGGGGAAGAGGAAGAAAAAGGGGGGAAAGAATAGGTATCTACCTCTACTTCGAAAATTCTTGCTATAGGCCACAGCAACGTGTGGCAAGGCACAGCTAGTATGTATGTGTATATAGATAGATAGATAGATAGATAGATAGATAGATAGATAGATAGATAGATAGATAGATACTGTGTGTATGTGTGTGGTGCATTTGTTTTATGTATGTATTGCATTTATAGCCCATTTTTTCTTCACTGATCTTTCCGTATCCAATTTTGCCCCTTTTCTCCCCATTTTGTACTCACAACAACTTTGCTTGGTAAGTCAGACTGAGAAATTGTCTGTTGGGAATGAACCTAATGGTTCCATGTCTCACTGCAGACTAGAATATGGATCTTCCAGAGGGAAGTCTAGCCCTCCAACCACTACAAAGCTGTGGTTCTTGGGGAATGCCTGCATGCAATCCACAGCGTAGGAAGTCTTTTGTATAGTTTTGGTTTAGGGAAACCAACATTTCAAAAACAAAGGCCACATCAGCACTGTAGTATCGTCTTCCATGATGCACATATTTGTTTTGTTCCAAAAGATATATCATTGTTACAGGGCTGTGATGTTCTAGAACAAGAATAAGTTCCTAAGAGAGAGAGAGGAAGAGAGAGGGATGCATCCATTCAAACAAAGGGCAATGTTAGATCACTTTGAAATTTGCAAGTTATTACTGAGAAGCGTATGTACAGGGAAGAGAGTTGGACGTAATATAATACCATTCTATGGAATGGAGTCGGGAAGGAAGTGCATTTCCAATCTTATGCAAAGCACATGGTTGCGCATTGTTTGGGGGAGGAGGATGCACAGCTTCAGAGCCAAATGATACATTATGTGTCTCTCCAAAGTCCCCCTTATAAAAAGAAATGCAATGCAGCCAGTGAGAATGCAATTGGAAATTGACCAGTGCAGAGGAAAGTATCTTCTTACTACTTTGCCTTTGTGCTAGGTTTTGACAAAAAACAAATGTCCTTCCTCCGAAACATTGTTTTTCATCTTAAGGAGAAGAATTTTTGATAAACGTTGTATTTCTACATGTTTTTTTTTTCAATTTAAATTTCATAGTTTAGAATGTGTAATTTAATTTCATACCATCTCCTTTAGTTTTGGTGAAGCTACATTTAATAGTTATGTATGTTTTGGAAGCTTTTAAACAGAGGCTGGATGGCCATCTGTCAGGGGTGATTTGAATGCAATATTCCTGCTTCTTGGCAGAATGGGGTTGGACTGGATGATGGCCCAGGAGGTCTCTTCCAACTCTTTGATTCTATGATTGTATGATTCTATGTAAAAATGGTCTCACTAGATGTGGCCAAAGGTCTTTTTAGGTTATCATCTTGCTAGGAGGAGCTGCGGTGGTGCAATGGGTTAAACCAGTGGTTCTCAACCTTCCTAATGCCATGACCCCTTAATACAATTCCTCGTGTTGTGGTGAACCCCAACCATAACATTATTTTGGTTGCTATTCTTGTGATTATATGCTCATGCTTCTGATCAAAGTTTTCCTGGTACCTTGGATTTTATTAGAGAAGTCTGGACTTTGTTTTGAACTTTGCTGAACGCTACCTTGGAAAACTTTGTTCCTGCTTATCTTCCTACCTAATTGGATTGACCTATTCTTTTAAAGTGCTTTTTTACCTTGCTGCTTTTACTTATCTTCAATAAAAAAAAAGGATTGTTTTCCTACTCAATGTGTTTTAAAGTCAGAGGGTTATTCCTGTTCTGGAGTGCAACAGCTACTTCATAACTGCAATTTTGCTACTTTTATGAATAATCATGTAAATATCTGATATGCAGGATGTATTTTTATTCACTGGACCTGATTTGGCACAAATACCCCCATACGCTCAAATACTGGTGGGGTTGGTGTGGGGGTGGGGGTTGATTTTTGTCATTTGGGAGTTGTAGTTGCCAGGAGCCTCCTTCCTACCTCACATGCTCTCCCTCGTGTGCACATGTGCACCACACTGCTATGTGGCAAGCATACCTGTTCTCCCCTCCCTGCTTGGAGTCTCAGAAACAGTCCTCCCCTTGGCTGAGAGGCTGGCCAATCACAGCAGAGGAAGGCTTTTGGTACAAAAATTCACCATTTATTTCCAAAAAGGAAGAGAAGGACAGGCAGAGAATTTTTTTAAAAAAATATTAAGTTTTGTACACATAAAGATTAGAATTAATAAGAAATTGACATATACAAAAATAGATCCCAAACCCTCCTTCATTCCTACCCTAAAGCAATCCACCACTGTTGCTAAAGACCGCGAGATAAAAGCCTTATTCTAGGGTTGGGGGAAGGGAAGACTGTATACAGGGGTGGCTCAACCCATTACGCAAAGTAAGCATTTGCAGTAGAGTTGATTTTGCCCAGGGGCGCTCTTGAGGTGCTCTTGGGGAAAAATAGACCTTGACATATGCGAGTTGTAGTTACTGGGATGTATAGTTCACCTACAATCAAAGAGCATTCTGAATTCCACCAATGATGGAATTGAACCAAATATGGCACACAGAACTCCCACGACAAACAGAAAATATATATCAGTGATTGGTTGGAGGGGTGCCAAAATACTGTTTGCTTACCATTGAAAATTACCTAGGGCTGCCTCTGACTGTGTAGGTAGGGTAATCAAATGGGTAAATGTAGGGTAAGCTTGTTGATCGAAAGGTCGCAGGTTCGATTCCGGGGAGCGGCGTGAGCTTCCGCTGTCAGCCCCAGCTTCTGCCAACCTAGCAGTTCAAAAACATGCAAATGTGAGTAGATCAATAGGTACCGCTCCGGCGGGAAGGTAACAGCGCTCCATGCAGTCATGCCGCCACATGACCTTGGAGGTGTCTACGGACAATGCTGGCTCTTCGGCTTAGAAATGGAGATGAGCACCACACCCCAGAGTCAGACATGACTGGACTTAATGTCAGGGGACTACCTTTACCTAGGGTAAGAGAAAGGGGAAGGGATACTACACTAAAGGTATATCTAGACCTTCCGATCTTCTTTATCATGAACAAGTGTCTGGTTTGTTTTGTTTTTTTTGCTTTTTCTTTATTTCTGCTTGACTCTTCTCTTCTTCTTTCTTCTCCCTTTCCTGATGGAGGTGCATTCTGAAAATCTAGTCCACTATGTTTATGTGCTTCTGTCTTAGATAGTCTTTCATCCAGTTCCAATCTGTTTATGTTTTAACCATTTCCTGATTTCTTTTTTTAAAAAATAGTTGGGTCAATTTGTCCCTATTTCTAATAATTTTGTTAGCTAATCCTGAATTTTAGATATCAAATACATTCTGCATATCAAATATTTACATTACTATTCCTAACAGTAGCAAAATTACGCTATATTTATTTATCGTGTCATCCGCAACCAGAACACTGTACCACATTTCTAACAGAACAAAGCAAACAAACAGATAAAGAAAATACAAAATTTGTGAGTTTGGTAGCTGATTAAATGTCCTTTGACCAGTATCTGGCCACTTGGAGTGCCTCTGGTGTTGCCGCAAGAAGGTCCTCCATTGTGCATGTGGCAGGGCTCAGGTTGCATTGCAGCAGGTGGTCTGTAGTTTGCTCTTCTCCACACTCACATGTCGTGGATTCCACTTTGTGGCCCCATTTCTTGAGGTTGGCTCTGCATCTCGTGGTGCCAGAGCGCAGTCTGTTCAGCGCCTTCCAAGTCGCCCAGTCTTCTGTGTGCCCAGGGGGAGTCTCTCATCTGGTATCACCCATGGATTGAGTGCTGGGTTTGAGCCTGCCACTTTTGGACTCTCGCTTGCTGAGGTGTTCCAGCGAGTGTCTCTGTAGATCTAAGAAAACTATGTCTTGATTTAAGTCATTGGCGTGCTGGCTGATGCCCAAACAAGGGATGGGCTGGAGTAGCAATGCAAATAATGTTATGTTACGATTATGAATAATGTTACACTTATGAAGTAGCAATGCAAATAATGTGATGGTTGGGGGTCACCACAACATGAGGAACTGTATTAAGGGGTCACAGCATTAGGAAGGTTGAGAACCACTGTGTTAATGGATCACCATTTTCAGCCCTTTTCCTTGTTGTGAGAGCATCCTCTCTCAACATCCCATTGGATTTGAATGATTGAACCTGGAATAGCAAGGACTTGTCCATCAGAAAAAGATGGTAGACCTGCATGAGAGGGACACCAATCAAGTTATTTTGATTTTTTTAAAATAAGGTGGCATACATATGAAAGAACTGACCACAACACCAAGAAGTATTTGCAGAACCCCCCCCCCTTTGAAACATAAAAAAAATTACTTTAGTCATTCAGTGTTAAGAGTGACACCCTTGGATTTAACATTAACATTATGTTAATGCTCAGAGTGACGCACTTGGGATTAACCTTAAATAGAGTTGTTCAGAAACCTACAAACCAGCTGGTTTTGCCTTTTGCGTAGATTCGTAGCAATAGACTCGGCATTTTTCAGCAACAGAGGGAGTGTAACACGGAATGACAGCTGGCATTCTGAACTGAAGTTACAGAGCCCTGCTGATACTTACGTGCTCTGTATTAACTCGCTCAAAGTAGTGATTATTGTGGCATTATTATCACCATGACTGTAAATGTCTTCTCAAACCTACTGTACAGTAAGTTTGCTCTGAGAGATGAAAGTCTATTGAGCTGGTGATTTGGGGGCAGAAGGATGAAATGTCCACCCTACTATTGCCTGTGAGTAAGGAGGTGACTATCAGAAAAAGGACCTTCATCGTAATTCCTTTTTCGAAGGTTCTGTCACAATGTCATGGCTCTGCCGTTATTCAGGCAGAGGTGAATCAAACAATTGCCCAGTTTGTATCAAACAGTTTAATTAAAACAGCATTTACTTTCTGGCTGTTTTAATAGTCCAAAACATAAAACAGAATATAAAACAAAACTGAAAGTACACTGACAGCAAAGCAGGTTCAAGATAACATCGTAGGCAAAAGGTCCAGTCCAGTGGTCAAATGCTGTGAGCAATGTCCAGGGATCAAGAGTCTCTTCCGTAGTCAAAAGCCAGTCCAGAGATTCAAGGTTTCAGGGTTTCAAGGGTACAGGAGACAGGCCAGAATACCAAAAATTCACAAACCTGGGGGAAAACCAGCAGCATCTACCACCAAAATAAGACCAATACTTTTCTCCAAAAGATCAGTCCCAAGGCTAACTCCTTGTATTCAGAAACATCCAGCTGCAACCTATCTCTTCATGCCTCCACCCTTAATTGCTTTCACCCATGAACTTACTCAACCCTTTAGAACTAAGACTTACATTAACCTTCCATCACCAACTGGTAGACCTACCAACATCAACCACCATCAACTACAGAACATGATACATGACAGATTCTCTTTGTGATGGGAGGCCAGGAATGTTCTCCTTCTCCAATCTGATCTGGCCTCTATCTCTCAGCACAGCTGTTACTTTGTAAAGTAGGTTCTGGAGGCCATAGTTATACTTAAGTGGGTGATGTCAAGTATGGTCCAATATTTGTCAGTAGACACCCCTGAAGCTCTGGATTTGAAGCATCTGTTCTACTGAATGTGACATATATTTGCTTCGATTCTTGCATTTTGACCTTTTGGGCAAATGCCACTCCAATTACCATGTCAAATGGAGATGGGCAAATTGATAGACATCGGACCAAGTTCTCAGGTGGCCTTCCATTCATGCATTGACCTACTCATTTAGCAGCTGTTGAGGGTTTCAGAGAAGATCTCTCTCATCCTTGCTTTGAGATACCAAGGGGCATTCTGCATGCAAGGCATCCTCTCAATTCAAGCATAGAGAAGGAGCCTTATCTGGGGATCTCAGTCCCCTTCCACACTGCTGTATAAAATCCACATCGAATTGGATTATATGGCAGTGTGGACTCAGATAACCCAGTTCATAGCAAATTTTGTGGATTATCTGCCTTGATATTCTGGGTTATATGGCTGTGTGGAAGGGCCCTCAGAGATGAGACACACCCACAGACTCAATTGTCCTTCATAACATACTTCTTGGTTCACCAGATCCTTCATGGCTCTTTCCACATTGCTAAGGCTTGTTTTACAGACTCTTATTGTTTTGGCCTCTATCCTGCTGTGAGTGTATGTATTGTGTTGTGTATTGAGTATCTGGGCAAGCAGGAAAGCAATGTATACATATTTTGCGTAAATAAACATGCAGGAAGGGAAGGAACAGGCATACAACGAGCCTTATCCAGATTGTCCAGACATGAGGAGCATATATGGGTTTAAGTCGGAGCTCTTCAAAACAGAGAAATATTTCATTTTTGTAGCATGTTGTGCAAATCTGTCATTTATACTCTAGGCCTGTCATAAAGTGGTTCTTATCCATTGGTATAGTTTATGGAATGTGGGTGACATGCTTCTTCTACACATATTTATTGAGAGCGTATCCTGCCTTTCAGCTGAGAAGGCTCACACGGAGTGGCTTACAAATGTTAATTTGACAATTGCCTGCCTGCAAGCTTGCAATCTCAATGAGTTGGGGCTCATATGGAAAATGGGGTGACAGGGGAGGAAAGGATGAAGCCTGCAGGTACCAGATGCTCTCCCCCCCCCCCTCAGAGGACAGAGCAATAGCCGTGGTCATTCAATGGGTGGTCTTGTCACTTATCTTATGTCTAATTCTGCACCAAATCTAATGCACACAACAATTTCAAAAGCCTGAAACCCAAAAACCTATTTGCTGCTGATTGGGGAAAGGTACATTCTTCGTAATATGGCCGTTACAGTTGCTGCCTGCTAAGGAACAAAAGTATTTGAGAACCAAAGTTTCCAGGAATGGAAAGTAAAACTTTGGGGTGTATCTTCTCTAGAATGAATTCGCTTTAATTGCCTTCGTTTAGTGCTATGGAGTCATGGGGCCTGTAGTTTTACAAGGTTCTGAGCCTTCTCTGCCAAAGAATGCCGATGCCTCCTCATGATGCAAATCCTAGAAACACATAGTAGAAACATATTGTAGGAGGAATATATATATATATATATATATATATATATATATATATATATATATATAGTTAAGTTTGTATGAGAACATTGACACTCAAGAACCACTTTAATATGAGACTGTGAACGAAAAAGTGTTTTTGAATGGTTCATTTCTGTTGTTACCATTTTCATAACACAGCAATTTTGATAAGGCCATTTAGCCAAAAAAGGTGAGCATTAGATTGAATAAATATGGGAAATAGAATCATACAATCATAAAGTTGGAAGAAACCTCATGGGCCATCCAGTCCAACCCAATTCTGGGAAGAAGCAGGAAAATTGCATTCAAAGCACCCCCGAGAGATAGCCATCCAGCCTCTATTTAAAAGCCTCCAAAGAAGGAGCCTCCACCACACCCCAGGGCAGAGAGTTCCATTGCTGAACAGCTCGCACAGTCATAGAATCATAGAATCTTATTCTGCCAAGAAATAGGAAAATTGCATTCAAAGCACCCCTGACAGATAGCCATCCAGCCTCTGTTTAAAAGCCTCCAAAGAAGGAGCCTCCACCACACTCCGGGGCAGAGAGTTCCACTGCTGAACGGCTCTCACAGTCAGGAAGTTCTTCCTCGTGTTCAGATGGAATCTCCTCTCTTGTAGTTTGAAGCCATTGTTCCATTGCGTCCTAGTCTCCAGGGAAGCAGAAAGGAAGCTTGCTCCCTCCTCCTCCCTGTGGCTTCCTCTCACATATTTATACATGGCTATCATATCTCCTCTCAGCCTTCTCTTCTTCAGGCAAAACATGCCCAGCTCCTTAAGCCGCTCCTCATAGGGCTTGTTCTCCAGACCCTTGATCCTTTCAGTCGCCCTCGTCTGGACACATTCCAGTTTGTCAATATCTCAATTCATTTGTGGTGCCAAGAATTGGACACAATGTTCCAGGTGTGGTCTAACCAAGGCAGAATAGAGCATGGGGAGCATGACTTCCCTGGATCTACACACTATACTTCTATGTATGCAGGCCAATATCATTTAGATTCCTGCTCCTCAAAGTGGTGACTCATTATAGACTAGTGCTGACCCATGAGCCATTGTCTGCTGTTCCACAGCAACTTTCCAGGGGGAAAAAGAAACCGTGTTAGCGAATGGGCACAAGTATGGCCCTTGTGCATGGTACATTGAGGGTCTGCCAGTTCCCCAGAGTGCGTCAGAAGCACTGATTTAGAGGTCAAATAAGCCAGAAGTTCTGGAAGCAGTGTTTTGTTTTGAGGTGGCATCAACCAGGAAGAAAGGCACACAATCATCTGCGTCTTAGTCCTTTTGCAGCGCAGTCACGTTCCCGAGTGTGTGCAGCCCCAGCCTGTGTGACTCAAATGTTCAATCTGGTCCTCATGATTAAGCAATATCGAATGTAAAAATGAAATGCAAACCAAACTTCTTCTTTTTCAAGGAACTTCATGTTCTTCCAGTGGAAGAACATGAATACCGCGTGACCGCATCTCCATCTACGAACCCACACGCTCGCTCCGGTCATCTGGGGAGGCCCTGCTCGTGATCCCACCTGCGTCGCAAGCGCGCTTGGTGGGGACGCGGGACAGGGCCTTCTCTGTGGCGGCCCCCCGACTTTGGAATGCCCTTCCAAAAGAGCTCCGTCAGGCCCCTACTCTAGCAGTTTTCAAAAGGAACCTAAAAACTTGGCTGTTCCGATGTGCCTTCGCAGATTAGGAATCCCCATCCCAAGTCCTAGATGCACTTTAGCACAACTAATGTGGCTGCACACCGCACTTTAATCCTACGTTCCTCCTGCCATCTCAGCACTTTTAACCCTGTACCCCATTGCGCTGGCCGAACCAGTTTTTAATAGTGTCTTGATGTTTTGTCATTGTGGTTACTTTGCTTAATTGTTTTGATTTGCTTTGTTTATTGTTGTGTTATGTTTTCTATTGTATTGTGTTTTGAGGCTTCGGCCCGTGTAAGCCGCATCGAGTCCTTCGGGAGATGCTAGCGGGGTACAAATAAAGTTAATAATAATAATAATAAATAAAAATAGTCCTGTGTAAACATTCTAGACATGCATGAACATGTGCTGAGTATAGATAAATCATTTTGAACTTAAATATTTATTATTATTATTATTATTATTATTATTATTATTCTATTATTTATAATAATATATATTTATAATAATATATATCATAATCTATATAAGTAGTTCTCAACCTTTCTAATGCCGTGACCCCTAAATAAAGTTCCTCATGTTTTGGTGACATCAAACCATATTTTCGTTGCTACTTCATAACGGTAATTTTGCTACTCTTACGATGCATAATGGAAATATCTGATATGCAGGATTATTTTCAACTACAAAAACAATATGCTCGGGGAGTATGGACAATGGATGATGGGATTTGCAGTACTTTCAACCGATTCAGCTCTGACTTCCACAGACAATTGAGACCCCCACAAATTATAGACCTGGAACAAACTTGGCACACAGAACCCCAATGACCAACAGAAAATACTGGAGGGGGCTGGGAAGAATTGACTGTGATTTATTGGAGGTGTAGTTCACCTACATATGAAGAGCACTGTGAACCCAAACGACTGTGCATTTGGACCAAACTTGGCACAAATACTAAATATGCCCAAATTTGAACACTGGTGTAGTTTGGGGAAAACAGATCTTGACATTTGGGAGTTGCAGTTGACAAGCTGGAATGTGTCCAGAGGAGGGCGACTAAAATGATCAAGGGTCTGGAGAACAAGCCCTATGAGGAGCGGCTTAAGGAGCTGCTGGGCATGTTTAGCCTGAAGAAGAGAAGGCTGAGAGGAGATATGATAGCTGTGGAGCCCGTAGCCAGGATTTCGGTTGGGGGGGGGTGAATTTTTTTCAGGGGGGGGGTTCGGGGGGGGCTGAGTGTGGGGGGGGGGGCTGAGGCCGAGTGAAAGAGGGTCTACCCTAGCAACCCTTTTGTATCATTACCCCAATACCCCCATGCATATGGGATATATTGAGCTTGGTGATCAGATCATGATAGGAATAAACATAACAGTTTAAATAATGCACCAGTAAGGCCTTTTCGCGAACCACCATGAAAATTTCGGGGGGGGGGGGGGTGGAAGCCCCAAGCCCCCCCCAGAGGAGATATGATAGCCATGTATAAATATGTGAGAGGAAGCCACAGGGAGGAGGGAGGAAACTTGTTTTCTGCTTCCTTGGAGACTAGGACGCAGGAACAATGGCTTCAAACTACAAGAAAGGAGATTCCATCTGAACATGAGGAAGAACTTCCTGACTGTGAGAGCCGTTCAGCAGTGGAACTCTCTGCCCCGGAGTGTGGTGGAGGCTCCTTCTTTGGAAGCTTTTAAACAGAGGCTGGATGACCATCTGTCAGGGGTGATTTGAATGCAATATTCCTGCTTCTTGGCAGAATGGGGTTGGACTGGATGGCCCAGGAGGTCTCTTCCAACTCTTTGATTCTAGGATTCTATGGAAAGCAACTGAACTTGGCACCTCAGTTGTACAAAGCAAGACGCCTTGCACAAAGGATTCCATGGGGTAGACTTCTTCAGCCAACGTTTAGGCCTAGAATCGACACCAAGGGAGGTTGCTTTGTCTGTCATTGTGGCCAAGTGGTTGCTCAGGTTAGACTCCAGGCAATGACTGAGGCAACAACAGTTGTGTTAGCTTCAAGTCGTATTTAAGCAAGCCTTCAAAATCTGGAAGAGGTTCCAATCATAATAGGAGAGAGAATCTGGGACATTTGGAAAGTATCTGGACAAGAGGGGATTAACTGGCCGTGTCTCTGCCAAAGCGGACAGTTGGAGAATATGAAATCCGGGTTGCGCTGCCCTCCTTTTGATTGAAGAAAGTGAAGTGAAAAAGGTGTTGATTTTTGAGCAAGATTGAAAGCAGCAGGGAGGATACATGCTTGCTACAAAGGTGAGAAAAATCCCATCAGGTGAATGGTTTACAGATGGTTGCAGGTCAGATATCCATCAGTACTGTCTGAACCGTTATATTCCAACGTCCGCAGCATATGCATTCCTACATTGTTAAAGAGGTAAAGAAACGGGGGAATGGAATGATAATAATCACAGAAGCTTATTTATCCTTTAATTACAAAAAATAATGCAAATTTTGCAGCGTATTATTAAAGGTGTCCACTGTGCCGGTAACAGTGGTAGGAATCCAAATGCTTCAGAAGACTGAAATTGTCACTTGGAAAAGCCAAACTGAAATAACACTGAATTGATTCTCTCAGATTTCTTTTTCAAGTAAATGCACTTACCAGTTCTAAGCACGTATTTATATTGTTTGTTAGTAATCTCCAATGAAATTATTGGTGCTTTGAGGATGTGCGTTGAATTTTCCATGGTCTCTCCATAGTAGTGTTTCTCAACCTTGGGTTCGGGACACCTGGGCGGGGGGGGTCACGAGGGGGTATCAGAGGGGTTGCCAAAGACTATCAGAAAACGCAATATTTTCTTTTGGTCATGGAGGTTCTGTGTGGGAAGTTTGGCCCAATTCTATCATTGGTGGGGTTCAGAATGCTCTTTGATTGTAGGTGAACTATAAATTCCAGCAACTACAACTCCCAAATGTCAAGGTTATTTTCCCCAAACTCCACCAGTGTTCACATTTGGGCATATTGAGTATTCATGCCAAGTTTGGTCCAGATCCATCATTGTTTGAGTCCACAGTGCTCTCTGGATGAAGGTGAACTACAACTCCAAAACTCAAGGTCAATGCCCACCAAACCCTTTCAGTTTTTTCTGTTGGTCATGGGAGTTCTGTGTGCCAAGTTTGGTTCAATTCCATCATTGGTGGAGTTCAGAATGCTCTTTGATTGTAGGTGAACTATAAATCCCAGCAACTACAACTCCCAAATGTCAAGGTCTATTTTCCCTAAACTCCACCAGTGTTCACATTTGGGCATATTGAGTATTCATGCCAAGTTTGGTCCAGATCCATCATTGTTTGAGTCCACAGTGCTCTCTGGATGTAGGTGAACTACAACTTCCAAAACTCAAGGTCAATGCCCACCAAATCCTTCCAGTATTTTCTGTTGGTCATGGGAGTTCTGTATGCCAAGCTTGGTTCAATTCCATCATTGGTGGAGTTCAAAATGTTCTTTGATTGTAGGTGAACTATAACTACCATCAACCACAACTCCCAAATGACAAGGTCTATTTTCCCCAGATTCCACTGGTGTTCAATTTTGACATATTGAGTGTTTGTGACAAGTTTGGGTCCAGATCCATCATTGTTTGAGTCCACAGTACTCTCTGAATGTGGGTGAACTACGACTCCAAAACTCAAGGTCAACACCCACCAAACCCTTCCAGTATTGGTCATGGCAGTTTGGTCCAATCCCATCCTTGGTGGAGTTCAGAATTCTCCTTGATTGTAGGTTAACTATAAATCCCAGTAACTACAACTCCCAAATGACAAAGTCTATTTCCCCCAAATTCCACCGGTGTTCAAATTTGGACATATTGAGCATTCATGCAAAGTTTTGGTCCAGATCCATCATTGTTTGAGTCCAAAATGCTCTCTGGATGTTGGAGAACTACAACTCCATAATTCAAGATCAATGCCCACCAAACTCTTCCAGTATTTTCTGTTGGTCATGGGAGTTCTGTGCCAAGTTTGGTTCAATTCCATTGTTGGTGGAGTTCAGAATGCTCTTTGATTGTAGGTGAACTATAAATCCCAGCAACCACAACTCCCAAATGACAAGGTCTATTTTCCCCAAACTCCACCAGTGTTCACATTTGGGCATATTGAGCATTCATGCCAAGTCTTGGTCCAGATCCATCATTGTTTGAGTCCACTGTACTCTCTGAATGTGGGTGGACTACAACTCCAAAACTCAAGGTCAACACCCACCAAACCTTTCCAGTATTGGTCATGGGAGTTTGGTTCAATCCCATCGTTGGTAGAGTTCAGAATTCTCTTTGATTGTAGGTTAACTATAAATCCCAGCAACCACAACTCCCAAATGACAAGGTCTATTTTCCCCAGGTTCCACGGGAGTTCAAATTTGGACATATTGAGCATTCATGCCAAGTTTTGGTCCAGATCCATCATTGTTTGAGTCCAAAATGCTCTCTGGATGTTGGAGAACTACAACTCCAAAACTCAAGATCAATGCCCACCAAACTCTTCCAGTATTTTCTGTTGGTCATGGGAGTTCCATGTGCCAAGTTTGGTTCAATTCCATTGTTGGTGGAGTTCAGAATGCTCTTTGATTGTAGGCGAACTATACATCCCAGCAACTACAACTCCCAAGTGACAAAATCAATACCCCAACCCTACCAGTATTTAAATTTGGGCATATTGGATATTTTTACCGATATTGGTCCAGTGAATGAAAATACATCCTGCATATCAGGTATTGACAGTATGATTCATACCAGTAGCCAAATTAGAGTTATGAAGTAGCAATGAAAATAATGTTATGGTTGGGGGCCACCACAGAGGAGGAACTGTATTAAGGTGTTGTGGCATTAGGAAGGTTGAGAACCACTGCTCCATAGGAAGTGATCCCTATCCCAACTATGATATGTTCTACCCAGATTGTTATTTGCGACTGCCGTGTTATGAATCCCTTTTCTCCATATCCAGGATAGTTTAGTTATGAAATAGCAACGAAAATAATGTTATGGTTGGGGGGTCACCACAGAGGAGGAACTGTATTAAGGTGTTGTGGCATTAGGAAGGTTGAGAACCACTGCTCCATAGGAAATGATCACCATCCCAACTATGATATGTTCTACCCACATTGTTATTTGCTACTGCCATGTTATGAATCCCTTTTCTACATATCCAGGAAAGTTTAGTTATGAAATAGCAACGAAAATAATGTTATGGTTGGGGGTCACCACAGAGGAGGAACTGTATTAAGGTGTTGTGGCATTAGGAAGGTTGAGAACCACTGCTCCATAGGAAATGATCACCATCCCAACTATGATATGTTCTACCCACATTGTTATTTGCGACTGCCATGTTATGAATCCCTTTTCTACATATCCAGGAAAGTTTAGTTATGAAATAGCAACGAAACTAATGTTATGGTTGGGGGTCAAGCGTGGATTTATCACCCCTCTGATATGATATGAGAAACAGCTGCTGCTACTGCATTGATCTCTCCATACAGCGTATACTCTTAGGGCCATGCGTACATCGTTGTGTTAATATTGTTGCCTTCAGTTTGATTGAGGGCTATTTTACAGAAGGTTCTGCAATATGACCCGTAGACCAGATGGCAGGATCACATTAAGACATTTGCAAAACTAGGAGACATTTCTTCCACTGGGCTAATGAGATGGTTATTTTCTGGAAATGTTGTGCAGCGGCTGTTCGCGTGGCACGCAGGGCTCGCGTTAAGTGCAAACCAACCCGTATTTCTGCTCATGTTTGTTAGCTACGTTTGTATTAGGAGCTAATGCAGATGGTAATTTATAGTCGCTGAGGTTTTTAGTAATAAATTTAAATGCTGAACATATTGTAGATAATGTTCAAATGGAAGGAATTAGCATGATCAACAAACCCAGATTTATCAGCGATACTGCTGTGCAAACTTGACCACTCTTAAATCCAGCGTGTTTCATAGAATCATAGAATCAAAGCGTTGGAAGAGACCTCCTGGGCCATCCAGTCCAACCCCTTTCTGCCAAGAAGCAGGAATATTGCATTCAAATCACCCCTGACAGATGGCCATCCAGCCTCTGTTTAAAAGCTTCCAAAAAAGGAGCCTCCACCACACTCCGGGGCAGAGAGTTCCACTACTGAACGGCTTCACAGTCATAGAATCATAGAATCAAAGAGTTGGAAGAGACCTCATGGGCCATCTAGTCCAACCCCATGCCAAGAAGGAGGAATATTGCATTCAAATCACCCCTGACAGACGACCATCCAGCCTCTAAAAAGCTTCCAAAGAAGGAGCCTCCACCACACTCCGGGGCAGAGAGTTCCACTGCTGAACGGCTCTCACAGTCATAGAATCATAGAATCCTAGAGTTGGAAGAGACCTCCTGGGCCATCCAGTCCAACCCCATTCTGCCAAGAAGCAGGAATATTGCATTCAAATCACCCCTGACAGATGGCCATCCAGCCTCTGTTCAAAAGCCTCCAAAGAAGGAGCCTCCACCACACTCCGGGGCAGAGAGTTCCACTGCTAAACGGCTCTCAAAGTCATAGAATCATAGAATCCTAGAGTTGGAAGAGACCTCCTGGGCCATCCAGTCCAACCCCATTCTGCCAAGAAGCAGGAATATTGCATTCAAAGCACCCCTGACAGATGGCCATCCAGCCTCTGCTTCAAAGCCTCCAAAGAAGGAGCCTCCACCACACTCCGGGGCAGAGAGTTCCACTGCTGAACGGCTCTCACAGTCATAGAATCATAGAATCATAGAGTTGGAAGAGACCTCATGGGCCATCCAGTCCAACCCCCTGCCAAGAAGCAGGAAAATTGCATTCAAAGCACCCCCAACAGATGGCCATCCAGCCTCTGCTTAAAAGCTTCCAAAGAAGGAGCCTCCACCACACTCCGGGGCAGAGAGTTCCACTGCTGAACAGCTCTCACACATAGAATCATAGAGTTGGAAGAGACCTCCTGGGCTATCATCCAGTCCAACCCCATTCTGCCAAGAAGCAGGAATATTGCATTCAAATCACCCCTGACAGATGGCCATCCAGCCTCTGTTAAAAGCTTCCAAAGAAGGAGCCTCCACCACACTCCGGGGCAGAGAGTTCCACTGCTGAACGGCTCTCACAGTCAGGAAGTTCTTCCTCATGTTCAGATGGAATCTCCTCTCTTGTAGTTTGAAGCCATTGTTCCGCGTCCTAGTCTCCAGGAAGCAGAAAACAAGCTTGCTCCCTCCTCCCTGTGGCTTCCTCTCACATATTTATACATGGCTATCATATCTCCTCTCAGCATTCTCTTCTTCGGGCTAAACATGCCCAGCTCCTTAAGCCGCTCCTCATAGGGCTTGTTCTCCAGACCCTTGATCTTTTTAGTTGCCCTCCTCTGGACACATTCCAGCTTGTCAATATCTCTCTTGAATTGTGGTGCCCAGAATTGGACACAATATTCCAGGTAAAGTGGTCTAACCAAAGCAGAATAGAGCATGGGGAGCATGACTTCCCTGGATCTAGACACTAGGCTCCTATTGATGCAGGCTAAAATCCCATTGGCTGTTTTTGCCACCACATCACATTCCTGGCTCATGTTTACCTTCCTGTCCACGAGGACTCCAAGATCTTTTTCACACGTACTGCTCTCAAGCCAGGCATCATCCCCATTCTGTATCTTTGCATTTCGTTTTTTCCTGCCAAAGTGGAGTATCTTGCATTTGTCACTGTTGAACTTCATTTTGTTAGTTTTGGTCCATCTCTCTAATCTGTCAAGATCGTTTTGAATCCTGCTCCTGTCCTCTGGAGTGTTGGCTCTCCCTCCCAATTTGGTGTCGTCTACAAACTTGATGATCCTGCCTTTTAGCCCTTCATCTAAGTCATTAATAAAGATGTTGAACAGGACCGGGCCCAGGACGGAACCCTGCGGCACTCCACTCGTCACTTCTTTCCAGGATGAAGAGGAAGCATTGGTGAGCACTCTCTGGGTTCGTCCGCTTAACCAATTCCAGATCCACCTCACCGTAGTTTTGCTTCGCCCACATTGGACTAGTTTCCTTGCCAGAAGGTCATGATGGACCTTGTCGAAGTCCTTACTGAAATCCAGATACGCTCCATCCACGGCATCATTCCCCGCATCTACCCAGTTTGTAACTCTTGTAACTTCCTTAACCATTTACACTAGTGTATTCCTACCATGGCAGTCGAGCTACTTTACTATTTCAATAGTTGAGCAATTTCTTCCATTTAGCACAAAATTAATCCGTGTGATAAATAAATATCTCTTAAGTGCGATCTTTTGCTTTTATCTTGCAAGTGTACGTTATTCAATAAATCAAAATCGTATTAGCCGTTGGGAACCAAATTAATGGCTTGCATTTTTTGGAATGTTGATACAGGAATTTCAGAACTTTTATGTTTATACATTCCAAAAGCATGAAAATGATGCGTTTATAGTGGAATTCGGTAAAACAGCCTACTAAAGAGGCTGTTCAAATCCTGAACTGGTGCTTGGCAGCTGTAACGGACTGGATTTATTTATTCATTTTATTTATCGTACCAGGGGCAACCAGACCACTGTATTACATTTCTAACAGAACAAAACAAACAAACAGATAAAAAAAAAAACAAAGTTTGCAAGACTTGGTAGTTGATTAAATGTCCTTTGACCAGTATCTGGCCACTTGGAGTGCTTCTGGTGTTGCTGCAAGAAGGTCCTCCGTTGTGCATGTAGCAGGGCTCAGGTTGCATTGCAGCAGGTGGTCAGTGGTTTGCTCTTCTCCACACTCGCATGTTGTGGATTCCACTTTGTGGCCCCATTTCTTGAGGTTGGCTCTGCATCTTGTGGTGCCAGAGCACAGCCTGTTCAGAGCCTTCCAAGTCGCCCAGTCTTCTGTGTGCCCAGGGGGGAGTCTCTCATTTGGTATCACCCACAGATTGAGGTTCTGAGTTTGAGCCTGCCACTTTTGGACTCCCACTTGCTGAGGTGTTCCAGCGAGTGTCTCTATAGATCTTAGAAAGCGATTTCTTGATTTAAGTCCTTGATGTGCTGGCTGATACCCAAACAGGGGTTGGGCTGGAGGTGTCACTGCCTTGGTCCTTTCACTATTGGCTCCTACTTCCTGGCGGATGTCAGGTGGTGCAATACCGGCTAAGCAGTGTAATTTCTCCAGTGGTGTAGGGCGCAGACACCCCGTGATAATGCGGCATGTCTCATTAAGAGCCACATCTACTGTTTTAGCGTGGTGAGATGTGTTCCACACTGGGCATGCGTACTCAGCAGCAGAGTAGCATAGCGCAAGGGCAGATGTCTTCACTGTGTCTGGTTGTGATCCCTAGGCTGTGCCAGCTTTCGTATGATATTGTTTCTAGCACTTCAGAAGCAACCAGAAACGGACTGGATGAGAGTGAACAAATTGAAACTAAATCCAGAGGTCCTCCTGGTCAGTCGCAAGGCCGAACAGGGCATAGGGTTACAGCTTGTGCTTGACGGGGTTCCACTCCCCCTGAAGGCACAGGTTCGGAGCTTGGGAGTGATCCTGGACTCATAGCTGAGCCTGGAATCCCAAGTTTCGGCGGTGGCCAGGAGAACTTTCGCACAGTTAAAACTTGTGCGCCAGCTGCGCCCGTACCTTGGTAAGCCTGACTTGGACATGGTGGTCCATGCTCTTGTTACATCCCATATAGACTACTGCAACACTCTCTACGTGGGGTTGCCTTTGAAGACTGTCTGGAAGCTTCAAATGGTCCAACATTCGGCAGATAGGTTACTAACAGGAGCGGCGCTCACAGAGCATACAACTCCTCTGCTGTGCCAGCTCCACTGGCTGCCAGTTTGCTACCAGGCACAATGTAAAGTGCTGGCTTTAGCCTATAAAGCCCTAAACGGTTCTGGCCCCGTTTACTTATCTGAACGTATCTCCCGCTACGCTCCACCTAGGGCCCTAAGATCATCTGAGGAGACCCTGTTCGCTGAAGACTGCCCGGAAACTTCAAGTAGTCCAATGTTTGGCAGCCAGGCTGCTCTCTGGGACTGGGTACAGGCGTAACAAGGGCACAATGCCCTTGTTACGCCAGCTCCGCTGGCTGCCTATCAGCTTCTGAGCAAAACTCAAAGTGCTGGCTTTGGACTATAAAGCCCTTAACGGTTTTGGCCCAGTTTACTTATCCGAATGTATCTCCCGCTACGTTCCACCTAGGGCGCTAAGATCATCTGAGGAGATCCTGCTCGCTGAAGACTGAATGCAATATTCCTGCTTCTTGGCAGAATGGGGTTGGACTGGATGGCCCATGAGGTCTCTTCCAACTCTTTGATTCTATGATTCTATGATTGCCCAGAAGCTCCAAGTAGTTGAATGTTCGGCAACCAGGCTGTTCACTGGGACTGGATACAGGGAGCGCACAACGCCCTTGTTACACCAGCTCCACTGGCTGCCTATCAGCTTCCGAGCAAAATTCAAAGTGCTGGCTTTGGACTATAAAGCCCTTAATGGATTGGTTCTCAACCTGGGGTCCCCAGATGTTTTTGGCCTACAACTCCCAGAAATCTCAGGCAGTTTATCAGCTGTTAAGATTTCTGAGAGTTGTAGGCCAAAAACATCTGGGGACCCCAGGTTTGACAACCACTGCCTTAATGGTTTTGGCCCAGTTTACTTATCCAAACGTATCTCCTGCTACGCTCCACCTAGGGCCCTAAGATCATCCGAGGAGACCTTGCTCGCTGTCCCCCCATTGTCGCAATCGCGTTTGGTGGGGACAAGGAACAGGGCCTTTTCTGTGGTGGCCCCTCAGCTATGGAACTCCCTCCTGAGTGAAATTAGATCAGCTGCATCCCTTTTGTCCTTCCGGAAACAAGTAAAATCCTGGCTATGGGATCAGGCTTTTGGAGAGTAGTCTGACTTGCTAACGTGCTGACCTATATCGAACTGATGGACTGGCCCTGGATAATGTTTACATCGGTGACCGCTGACTGTTTGTGGTCTGTTTTTATACTGCTTTTATATTGTTCATATGGTTTTATACTGCTTATATTGCTGTTTTATTATATTGTTGTTAAATTGTATATTCATGTTTTGATGTGGGCGCCTTGGGTGCCGATTTGTCAGCCGTCCGGAGTCCCTCTGCGGAGGTTGAGAAAGCACAGGATAGAAAAGCCCGAAATAAATAAATAAATAAATTCCACGATGTGTGTTTGGGTGCGATATCCCACGTGATATCTCCGTAATCGGCTGCCAGCCGTATCACAAACACTACTTGTAATAATAGAAGTTTGTAATGATTCTATTGACGGTAGACACATTTCACACCTTATCACTGTCAACTGGAAGTGTGGTTCTATCAGGCTGTGTTGAGACTATAGGATTGGAACACAGGAGATATTCTTATCCTAGGGAGATAATTTTCAGCGAAACCATGTGGTTCTGTAGGAACATGTCTCCTTGAGTTTCTAAGTAAACATTAAATAAATAAAAGGCACAATTCACTTCAAGGTGAGCACTTTGAATTTCCATTGGTTTTAAACAGCGCGAGAAACATATTCTTACACATTTATTCTTGCAAGAAAAGAAGAGACCAGGGGAAATTTGGAAAAAAAAAGCATGAATGAATTCTTATGCACACTGCACATATCTTATTTGTAGTGCAAAAAACACGTATAAACAATACAATAATTCAAATGAAGAAGAAATTTTAACAAATATAAATTTATTAGTATTTCAACGGGAAGTGTGGGCCTGCTTTTGGCTGATGAGATTGGATAGTTGTTGTTGTTGTTGTTGTTGCTGTTGTGTGCTTTCAAGTCGTTTCTGACCTAGGTTGACCCTGAGTGAGGGCTGGGTATATGACCTTGGAGGGCAGTATCTGAGTCCCAGGCCTTAGTTTGAGGACCCCTGCTCTAAAGAGTAAAATATACACTCATAGGTCTAGGCTGGGTTGAGGTTTGCAACCATATTTGATTATTCGGTTCTGAAAATGCTTCTGGAAACAGAGAGAGAAAGAAGGCAAAGTGTGGTGCTTTGACTTGGACTCTGAAAACCTGGATTCAAATGCTTGCTCAGCCTTGGGCACATTCCATACTCTCATCTTCTGAGTCTTCTCTAAGCAAGACTTGCCATGAGTATCCTATTAACACTTTGGGTTTACCATATGTTGAAGGCACACAACAACAGGAAAGAGAATGGAAAGACTGGCACGGAAGTAGGAAAAGTCTCCACTCTCAGCTGATGATACGATAGGCCTTCCATAAAAGGCAAACAAGGGACAAGGCCTTTTGGTGGTGGCCCCCCGCCTGTGGAATTCGCTCCCCAGTTAAATTAGGTTATCCACATCCCTCCTTTCCTTCAGGAAGACATTAAAAATGTGGTTGTGGGAGCAGGCCTTCGGGTAACACACTGACAATGACAAAGGTAATTATGACAATTGTAAATGAACTGTGGACAAGCTTCTCATAGAGTCTCTGGTCACAGAATTCAGCATAGACTAGGCCAGCAAGCTGTAATGTTTCAAACAGTTTTTAAATTGAATTGAAGAGAACTAGGACACAATGGAGGAATGGCTTCAAACTATAAGAGAGGAGATTCCATCTGAACATGAGGAAGAACTTCCTGACTGTGAGAGCCGTTCAGCAGTGGAACTCTCTGCCCCGGAGTGTGGTGGAGGCTCCTTCTTTGGAAGCTTTTAAACAGAGGCTGGATGGCCATCTGTCAGGGGTGATTTGAATGCAGTATTCCTGTTTCTTGGCAGGGGGTTGGACTGGATGGCCCATGAGGTCTCTTCCAACTCTTTGATTCTATGATTCTATGGACTATGAGAGCCGTTCAGCAGTGGACTCTCTGCCCCGGAGTGTGGTGGAGGCTCCTTCTTTGGAAGCTTTTAAACAGAGGCTGGATGGCCATCTGTCAGGGGTGCTTTGAATGCAATATTCCTGCTTCTTGGCAGAATGGGGTTGGACTGGATGGACCAGGAGGTCTCTTCCAACTCTAGGATTCGATGATTCTCTGACTGTGAGAGCTATTCAGCAGTGGAACTCTCTGCCCCGGAGTGTGGTGGAGGCTCCTTCTTTGGAAGCTTTTAAACAGAGGCTGGATGGCCATCTGTAGGGGTGCTTTGAATGCAATATTCCTGCTTCTTGGCAGAATGGGGTTGGACTGGATGGCCCAGGAGGTCTCTTCCAACTCTAGGATTCTATGATCATATGGACACATCAGGAGAGAATGCTTCTGGAACATGGCCAGACAACCCAAAAAACTTACAGCAACCCAGTGATTCCGGCCATAAAAGCCTTCGACAATATATTAGTCCTGTACTGAACTATAAAATGCATAGATTGGGTTGGATTATATTTCTTGAATGCTTAAAAAAACCCCTTCTGCATTGATACTTAAAATGCAAGTTGTCCTCAAGTCATCTTGCTAGATAATATGTTCCCACTTGCAATCGGAAAAGAATGTAGCTCGATGATTGAGAACTTTTTGTTTTTGCATGGGAAAAAAAGAGTCAGGTCTCCTCCTTAAATCAAAGAGGCCTGCGCTTCCAATGCTGCGATGGAGTACAGGTGCACCCGTAAGATAAATAGCGCCCTGGGTGAAAAAAGCGTTCTTGAGGCCTCCTCCATCAATTTCCCAGCCTGACCAAGTTCTGAGACTTACTGCAAAACCTAACAAAATACAGCTGTGCTCCAGTCATTCTTATTTACAACTAAGAGCACTGAACTCGAAAACATGGACGACAAAGGCACTTTGAGCTAATTGGGAATATTTAGATTAGACCTAAACGTATTAAAATGTGAATGGGGAAAGTGCTACAATATGGCTGGCATGCTTCTTGTTTATGTCCATGTACAGTCAGCCCCCTGCATTCACTAGGGTTAAGGGAATGGGAGCTCCCTATAAGTATTTAGAGAAGACAATGATGCTGGGGAAAGTGGAAGATAAAAGGAAGAGGGGCCGACCAAGGGCAAGATGGATGGATGGCATCCTTGAAGTGACTGGACTGACCTTGAGGGAGCTGGGGGTGGTGACGGCCGACAGGGAGCTCTGGCGTGGACTGGTCCATGAGGTCACGAAGAGTCGGAGACGACTGAACGAATGAACAACAACAACAACAACATAAGTATTTATTTATTTATCGTGTCAGTGCAACCAGTCGATTATATTACATTTCTAACACAGCAAAGCAAAAAAACAGACAAAATACAAAATTTGTGAGTTTGGTAGTTGATTAGATGTCCTTTGACCAGTATCTGGCCTCTTGGAGCGCCTCTGGTGTTGCCGCAAGAAGGTCCTCCCTTGTGCATGTGGCAGGGCTCAGGGTGCATTGCAGCAGGTGGTCAGTGGTTTGCTCTTCTCCGCACTCGCATGTCATGGATTCCACTTTGTGGCCCCATTTGTGGAGGTTGGCTCTGCATCTCGTGGTGCCAGGGCGCAGTCTGTTCAGCGCCTTCCAAGTCGCCCAGTCTTCTGTGTGCCCAGGAGGGTGTCTCTCATTTGGTATCAGCCATTAGTTTAGGTTCTGGGTTTGAGCCTGCCACTTTTGGACTCTCGCTTGCTGAGGTGTTCCAGCGAGTGTCTCTGTAGTTCTTAGAAAACTATTTCTTGACGTGCTGGCTGATACCCAAACAACGGATGGGATGGAGATGTCACTGCCTTGGTCCTTTCAGTATTGGCTGCTACTTCGCGGCGGATGTCAGGTGGTGCAATACCGGCTAAACAGTGTAATTTCTCCAGTGGTGTAGGGCACAGACACCCTGTGATGATGCGGCATGTCTCATTAAGAGCCACATCCCTATAAGTGAAACATGGCAAATACATTAGGCATGTGCATTCGGACCAAAAGGCATGCTGTTTTGCAGCCATTTTTGTCTGACCCCTCATTTGGTTTACTTGAAAGAGGAGGGGTGATGCCGTTTCATTTGGCAAAGATTCTACCCATTGGCTACAATGGGAAATTTTAAAGGCTCGATCCTCAGCCTTGGGAAGTCTAATCTGGCCACAATAAATAATATTTATTTATTATTCAAACTTATATGCCGCCACTCCCCTGGGGCTCGGAGCGGCTTACAAGAATGGCTAAAATCTAACACAATTTAAAAACAATTTAAAAACAATTTTTAAACAGCAATATCAAAAATCAAAGGCCTGTCGAAACAGGTATGTCTTACAAGCCCTGCGGAAAGCTGGTAAGTCCCGCAAAGCACAGACTTCAGGTGGCAGAATATTCCAGAGTGATGGTGCCACTGCTGTGAAGGCTCTGCGTCTGGTTGCTGTTAGACGCAAGGTCTTGACACTGAGAATTTCCAACAAATCTTGGTCCTCAGAACGGAGGGATCTCTGGGGTTGGGAGGGGGTCAGGCGGTCCCTCAGGTACATCGGCCCCAGACCATGCAAGGCCTAAAAGGTGAGTACCATCCCTTTGAAAGTGATCCGGTGCTCAATGGGTAACCAATGCAGCTGTAGTGAGATTGGGGTGATGTGGCATCTCATCGGAATTCCCGCAAGAAGCTGAGCAGCTGCGTTTTGTACCAACTTGAGCTTCCGGATCACCGATAGAGGAAGGCCAATGTAGAGGGCATTACAGTAGTCCAGTCTTGAGATGACCATGGCCTGGATCACCGTAGCTAGGTCGTCCCTGGACAGGGAGGGGGTCAGCCGTCTAGCCTGCCGCAGGTGAAAGAAGGCGGTTCTGCTCACGACGGAGACCTGGGCCTCCATCGTCAGAAAGAGAGGGTCCAAGAGGACTCCCAGACTCCTGACCAACGATGACAGGCGTAGCGCCTCCTCGCCATCCAGGGTAGGCAGCTGGATATCCCCACTGCCCGGTTGACCCAGCCATCGGATCTCCGTCTTTTGCCGGATTCACCCTCCACCTGCTGGCACGCAGCCATCCAGTCACGGCCTCGAGGCACTGATGGAAACAATTGGGTACAGAGTCCGGTCGGCCTTCCATCCTCAGCACCAGCTGGGTGTCATCAGCGTACTGGTAACACTCAAGCCCAAAACCTTGAACCAGCTGAGCAAGTGGTCGCATATAGGTGTTAAACAAGAGAGGGGAGAGAATGGCCCCCTGAGAAACCCCACAAGAGAGAGAGAGGGGACCCCTCAGAGACCAGGCCTCCCCTCGCCACTCGCTAGATTACTGCAATGCGCTCTACGTGGGATTGCCTTTGAAGACTGTTCGGAAACCTCAATTAGTCCAACGGGCGGCAGCCAGATTACTCACCAGAGCGTCATGCAAGGAGCATACCACCCCCCTGTTGTGTCAGCTCCACTGGCTGCCGATCCAGTTCCGAGCACAATTCAAAGTGCTGATCTTGACCTTTAAAACCCTATACAGGTCCAGCCCAGCGTACCTGTCCGAACGTATCTCCTTCTATGTCCCACCTAGGAATTAAAGATGTTCTGAGGAGGCCCTGCTCTTGCCCCCACCTTTATCACAAGTGAGGTTGGTGGAGACGAGGGACAGGGCCTTCTCGGTGGTGGCCCCCTGCCTGTGGAACTCACTCCCTGGGGAAATTAGATCATCGTCATCCCTCCTCTCTTTCAGAAGGGAGTTAAAAACTTGGGATATGGGACCAGGCCTGAGTGCAATCCACAGTTGGCTTTTGAGTAGCATCAGCCACTGAACCCACCAGAGAAAGAAAAGGCAACTTTTCAATATTCTGTCCCCTTACGCATCCATGCCGAAGAAGATAATGCCGGCTTCTCCAGATTGTTTTCCTTCCCAGCCTCTGTATTTGTTGATGCTATTTTTGAAAGACCAGTTTTTCCGTAGTGGGATTTCACGTTTTTTTGAAATGATGATGGTTTTGTTTTGTTTTTAGCTGAAATGAAAACAAGCCGAGACAAGGCATCAATTACAAGTTCAGCCCCGAAGTTCCAAGTTACATTGCCAGCTAGACTGCACTGTGTTTTATTGTTTATCGTGATTGTCTTTGGGTGCTTGTATGTATGTAAATGAGATTAGAAGGGAGATAAAGGCAGGCAGACACGGAAATATTAGTGGGAAAGCCAGAAGAAGATGAATCAGCCATTAGGAATGATACAAAAGAGACTCTTGTGTTTAATTTGACAGTGAACCAACTCAAAAATTGTATGACTTTAGAATACTATTCATCTATTCCCCCTTCTTTAAGCTTTTCTTGTATCTATAATCCTTTAAAAACTTCTAAAACCTTTTAGGGATTTTGTTTGCTGGATGTTGTAGTGTTGACTATGTGATGACGACTCCTTAAGTCAAGAGTTTGAGAGATGAGAAGAAGGAGGTGAATTGTGTTGTCGAAGGCTTTCATGGCCCAAATCACTGGGTTGTTGAGAGTTTTCCAGGCTGTATGGCTAGGAATGTTCCATTCTTTTGAAACATGGCCATACAGCCCGGAAAATTCCCAGCAACCCAGGTGGAAAATTGTCACCCTAGTCCAGTGGTTCTCAAACTTTTTTTTGATGAAGAACCACTTGATGAGGGACCACTTGACCAGGGACCACTTTGGCCAGGGACCACTTTGACCAGGAACCACTTTGACCAGGGACCGCTTTGACCTGAAACCACTTGACCAGGGACCCCTTTGAACAGGGACAACTTTGACCAGGGACCACTTTGACCAGGGACCGCTTTGACCAGGGACCACTTTAACCAGGGACCGCTTTGACCAGAAACCACTTGACCAGGGATCCCTTTGAACAGGGACAACTTTGACCAGGGACCGCTTTGATCAGGAACCCCTTTGAACAGGGACAACTTTGACCACAGACCACTTTGACCAGGAACCGCTTTGACCAGGGACCACTTTAACCAGGGACCGCTTTGACCAGAAACCACTTGACCAGGGATCCCTTTGAACAAGGACAACTTTGACCACGGACTGCTTTTACCAGGAACCACTTTGACCAGGGACCGCTTTGACCAGGGACCGCTTTGACCAGGGACCACTTTAACCAGGGACCGCTTTGACCAGAAACCACTTGACCAGGGATCCCTTTGAACAGGGACAACTTTGACCACGGACTGCTTTTACCAGGAATCACTTTGACCAGGGACCGCTTTGAACAGGGACCGCTTTGACCAGGGACCACTTGACCAAGGACCACTTGACCAGGGACCGCTTTGACCAGAGCCCACTTTGATCAGGGACCACTTAGCCAGGGGCCACTTTGACCAGGGAGTACTTGACCAGGGACCCCTTTGACCAGGGACCACTTGACCAGGGACCACTTGGCCAGGGACCACTTTGACCAGGGACCACTTTGAACAGGGACCGCTTTGACCAGAAACCACTTGACCAGGGACCCCTTTGAACAGGGACAACTTTGACCATGGACCGCTTTAACCAGGGACCACTAGGCCAGGGGCCGCTTTGACCAGGGACCACTTAGCCAGGGACCACTTGGCCAGGGACCACTTGGCCAGGGACCACTTTGACCAGGGACCACTTGACCATGGACCACTTATCCAGAAACCGCTTTGACCAGGAACTACTTTCACCAGGGACCACTTGACCACGGACCGCTTTAACCAGGAACCGCTTTTACCAGGGACCACTTTGACCAGGGACCACTTTGACCAGGGGCCGCTTTGTCCAGGGACTGCTTTGGCCAGGGACCACTTTGACCAGGGACCATTTTGACTAGGGACCACTTTGGGATGGCAAGTTGAAGCAGGCACGTTGGCTTTGAGTGCCCAGGGCAGCCCTTTAAGGGCTGCTGGGCAGAGGGGACGGCCGAGGGTACGGCAGGGCTGGACACCGGGTTGACCAGCTGGCCCAAGTGGCTGGAAAATTTCCCACAGCGCAGGGAGCTTCTGGGAAGAAGAAGCACTCTGCCACCATCTTGGCTGGTGGGATAGCGCTCCTGCTGCAATGAGCTTTGCCTGGTAAGTCGGGCAGTACTTTACATAGTATAATTTACATCACAAAGGGAAACTCCTATATTCCTGTCTGAGGAGGACCTCTCTCTTTCTCCACCTAGAGGCTTGCATTATGACATTTACACCTCATTTCCTTTTCTCACTTAGCTGATGTGCTGATTTGGAGTCTGAGTCCTCAGATGGGGAGGCTGTTTTGTGATAATAACCAAACCCTTTGGTGGAACCCAGAAGATTCAGAGGTGGGATTGCGGCCGAGAAGACCTTCTTCCAGGATCTCCACGAAGGGGGAATCCCGCACCCTTTTCTCCAAAAGTTCTTGCAACTGGGATACCCGAACGGTTCATCCGGCAGTTAATTAAAACAATGTTCGGGGAGCCCATCTCGCTGTCTCTCCCAGTGCCTCAGTTTCTCATCGGGATGACAGTGTTAATTAGTTCATTTTGCAGGGTTACTTTGAGGGCTGCCGCTTAAACGTAGGAACCTTTAAAGCTGAAAACTGACACGGAGGTGGTAATTATCAAGGGCAGGGATCCCTGCATTGTGTGCCGGAGTGTTGGGTGGCGTGCCTATATTTATATCTCCCCTTTAATATCATGCGAAGGGATCTCTCTCACCTCCTGTCAGTTAGCATTAATCAAAGCCCACTTAGGGGCCAGGAACCTTCAGTTCAAGCCAGGAGAGCTTCTGCCTGTTGTCTGAAGAGCGCTTCAAAGCCAGAGTTAAGGCCAAGACTTCTTTTTTTTAAACCAAACCCTTTCAAACTGCAGAATACAATGAAAGGACTTTTCAGAGCGTGCTGTACTGTTCTAAGTGTGACTTTGCAATATTCTAAATTGAATGCTTAAATTACTTCTAGTGTAGATGTTACTTTAATGGATTTTTAAAATCATGTCAAGAGCGACTTCAGAAACTGCATGTCGCTTCTGTTGTGAGAGAATTGGCCATCTGCAAGGACGTTGCCCAGGGGACATTGCCCGGAAGTTTTGATGTTTTACCATCCTTGTGGGAGGCTCTCTCATGTCCCCGCATGGGGAGCTGGAGCTTGCCCCATCCTCCCTGTGACTTCCTCTCACGTATTTATACATGTCTCCTCCCAGCCTTCTCTTTATGCCGTCGTGCTTGGGGGCTATAACTCTTAGTGAAAGAGACATAGACGTGACATCTTTCCCCCAGGGGATTGGTTCTTGCCTTCCTTTAAAGAACTGGAACTCCCAAGGACCAAAACACTGTAGATAACTCAAAATAGGTTTTATTGTTCACAAAGAGTTATCCCTTTAAGGCAGTGTTTCTCAACCTGGGGGTCGGGACCCCTGGGGGGGTCATGAGGGGGTGTCAGAGGGGTCCCCAAAGACCGTCAGAATATACAATATTTTCTGTTGGTCATGGGGGTTCTGTGTGGGAAGTTTGGCCCAATTCTATCATTGTTGGGGTTCAGAATGCTCTTTGACTGTAGGTGAACTATAAATCCCAGCAACTACAACTCCCAAATGTCAAGGTCTATTTTCCACAAACTCCACCAGAGTCCACATTTGGACATATTGAGTGTTCATGCCAAGTTTGGTCCAGATTGATCATTGATTGAGTCCACAGTGCTCTCTGGATTTAGGTGAACTACAACTCCTGAACTCAAAGTCAATGCCCACCAAGCCGTTCTAGCATTTTCTGTTGGTCATGGGAGTTCTGTGTGGTCAGGTCTGATTCAATTCCATCATTGGTGGAGTTCAGAATACTCTTTGATTGTAGGTGAACTATAAATCCCAGAAGCTACAACTCCCAAATGACAACACCAATCTCCCCCAACCCCACCAGTATTCAAATTTGGGCATATCGGGTATTTGTGCCAAATTTGGTCCAGTGAATGAAAATGCATCCTGCATATCAGATATTTACATGAGGATTCATAACAATAGCGAAATTACAGTTATGAAGTAGCAACAAAAATAATGTTACGGTTGGGGGTCACCACAACATGAGGAACTACATTAAGGGGTCGCAGCATTAGCTAGGTTGAGAAACACTGCTTTAGAGAACTGGAACTCCCAAGGACCAAAACACTGTAGATAACTCAAAATAGGTTTTATTGTTCACAAAGAGTTATCCCTTTAAGGAAATAAGCTGAAAGTTTCAAAGGGGGTAAAGGACATATACGAGGGGTATTTTTTAAGTAAGGTCCGTTGGAACATAAGTACACAACGAAAGTTTATTTCAAAAAAGTAAATTTATTTTCAGAAAGTACATACTTCACTCTATTTTTCGACATAGTTGCCAAGTTTGTTCAAACACTTATCATACCTCTGAACCAATTTTAAAATACCCTCTTCATAAAAACTTGCCGCCTGCTCCGATAACCAAATCGTCTGTAATCAAAGAAGGGCGACCGGAGCGATCCTCATCATGGACGTTGTCACGGCCATCTTTGAGTTGTCGTACCCACTTACGCACTTTGCTTTCACTCATAACAGTATCACCGTACACTTCACAAATCCGTTGATGAATTTCTGCAGCAGGCAGGTTCCTTGCTGACAAAAACCATCTCACTGAGCAAACCTCACATGCGGAGGGTGAGTTGAGAGTCTGAAACATTTTTAAAGCACAGAACAGAACCGTACAGGTGAGCTACAGAGCAGAAACTGAGCACAGTTGTTCCCGAGGCATGCCGGTACACGACGCACGCGCTCGTTGCGGTATGCGCGCGAACTACTAGTGTCTACAACAAAACAGACCTTGCTTAAAAAATACCCCTCATACATTACAGTCTCTGGTTGTCTTGGGTCCATGGAGATTTCGCAACTGCGAAGCTTTTCCTGTTCCCTCTTTTCTCAATGGCTGTGAAGGTCGGAACAAACACAACCCCCAGTCCAATGGCCTATGTTGAAGGCACAGAGTCTTCCTTTTGATGCCAAAGGACCGGTTTGAAGGCGCTTGGGTCTCCTCAATGTTGTCCAGGGCGATCTGGGCATGAAGTATGAGTCCCAAGGGTAAAAACCTTAGAATTGGTGATGAGAGGTAACTTAATTAAGGGCTTTAGAGTCAAGTCTCTTTCTCACGTCTATCTGGTAGAAAGTTTGATGGTAGAATGGAAAAGGAAAAGCTCTGCCCTCCTCCAGGAAGAGGTGGAGCCAAGCAATTGAGCTGAGGAAGCAATATAACTGGTGCAAACAACATTGATTGACAGCTACAAACAACCAATCAGTCCAACTATACATTTACAAACTAGGCTAGTTTGGGCATGTTATACAGTTTAAACCTTTGCACTTTAAAGTTCTACACACAGGTGGCACCACTCGTGCCGTCACACTCTTCTTCAGGCTAAACATGCCCAGCTCTTGAAGCCACTCCTCATAGGGCTTGTTCTCCAGACCCTTGATCATTCTAGTCACCCTCCTCTGGACACATTCCAGCTTGTCAATTTACATTTTAATGTAAAATCTGTGTTGGTTCATCCTCATCAATCCATCTTATTAGTGGTTACCATGAATGATCCATCACCCAATTCCAAAATGGTTGCCACATCCCAGAAGGACTGGCGATGCATCACGGTTTGTAAACATGCACGGGCGCACCAGATTCTCAATGTATTTTTAAATATTTATGCCCAGCATTTCCATTCAAGCAGGGAATTTAAGGTGACTAATATAGCTATAAAATAGCACTACAAAAATGATAAATATATTGTAAAACAACAGTAAAACATATATCACAAAATAATATCAACAGCGTTCTGGGGGAAAAATAATAATTTCTGAATGGCAGCCGATACAAGCGCTCATAGGCTCACGCAGGCAATTCTGAAAATGGGACAAAAGGTGTTTTTGCTACAGTTGTCATAATTACAGCAAACACAGCAATTTGGGGATTTGAAACCAAACCTTCCATTTATAGTGCATATATTTAAGGTTTTTCTTCCCCTTTGAATTGAGTTCCTTGAGTTTTAAAAGCCTGAATTTCCCCCATTTGATTTTTAAAGAGTCCCTGCATTGTCTCACCTGGTTTCCAACATGGCAAATTATAATAATTTTGAGAGTTTATCCAAGTTCCAGGACTCAGTGAATCCACCTTGAAACCCATCTTGGGATAAAGGTGGAATAGAAATTTCAGACAATACAGTATAAATAAATCTATCTATATATAAATGCTCTGTGCATAATGAGTACCTTAAAAACAAAAGAACCAATGAACAAAATCACACCAAATTTGGCAACAAAACGTCTCACTACACAACGAGTGACCATCACTCAAAAAATTATGATTTTATGATTTGGGAGTTGAGGTTGCTGGGATTTATAGTTAACCTACAATCAAAGAGCATTCTGAACTCCATCAATGATGGAATTGAACCAAACTTGGCACACAGAATTCCCATGACCAACAGAAAATACTGGAAGGGTTTGGTGGGCATTGACCTTGAGCTTGGGAGTTGTAGTTCATCTCCATCCAGAGAGCACTCAAACAATGATGGATCTGGACCAAACTTGGCACAAGCACTCAATACGCCCAAATATGAACACAGATGGAGTTTGGGGGAAATAGACCTTGACATTTGGGAGTTGAAGTCACTGGGATTCAGAGTTCACCTACAATCAAAGAGCATTCTGAATCCCACCAGCGACAGAATTGGGGCAAACTTCCCACACAGAATCCCCATGATCAACAGAAAATACTTAAGGCCATCCAATCCAGCTCCCTTCATCAGGGCAAGAAAACATAATCAAAGCCCCCCTGACAAATAGCCATCCAGCCATAGAGAGATAGATAGATATAATTCATAGACTTGAAAGGGACTCCTAAAGAAGGACAATGATATGTTGCATGTTCCAGAGTAGGCAAACCAGACACTCTCCACATCACCACTGACAAAGAAACAGCAAGAAATGCTGTTTACCCACAAGCATAAAAAAATTACATATATTAGAAACCAACATTTTATTTTCCAGATCAACAGACTGCCACAGCAATGCGTGGCAGGGACATCTAGTGTGTGTGTGTGTGTGTGTGTGTATGCATGCGTTGTAATGTATTTTAGTTTTTTGGCTTTTAAAGTCACTTTTGCTGTGTTTTTCAGTATTTTTTATGAGTGATGGTCACTTGTTGGCCTGAGAGGTGTATTGTGTCTAAATTTGGTGTCAATTCGTCCAGTGGTTTTTGAGTTCTGTTAATCTCACAAATGAACATTACATTTTTATTTCTATAGACTAGCTGTCCCCTGCCACGGCATTGCTGTGGCCCACTCCGGTGGTCATGGGGGTTCTGTGTGGGAGGTTTGGCCCAACTCTATCATCGGTGGGGTTCAGAATGCTATTTGATTGTAGGCGAACTACAAATTCCAGCAACTACAACTCCCAAATGTCAAGATTCTGATATTGAGTATTTGTGTAGTGTTTGGTCCAGATCCATCATTGTTTGAGTCCACAGTGATCTCTGGATGTAGATGAACTACAACTCTAGAACTCAAGATCAAGGCCCATCAAACCCTTCCAATATTTTCTGTTGGTTCATGGGAGTTCTGTGTGCCAAGTTTGGTTCCATTCCATCATTGGTGGAGTTCAGAATGCTCTTTGAATGTAGGTGAACTATAAATCCCAGCAACTACAACTCCCAAATAACTAAATCAATTTTTTGATTGAAGGACATACATTGGGTTGTTAGGTGTCTTGTGTCCAAATTTGTTGTCAATTTGTCCAGTGGTTTTTGAGTTCAGTTAATCCCACAAACGAACATTACATCTTTATTTATATAGATCATGGAATCTTTGAGTTGGAAGAGACCTCCTGGGCCATCCAATCCAACCCCATTCTGCCAAGAAGCAGGGAAATTGCATTCAAATCACCCCTGACAGATGGCCATCCAGACTGTTTAAAAGCCTCCAAAGAAGGAACCTCCACCATACTCAGGGCAGAGAGTTCCACTGCTGAACAGCTCTCACAGTCATGTTTTTATATGTATTATTATTTTATTGTTCTACTAGCTGTACCCACCATGTGTTGCTGTGGCCAACCTTGCCTCTTTCTCTCCTTCTTTCCCTCCTTCCTTCACTCTTTCTTTCCTTCTCTTCTTCCTTCCTTCCTTCCTTCCTTCCTTCCTTCCTTCCTTCCGTCTTTCCTTCTCTTCTTCCTTCCTTCTCTATCTCTCTCCTTCCTTCCCCCTTTTTCTTACTCTTCTGCTGTCTCTCTTTTCTTCCTTCTCTCTTTCCTTCTTTCCTTCCCTCCCTCTTTCTCTACATCTTCCCCCTTCCTTTGCTCCCTCTTTCCTTCCTTCTTTCTCTTTTTTCTTTCCTTCTTTCCTTCCTTCCTTCTCTAACTTTCCTACATTCCCCCTTTTTCTTTACCTCCCTCTTTCTCTCCTTTTTTCCTTCTCTACCTCCTTCCTTCCTTCCTTCCTTCCTTCCTTCCTTCCTTCCTTCCTTCCTTCCTTCCTTCTCTCTTTGCTTCCATGCTTCCTTCTCCCTTTCCTTCTTTCTTTCCCTCTTTCTTTTTTTTTCTTTTCTTTCTTTCTTTATTTCTTTTCTCCCCTTCCCTCCCTTTTTTCTGTATTACCATTTAGCTTTTCGTCATTTAGCTTTTGGGGCTTTTAAAGTCTCTTCTGCTGCGTTTTGTTGTGCTTTTTTGAGTGAAGGACATACATTGGGTTGTTAGGTGTCTTGTGTCCAAATTTGGTGTCAATTCGTCCAGTGGTTTTTGAGTTCTGTTAATCCCACAAACGAACATTACATTTTTATTTATATAGATGTTTTAATTGTGTTTGAATGAGCTTGGTCCCCATTTAAACCTTCCTTGAGTCCCGTCAGGGAGATGGTGGCAGGATACAAAAATAAAGTTATTACTACTACTACTACCACTACCACTACTACTACTACTACTACTACTACTTATTATTATTATTATTATTATTATTATTATTGCATTTTATCTTGATATGTTTTAACTCTCTTATGTTGTGGAGAGTCAGATAACAAATAAAAATATTATTATTATTTATTGATATTATTTCCATCTCACTTTTCTCCCAAATATGGAGACATAGGACTTAGTCCAATTATTGGGGGAAAGATCAGAATCATGATAATGATAATAATAAAAATAAGAGTAGAAAAAATAGAAAACAATACAAAAATTATAAAATTAAAATAATATTAGAGCATTTTATTTGGAAAGGTTAAGGTGTCAGTATTCCTGGCTTCTCTGTATGGTAATAGCATTCGAATACAGTTACAGCAACTATGTCATGCAAGTAAATATTTCCCTGGACATCATTATTTCCCCAAACATTCAGGCTAAAACTCTATACCACTTTCCCTGCCTTCTTCCATTGTTAAAAAGTATCCACCCAGTAGCTGAAGTAAATATTTTAATAGATTATATTTGCACTGAATGCTTGTTCCCAATATTAAAGATATCTTTGAAAAGCAAACTTGTGATATTGGAAATTAACCAGTCCATTTCAAAAGGCATACAGGGGAGCAGTTGAGATATTCTATGGGAACTTCTGTTATGAGTTGGTACAAAGAGTACTTCTAGTTTGTTTGTACTTTGGCGTGGAATCTCCTCCAATATTAATATGAACTTAATGCAAAGTTCAGGCAAAATTTAGCTCCAGTCTCAAAACCAGCAATTTCCATTCTCATTATATAGTATAGAGCTACAGGGCACAGCATGCACAATTTTGTATTTATTTTACGTTGCTCATACAAATAGAGATTCAAACCTCTCCATCTTCATACAGCTAGTAACAAATGATACCATCTGTACATAAGGCAAAACTAGATTGGCATTGGAGTTTTACAAATATGTTCAGATGGGAGAAAGTAGTTTCCATGACATAGGATTTCCAGGAAGGATGGTGAGCCGTCATTTATACCATGGAACTACCAAATGTCATCAGGCATGAAAGCGAGAATTGTTGCTAGAAATCAGTAGATAAAGCCAAGGTTGTAATCCTGAATTTAAGGGGGTGCTAAAATATAGGAAGACCACTAAACTGCCTAAGTTGGAACACAATTTGTTGTAGGATTATTTGTTGCAGATCCCAGTAAGGTGGCCTTTTGCAGCTGGCAGATGGTAATTTTGTCAGTGCTGATTGTGTTTAAGTACAAGCCAATGTCTTTAGGCACTGCACCCAGTGTGCCGATCACCACCAGGACCCCCTTGACTGGTTTGTGCCAGAGTATTATTATTATTATTATTATTATTATTATTATTATTATTATTATTTGAAACACAACAAGATGAGTCCACAGCAAACAAGATCACTCTGCTGGCTGTTGTATTGGATCACACGTCGGACATTTCCCATGTGTCTAGGACTGTGTGATGTGCGAATAATGCGTGCAGATCCCAGTAAGGTGGCCTTTTACAGCTGGCAGATGGTCATTTTGTCAGCGCCGATTGTGTTTAAGTGCAGGCCAAAGTCTTTAGGCACTGCACTCAGTGTGCCGATCACCACAGGGACCACCTTGACTGGCTTGTACCAGAGTCTTTGCAGTTCGATCTTTAATTCCTCATATCGCATCATCTTTTCCAGTTGTTTCTCTTCAATCCTGCTGTCGCCTGGGATTGCAACATCGACAATCCATCCTTTGTTTTTTGACACGATTGTGAGGTCAGGAGTCTTGTGCTCCAAAACTCTGTCTGTCTGAATCCAGAAGTCCCAGAGTTCCTTGGCGCGTTCAATCTCTGTAACTTTTTCTGGTTTGTGATCCCACCAGTTCTTTGTCGCAGGCAGATGATATTTGTGGCACAAGTTCCAATGAATCACCTGAGCAATGGTGTTGTGCCTCTGCTTGGAGTCTGTCTGCGCAATCTTCTTTCAGCAGCTGAGGATGGGATCTATTGTTTCGTCTGCTTCCTTGCAGAGTCCACACTTGGGATCTGTCGTCAGCTTTTCAATTCTGGCTTTGATGGCCTTGGTTCAAATGGCTTATTCTTGGGCTGCCAGAATCAGGCCCTCCTCCTTTGTCTCCTTTTTCAGAGTTCCATTTGTGAGCCACATCCATGTTTTTTCCTTGACAATTTGGCTCTCAATTTTTCCCAGGAACTGTCCATGGAGAGCCTTATTTGGCCAGTTTTCTCTTCTGCTCTGGATTGTGTTTTTACGGGATTCCCTCTTTGTCTTTTGCACTTGAATCAGTTTTCTACTATTGACTTTCCTCAATGTTGGTTCTTGACTGCCTTTCACATAATTTGCCAGTGTGTGTTTCTCTTCTTCTACCATTTGTTTCACTTGCAGAAGCCCTGTGCCTCTTGATTTTCTGGCAGGTAAAATTATTTTTATTATTATTATTATTATTATTATTATTATTTGAAACACAACAAGAGGAGTCCACAGCAGACACTCTGCTGGCTGTTGTATTGGATCACACGTCAGACCCTTCCCAAGTGCCTAGGACTGTGTGATGTATCGGCGAATGATGAGTGCAGATCCCAGTAAGGTGGCCTTTTGCAGCTGGCAGGTGGTAATTTTGTCAGCGCCGATTGTGTTTAACTGCAGGCCAAGGTCTTTAAACACTGCACCCAGTGTGCCGATCACCACTGGGACCCCCTTGTGCCACAGGCTTTGCCGTTCAATCTTTAAATCCACATATTGTGTCAGCTTTTCCAGTTGTTTCTCTTCAATCCTGCTGTCGCCTGGGATTGCAACATCCACGATCCATACTTTGTTTTTTAACAAGATCGTGAAGTCAGGAGTGTTGTTGTTGTTGTTGTTGTTGTTGTTGTTATTATTATTATTATTATTATTATTATTTGAAAAACAACAAGATGACACTCTGCTGGCTGTTGAATTGGATCACACGTCGGACCCTTCCCATTATTATTATTATTATTATTATTATTATTATTATTATTATTATTATTATTATTATTATCATCAAGCAGACATGGAGGCAGTTGAGGATGTTGTCATGTTGTGACCACCGTGGTGGTCCTCTGTTTTGCTTCAGCTCAGTGTAAGGATGTGATCCGTGATGTGGAGGTATTATTCATTCTTTTGTCAAAACAAAAGAGAATAGGTCTTGAAACTCACTGGATATAAATACAGAAAAGTATTTTAATTTTTTTTTCAATTGTCTTTATTTTGTGGATTCCCATTTGTGTATCAGAGAAGGGAGGGAAAGTTTGCACTTCCAGAGCACACTCATCTGTCAGCGTGGTGTCAAAGGAATCAATCCCACTGGAGAAAAATTGAAGAAATGAAAACAAATAAGTTATAAAAGTGACAATGATGTGCAAGAGCATAAAGATTGCTTTGGGCTGCTTTTGAAAAAGACAGCTAATGACTTGTCCTATTGGATGGCAGAGATAAAAGGAGGAGGAAGGCAGGGTAGCCAAGAGGTTGCAGGAAGGAAGGGGGAGGAAAGAGAATTAAGAGTTTAGCATTGGGTCCTTGCATTGGTTTGTTGTCCACTGAGAATGAGCAGGGCAAAATGAAGGGGCAGAACTATGGGATGCCCGACAGATGAACTATAGGAGTGTCTTGTAATTGGGTTCCTTGGAAGTAAATGCTAGCTATGCTTATGGAAATGGTTCAGCAATCTAAAAAGGTTGAATTAAAAGTATATGATGTTGCCATACATAAAGATGCATTAGAGGGCTAGAAGTATTTTAGGAAGAATGATTTTGAAGAGTGTGGGAAATCTGATGAGGAGAATCCTGGACTCATGGAAATCCCCACAGTTGAAGACTTATTCTGTGCACTCAAATCTTTTTGTTTGTTTGTTTTATCAGCATGTGAATTTTGTGCAGAATATTTATTTATTTATTTACAACATAGATATGCCCCCCTTCTCACCCTGAAGGGGACTCAATATATATACATACAATATATTATATTATTAGCATAGTACAATATCAGTATTATATATTACTATATTGTACTATACATGTAATATAAATATATAATATGGTATTATTATTAGTAGTATTATATTGTATTACATTATATATACACACACACACACACACACACACACACACACACACACTAGCTGTCCCCTGCCACGCGTTGCTGTGGCCCACTCTGTGTGAGAGGTTTGGCCCAATTCCATGGTTGGTGGGGTTCAGAATGTTCTGTGATTGTAGGTGAACTACAAATCCCAGCAACTACAAATCCCAAACGTCAAGATTCTATTTCCCCCAAACTCCACCAGTGTTCACATTTGGGCGTATTGAGTATTCGTGCCAAGTTTGGTCCAGATCCATCATGCTGTGTTCTTTGGATGTAGGTGAACTACAACTCCAAAACCAAAAGACACTGCCCACCAAACCCTTGCAGTATTTTCTGTTGGTCATGGGAGAACTGTGTGCCAAGTTTGGTTCAATTCCATCATTGGTGGGGTTCAGAATGCTCTTTGATTGTAGGTGAACTATACATCCCAGCAACTACAACTCCAAATGACAAAATCAATTTTTTGAGTAAAGGACATACATTGGGTTGTTAGGTGTCTTGTGTCCAAATTTGGTTTCAATTTGTCCAGTGGTTTTGGAGTTCTGTTAATCCCACAAACGAACATTACATACATACACACACACACACGCACACACACACACACACACACACACACACACACACACACACACACACCATCCCCTGCCAAGTGTTGCAGTGGCCCAGTCCATGTATATGTGTTTTGTGTGTGTGTGTGTATGTATGTGTATGTGTGTATATATGTGGTTTTGCTATGGGTTTTTTTTTTTGGCTTTTTACGTCCCTTCCGTTGTGTTTTTCAGTGTTTTCATGAGTGATGGTCACTCTTTGACCTGATAGATATATTGTGTCCAAATTTGATGTCAATTCCCCCAGTGATTTTTGAGTTATGTTAATCTCACAAACTAACACTACTTATAATTTGAAATTATAATTATATTTTGGATTATATATATTTTTAAAAAATGAATGAATTCCTATGCGCACTGCACATATCTTATTTGTAGTGCAAAAAACACTTAAAAACAAAACAATAATTAAAATGAAGAACAATTTTAACAAATATAAGCTTATTAGTATTTCAATGGGAAGTGTGGACTTGCTTTTGGCTGATGAGATAGGATTGTTGTTGTTGTTATTGTTGTTGTGTGCTTTCAAGTCATTTCAGACTTTGTTTGACCCTGAGCGAGGGCCGGGTAAATGACCTTGGAGGACCGTATCTAGCCCTCGGGCCTTAGTTTGAGGACCCCTGATCTAGACTCTCCAGCATGACTTCTGCTGTTCTAGGATGTTCTAGGTTCCCCAAATTGATGCCTTGATCAACCTCTTGCAGAAACTGACTGTAGAGTTCCACTGGAAAACCTAGACAGAACATTTTAATCAAAACTGAATAACACTGTGTAACGTAATTTCAACAATTTTCTCTTCCTGTTTACTCCAGAAACTTCATTTTTGTGGCTGCCACAAGCTAGCTTGAATGGGTGGAGATTCCATGTGGGCCTGCTTTTGGCTGATGAAATAGGAATGTTGTTGTTGTTGTTGTTGTTGTTGTTGTGGTTGTTGTGTGCTTTCAAGACGTTTCAGACTTAGGTTGACCCTAAGCGAGGGCTGGGTAAATGACCTTCGAGAACTGTATTCAGCCCCTGGGCCTTAGTTTGAGGACCCCTGATTTAAATGTTACTCATTGTGCCATTTTAATGTGGCATGTCTCATTCAGAGCCACATCCACTGTTTTAGCGTGGTGAGATGTGTTCCACACTGGGCATGCATACTCAGCAGCAGAGTAGCATAGCGCAAGGGCAGATGTCTTCACTGTGTCTGGTTGTGACCCCCAGGTTGTGCCAGTCAGCTTTCGTATGATATTGTTTCTAGCACCCACTTTTTGCTTGATATTCAGGCAGTGCTTCTTGTAGGTCAGAGCACGGTCCAGAGTGACTCCCAGGTATTTGGGTGCGCTGCAATGCTCCAGTGGGATTCCTTCCCAGGTCATCCTCAGAGCTCGGGATGCTTGTCTGTTCTTGAGATGAAAAGCACATGTCTGTGTTTTAGATGGATTAGGGATCAGCTGGTTTTCCCTGTAATAGGCAGTAAGAGCACCTAGAGCTTTGGAGAGTTTCTGTTCAACCATCTCAAAGCTCCCTGCTTGAGCAGTAATGGCACGATCATCAGCATAGATGAAACTCTCTGTCCCTTCTGGCAGTGGCTGGTCATTTGTGTAGATGTTGAACATGGATGGGGCAAGCACGCTTCCCAGGGGTTCACTACCCTGCTGGCAAAGGACGTCACCACCATTAGACCCGCTCATAGCTTGAAGCCAGACGCGGCCCTAGGTAATTTTCAACAGTATTTTGGTGCCCCCCCCCCCCAAACCAATCACTGATATATATTTTCTGTTCATCGTGGGAGTTCTGTGTGCCATATCTGGTTCAATTCCATCATTGGTGGAGTTCAGAATGCTCTTTGATTGTAGGTGAACTATACATCCCAGTAACTACAACTCGCATATGTCAAGGTCTATTTTCCCCCAAGAGCCCTCAAGAGTGCCCCTGGGCAAAATCAACTATACTGCAAATGCTTACTTTGCGTAATGGGTTGCTGAGGCTTCCCCCGGACTGCTAGGGCTGTTGTGAGCGAGGGGGCGCTCCTCAAGTGGCGGTCAAGGGGCATTTACAGAGGCGCCTCTGCGCCCCTGGCAAAAAAAGTGTTCTGCGACCGCTTACTTTGCGTAATGGACAAGCCGCCCCTGGTCTGAAGCCCTGAATGATGATGATGATGATGATAATGGTGGTGGTGGTGGTGGTGATGATGCCTCATGTTACTGCACTCCAGAAGCACAGACTATCTGGAGTCTGCAATCATGATGGCCCCCAGAATTTCTTTTATCTTGGGATTAATCTCCCTCGCACCCGTGTGGAATGAGACTTTCAGTGAGCTCTTGAAGAGAAGGTGCTCCTTTTGATAATTGCTCTCATTACTGTACTTTACCGAACATTGCTTTTGATGATCATTTGAGTGATGCTAGAAATGCTCTTTGAAGATTCCCAGATAAAAAGAAAGGCAAACGTATCAGAAGAAAGTTAACTAATCATCATACTAGGTCTCCGCCATTGCTGTTAACACATATTTTCGCTAGGTGTGTGTTTGAAATGCGATGTAAAACAAGAACTGTGCGGTTAATTTATTGATCAATATAGTTTTCTATGTATTACCACCACTGTTGGTATTTCTTCTACTGATAAAAGCTAACAGTTTCAACGGCACACACAAGAAATGGATTTAAGAGACCTTGGCATTTGCAAGAGATATCCGTGTGTGTTTAACCTTTTATTGGTTCCTTTCAATATTTCTAGCATCTCTTGCTGAATGCATACATGTGCAATTAAGTGAGGCATCTTACAACATACAGGAATAATGATGCAAGATGAAATAAATAGAAAATGAATATATCATGAAAATCATGCAAGCCATCTTCATCGCAACATAGTTTCAAATTTAGTTTTTATTGCAGAAGAAAGAATTTTATGGGTGTTTTTTAACAATGGGATAAAGCAGTGTTTCTCAACCTGGGGGTCGGGACCCCTGGGGGGGTCGTGAGGGTGTGTCAGAGGGGTCACTAAAGACCATCATAAAATGCAGTATTTTCTGTTGGCCCAGTTTTATCATTGGTGGGGTTCAGAATGCTCTTTAATTGTAGGTGAACTATAAATCCCAGCAACTACATCTCCCAAATGTCAAGCTCTATTTTCCCCTAACTCCACCAGTGTTCATATTTGGCCATATTGAGTATTTGTGCCAAGTTTGGTCCATATCCATCATTGTTTGAGACCACAGTGCTCTCTGGATATGGGTGAACTACAACTCCAAACTCAGGGATGATGTGCAGCAAGTCCTTCCAGTATTTTCTGTTGGTCATGGAAGTTCTGTGTGCCAAGTTGGTTTAATTCAATTGTTGGTAGAGTTCAGAATGCTCTTTGATTGAACTATAAATCCAAGCAACTATAACTCCCAAATGACAAAATCAACCTCAGCAGTATTTAAATTTGGGCGTATGGGGTATTTCTGCCAAATTTGTGCCAGTGAACGAAAATACATCCTGCATATTGGATATTTACAATTCATAACAGTAGCAAAATTATAGTTACGAAGTAGCAACTACAATAATTTTATGATTGGGGGGGGGGGGGTCACCACAACATGAGGAACTGTATTAAGGGGTCACTTCATTAGGAAGGTTGAGAACCACTAGGATAAAGGATGATAAGGAATCTGCACCTTACTCTGATCCTAAAACATAGCTCTTATGTCATGGCTTCTTCTGAAGATTTCGATCGAGCGATAGCTTATATTATGAGTCAGAAAAGAGAACCTTTTAGCTAGTTGATTGGCAGAAATGTCCATGGGCCACTGCACTGTTCTTTTCTTGATCCAGCATTCCAAGTATTTACTTACTTAGGCAATCCCTCGTTGTCCGAGTAGGATAGTCCTCCAAGATCAGTGTTCTGGTAGGTTCCAGCTATCATACTGTCACCAATTGTCCGCCAAGTTCAGTGTCCTGGCGGTGGGTCCATAGGTGACTGTGGAGCCCTATTCTCAATCTGCATCTTCTCCCACAGTGAGGGCATCAGTTTCCAGGTAGAAGGTGGTCTCGGTTGAGGTTGGCTTGATGCGCCTTCCTCTTGGCACGTTTCCCTCTTTCACCCTCTATTCATGCCTCTTCTAATTCTACAACACTGCTGGTCACAGCTGAACTCCTGCTGGAACACTCAAGAGCCAGGGCTTCCCAGTTCTCAGTGTCTATGCCAGAGGTTTTAAGGTTGGCTTTGAGCACATCTTTCAATCTCTTTTCCTGCCCACCAACATTCCGTTTTCTGTTCTTGAGTTCAGAGTAGAGCAACCGCTTTGGGAGACGGTGGTCAGGCATCCGGACAACATGGCCGGTCCAGTGGAGTTGATGGCGGAGGACCATCACTTCAATGCTGGTGGTCTTTGCTTCTTCCAGCATGCTGTCATTTGTCCGCTTGTCTTCCCAAGAGATTTGCAGGATTTTTCAGAGGCAACGCTGATGGATTCATTCTAGGAGTTGCATGTGACGTCTGTAGATAGTCCACGTCTCGCAGGCGTATAGCAGGGTTGGGAGGACGCTGTTTTTATAAACAAACACCTTGGTCTCCCTACGGATGTCCCGGTCCTCATAGAATCATAGAATCAAAGAGTTGGAAGAGACCTCCTGGGCCATCCAGTCCAACCCCATTCTGCCAAGAAGCAGGAATGTTTCATTTAAATCACCCCTGACAGTTGGCCATCCAGCCTCTCTTTAAAAGCTTCCAAAGAAGGAGCCTCCACCACACTCCGGGGCAGAGAGTTCCACTGCTGAACAGCTCTCACAGTCAGGAAGTTCTTCCTCATGTTCAGGTGGAATCTCCTTTCTTGTTGTTTGAAGCCATTTTTCCATTGTCTCCTAGTCTCCAGGGAAGCAAAGAACAAGCCTCCTCCCTGTAACTTCCTCTCACATATTTATACATGGCTATCATGTCTCCTCTCAGCCTTCTCTTCTTCAGGCTAAACATGCCCAGCTCCTTAAGCCGCTCCTCATAGGGCTTGTTCTCCAGACCCTTGATCATTTTAGTCGCCCTCCTCTGGACACTTTCCAGCTTGTCAATATCTCTCTTGAATGTGGTGCCCAGAATTGGACACAATATTCCAGGTGTAGTCTAACCAAAGTGGAATAGAGCATGGGGAGCATGACTTCCCTAGATCTAGACACTAGGCTCCTCTTGATGCAGGCCAAAATCCCCTTGGCTTTTTTTTGCTGCCACATCCTCAAACAGTCTCTGCTTCATTCGGAAAAAAGCTGCACTCACAGAGCTCAGGCAGTGTTGTATTTCAGAATTACAAATAGAGTTGTGTGCATTATTTGTTTCTCCCATTTCAGAAATTCTTTTGTTCCTTTTGTTATATTTGGGAGCATGTAATGGGAAGCCCCCTCCCGATACAAAAATCAGCTCAGTATGAAAGCAAGCCAGACCCAAATATTTATTTATTTATTTATTTATTTATAACTTTTATATCCTGTTCTTCTCTACCTCCGTGGTCAACATCAGCCTAATAGGTCTGCTCTAACTGAGGCCACTTCTAGGTAAAGGTAAAGGTTTCCCCTTGACATTACATCTAGTCGTGTCTGACTCTGCGGGGTTGTGCTCATCTCCATTTCTAAGCCGAAGAGCTGGCATTGTCTGTAGACACCTCCAAGGTCATGTGGCCACTGGCATGACTACATAGAGCACCGTTACCTTCTCGTCAGAGCAGTACCTATTGATCTACTCACATTTACATGTTTTCAAACTGCTAGGTTGGCAGAAGCTGGGGCTGATAGCGGAAGCTCATGCCGCTCCCCGGATTCAAACATGTGATCTTTCGGTCTACTAGCTTACCATCTGATCCCAGATTATCTGTTTATCCCAGATTATCTGGCAGTGGAGACACATGTAATTCAAAGAAGATAACCTAGGATCAGATCCTGGCATATAAGGATAGTGTAGAACAGTGGTTCTCAACCTTGCTAATGCCGTGACCCCCTTAATGCCGTTCCATATGTTGTGGTGACCCCCAACCAGAATATTGTTTTTGTTGCTACTTGATACCTGTCATTTTAGTACTGTTATAAATCGCAATGTAAATATCTGATATGCAGGATGTATTTTCATTCACTGGACTAAATTGAGCACAAATACCCAATATGCCCAAGTGTGAATGCTAGTGGGGTTGGGGGTGATTGATTTTGTAATTTGGGAGTTGTAGTTGCTGGGATTTATAGTTCATCTACAATCAAAAAGTATTCTGAACTCCACCAGCGATGGATTTAAACCGAACTTGGCACACAGAACTCCCATGGCCAACAGAAAACACTGGAAGGGTTTGGCGGGCATTGACCTTGATTTTGGGAGTTGTAGTTCACCTATATCCAGAGGAGTGTTGTGGATTCATCCAATGAATCCAATGAGTTGACTACTGCAACTCTCTCTACGTGGGGCTGCCCTTGAAGACGGCCCGGAAGCTACAGCTAGTCCAGCGCGCGGCAGCCATGTTACTAACAGGAGCGGGACGCAGGGAGCATACAACCCCCCTGCTGTACCAGCAACGCTGGCTGCCGATCTGCTACCGGGCTCAATTCAAGGTGCTGGCATTGGCCTATAAAGCCCTAAACGGTTCCGGCCCAAAATACCTTACTGACCGCCTCTCGGCCTATGAGCCCACGAGGACTTTGAGATCTTCCGGGGAGGCCCTGCTCTCGAGCCCGCCTGCCTCACAGGCACGCTTGGCGGGGACTAGAGAGCGGGCCTTCTCGGTGGTGGCCCCCCGGCTGTGGAACTCCCTCCCTGCTGAAATTAGACAGGCGCCTTCCCTCATGGCCTTCCGTAAGGGCCTGAAAACCTGGCTCTTCGAAAAGGCCTTCGATTAAGTGCTATGTTTTGGAACGACCACCGGAATGGACTAAGACGATGAGACTGACTATGACCCATGATATGACGAAGCGGATTTTTAGTATAAGTATATGTTTAGTAGTAGTAGCATGTGTTGTATTGTTCTGATGACTGTAAACTGTCTTTTCTATGTTGTTGTTCACCGCCACGAGTCGCCCTTCGGGGCTGAGAGCGGCGGTTAACAAATGCAAGAAATAAATAAATAAATAAAATAAATGATGGATCTGGACCAAACTTGGCACAAATACTCAATATGTCCAAAATGTGAACACTGGTGGAGTCTGGAGAAAATAGACCTTGACATTTGGGAGTTGTAGTTGTTGGGGTTATTATTCACCTACAATCAAAGAGCATTCTGAACTCAACCAACATTAGAATTGGGTCAAACTTCCCACACAGAATCCAAATGACCAACAGAAAATACTACGTTTTCTGGTGGTCTTTGGTGACCCGACCCCCAGGTTGAGAAGCACTGGTGTAGAAGGAGCCCAAGACTCACATTAAAGATCCAGATTATTTTTAACCTTGTTTTTCAAATGCCAAACACGAAAAATTCCCCGCGTTCCATAATTTCACCCAGCATGGAGAACGCTTTTGAAATTATCGATCTTTGTGCAAGAGATAGAAATAAGCCGAGATTTATCTCCCTCCAATGGCACCTCTTCTTCCGCCTCCTTGCTGGATGTTGCTCCATAACTAGGATATCCCAAAGCTGTCAACCTTGACCTTTTCCAAAATCTATCACTGCGGCACATCCTAAAGCATTCTCAAGGCCAGTCCTGTCAGGAAGAGGAGATTAGTCTTCATATCCATTTCGAATTTCTGCAACCAAGTAATTATTATTTCCTTTTAAAAAATAATTGGGAAATTTGATGTAGTGTAGTGCTCCCCGTAATATTTTCCCACATCCTTTTGGAGTTTCTTTTTTTGTTCAATTATTGTCTCTTCACATGTAATTCAGATCAAGCTGTCCTTTTAGACGACGGCACACTTTCCCATGGAAGCTGAAAATTCTTGCATAATATTGTGGCGAAAAGTCAGCTTCTCGTTTTCTCCAATTGCCGTTCTTTTATAGATTAAAGGTAAACATTTATAAAATCAATACGGGGTAGGATGGGTTTCCTTTGGTATATGCAAATAAGGAAGTTCCCTACTATCTTCAACACTGGATGAAACAATTTACAAATGGGGATTGGAAATGACATACATTGAAATTACTACAGGATTAATATGAATTGCAAAATGTCTATTATGGGCAGCTGCTTATCTGAAACAGAGCTTCATCCATGAGGTCACTTAGCTCCTCATTATTCCAGATCCATAATAATTGAGGCCTTGTAGTGTTTCCAGTATCTTTCCATGCTTGAATAAACTCTTGCACTTCAATGTGGGGTCTTGGATCTATAGAATATTAGCCTTCCCCTGCCACGCATTGCTGTGGCCCAGTCTGGTGATCTGGAAAATAAAGTAATGAGAAGGTGTTGGTTTCTAATCTATGTAATTTTTTTATGCTTGTGAGTAAACAGTATTTCTTGTTGTCTCTTTGCCAGTGTTGATGTGGAGATTGTCTGGTTTGCCCACCCCTGGAACATGGAAAATATAATTGTCCTTCTTTAAGGGTCCCTTTCAAATTTATGATACTATATCTCTCTCTGTGTGTGAATCATATCTATCTATCCATTAGGCTTGGGCGTTCGTTAATTTCGTAATTCATTATTAATTCGTATTTAAATTAGCTTACGATCCAATATTGAGCCATGCAGGAATTGTGTGAGGAGTAATAAAGATTCGAAACATTTTTTTCAATTTGTTTCGTAATTATTTAATAATTATTTCGTAATTATTTTGTAATTATTTCGTAATTATTTCGTAATTATTTTCTCATGTCTGGTGCAGGTTTTATAGTTGTTGTTTGTTTTATCACACCAACAGTCAACAACGGAGGGAGAGGGAAGCTTCAGAAGTTCCCCCTGCCCCATTTGGAGGGTTTTTAAAGCATATTGCACAATCTCGTCCGCCATTAACAAATCGATTCGTAATTTAACGAAATTTCGTAAATTTCAAAAAATTTTAAAGGAAAATTTCGGAATTATTAAAAAACACGAAATGCAAGGGCCCCCTGAAAACAAAACGAGTTTAGAACCAAATTTTTCCGTGGTTACCCAAGCCTATAATCCATCTATATCTATGGTTGGATGGCTCTTTATCAGGAGGACTTTGATTACGTTCTTTTGCCCTGATGAAGACAGTTGGATTGGATGGCCTTGAGTATTTTCTGTTGGTCATGGGGGTTCTGTGTGGGAAGTTTGCCCCGATTCTGTCCTTCGTGGGGTTCAGAATCCTCTTTGATTGTAGGTGAACTGTAAATCCCAGTGACTTCAACTCCCAAATGTCAAGGTATATTTCCCCCAAACACCATCTGTGTTCATATTTGGGCATATTGCGTGCTTGTGCCAAGTTTGCTCCAGATCCATCATTGTTTGAGTCCACAGTGCTCTCTGGATATAGGGGAACTACAACTCCCAAACTCAAGGTCAATGCCCTCCAAACCCTTCCAATATTTGCTGTGGGTCATGGGAGTTCTGTGTGCCAAGTTTGGTTCAATTTCATTGTTGGTGGAGTTCAGAATGCTCTTTGATTGTACATCAACTATAAATCCCAGCAACTACAACTCCCAAATGACAAAATCATAATTTTTTGAGTGATGGTCACTCCTTGTGTTGTGAGACATTTTGTTGCCAAATTTGGCGTGATTTCGTTCATTGGTTCTTTTGTTTTTAAGGTACTCATTATGCACAGAGCATTTATATATATATATATATAGATTAGTATTTCAATGGGAAATGTGGGTCTGCTTTTGATTGATAGGATTGTTGTTGATATTGTGTGCTTTCAAGTCATTTCAGATTTAGGTTGACCCTGAGCGAGGGCTGGGTAAATGACCTTGGAGGGCTGTATTTGGCCCGCGGGCCATAGTTTGATGGCCCCTGGTCTAGATCCTTCATTGTTTGAGTCCACAGTGCTCTCTGGATTTAGGTGAACTACAACTCCAAAAACTCAAGTTCAATGCCTTGCAGAGTTTTCTGTTGGTCATGGAGTCCTGTGTACCAAGTTTGGTTCAATTTCATCGTTGGTGGAGTTCAGAATGCTCTTTGATTTTAGGTGAACTACAAATTCCAGCAACTACAACTCCCAAATGACAAAATCAGTTTTTTTGAGTGATGGTCACTCCTTGGGTTAGTAGGTGTCCTGTGGCCAAATTTGGCGGCAATTCATCCAGTGGTTTTTGAGTTATGTTAATCCCGCAAATGAACATTACATTTTTATTTATATAGATAGAACATAAGAAGAACTGGTATGTTATATGGACTGCTTTTTCTGGTCTCCTACTATAAGATGAAGTTGTATGTTAAAAAAAATTAATTCTTTCTCTAAAGTAGGAACTGTGGACAGTCAGTGGTGGAGGTTTATAACTGTTTTCTAAATAGTGTCTATACAGTCAGAGGCGGCCCTAGGTAATTTTCAACGGTAAGCAAACAGTGTTTTGGCACCCCCCCCCCCAACCAATCATGATATATATTTTCTGTTTGTTGTGGGAGTTCTGTGTGCCATATTTGGTTCAATTCCATCATTGGTGGAGTTCAGAATGCTCTTTGATTGTAGGTGAACTATACATCCCAGTAACTACACTTGCCGCACTTGCTCCCTTGCCTGGCCCGCTTTGGGTCTGGAGGCGTGCCTGAAGACCCCGGCGTGTGCACCAAAAGTCACCTCTTCTCCTGACTTTCTCCTCAGCCATTGGGACAGAGAGAGAGAGAGAGAGAGAGAGACAGAGGTGGAGATGCCCACCTTTCCTGAAGGTAGGCGCAAAAACAAAGGAGGGAGCGGAGGTGGGAGATACCTCCAGCTGGAGGGGCTCTCTCTCTCTCTCTCTCTCTCTCCAATGGCTGAAGAGAAAGTCAGGAGAAGAGGCGACTTTTGGTGCGCATGCTGGGGTCTTCAAACACGCCTCCGGACCCGAAGCGGGCCAGGCGTGGCGGCTCCTGGCCCACCCGCGGATTGGGGAGAGGAGAGGAGGCGGGTGGAGCGCCTGGGGATCGGGAAAGGGAGCCGGTCATGGGGAAGGGATGAAACGCGGAGAACGATTGAGCGCCGGCTCTGCTCGCACCCGGTGGCCGGGTGGAGCAGGAACGAGAGGGGCTAGGCGAGGCTCAAGGGCCGGCCCCTTTGGGAAGAGGATCGCCCGGCAGCGAGGCAAGAAAGCCGAGGCTCCCCCCGGACTGCCAGGGCTGTTGTGAGCTGAGGGGGCGCTCCTCAAGTGGCGGTCGAGGGGCATTTACAGAGGCGCCTCTGCACCCCTGGCAAAAAAAAGTGTTCTGCGACCGCTTACTTCGCGTAATGGACGAGCCGCCCCTGTATACGGCATTTTTTAATAAATGGGAACCCAGAATCTCAGTCAATGAATCTAGTATCTTGATTAGCAATTTCTTTCTTAGTCCTCTCCAGATGCATCAAACTAAGTGTCCATAGCTTCACCAATAGTAAGGAATCATTACCACTGTAGTCCAACACACCTGGAGAACCCTGGGTGGGAAAATGCTGTTTTGGTCTATGTTCTGAATAATGCATTGCATTTCCTTTCACTTTTTCAAGTGGAAATCCCTGTATGATACAGGAAACAGAGACATTTCTGTCTCATATAATACCCACACAGGATGTTCTAAATGTCCGGTTATCTTCATGGGATACCATGAAGTTTTGGTTTTCAATATCGTAACTTCATTAATATTTGGGCTTGGAAATGTATGTGCACTAAGCAAAGTTAACATTTTATCCTGTACCTTTGGCCCACCCTTTATGTCTGATTTTATTATGTTACAAGCTGTCCCCTGCCTCACGTTTCTGTGGCTCAGTCTGTGTATGTGTTTTGTGTGTGTATGTATGTGCATATATGTAGTTTTGTGCATGCATTGTAATGTATTATTATTATTATTTGGTTTTTTAAGTCTCTTCCGCTGTGTTAGAGTCTCCGCACAGACTCTAGCGAATGTAGTCCAAAACTCTGCACAGACTCTTTAGTGAATGTAGTCCCAAACTCTGCTCAGACTCTTTAGTGAATGTAGTCCAAACTCTGCACAGACTCTTTAGTGAATGTAGTCCAAACTCTGCACAGACTCTTTAGTGAATGTAGTCCAAACTCTGCACAGACTCTTTAGTGAATATAGTCCAAACTCTGCACAGACTCTTTAGTGAATGTAGTCCAAACTCTGCTCAGACTCTTTAGTGAATGTAGTCCAAACTCTGCACAGACTCTTTAGTGAATATAGTCCAAACTCTGCACAGACTCTTTAGTGAATGTAGTCCCAAACTCTGCACAGACTCTTTAGTGAATGTAGTCCAAACTCTGCACTGTTTCTTTAGTGAATGTAGTCCGATACTCTGCACAGACTCTTTTGTGAATGTAGTCCCAAACTCTGCACAGACTCTTTAGTGAATGTAGTCCAAACTCCGCACAGACTCTTTAGTGAATGTAGTCCAAACTTTGCATAGACTCTTTAGTGAATGTAGTCCCAAACTACGCATAGGCACTTCGTTGAATGTAGTCCCAAACTCTGCACATTCATGTCATGTCTGTATGGGAAGTCTTAACTACAAAATATTTCCAGTAACTAGAACATAAGGCATCATAAACGAACATGAATCTAGTTTAAAAGCCTTCCCTTAACCACAGAGAACAGTTTCAGATTCGCCAACAAGAAACATCTAATCATGAATTTCAAAGTGAAGGCTGAATGTAATCATTCAAAGAGTAGACATGGATAGACGTATTTCCTTCCAAGATTTTTTTTTGTACAGGTCTTTTTCTTAATTATTCTTGATGTTTTGCCCATTATACCATTAGCGTCTTCACAGCACAGAGATAAATAGCCCAGTATCCAGAAGAGCAAAGTGTGAACTGAAAGCACTTAATTATTGATATGTTAGTAACTAAGGTTTTGAAATGACGTTGTCAAATCCCATAATGATCAGACAGCAAATACATCACTTAATCTAGCCAAACCAGAATGCAGACGCAACCTGAAAACACACACAACAAACACATTGAGGATGGATTTCTCTTCCTACTTTCTCTGCCAGTGGATATTCAACATCCTCCGAATGGACAGAATATGTTTTTCCATTTTCTCTCCCCTCCCTTTCAGGTCTTATTTTTTAAAATAAAGCTTTACAAATATTTATTTCCTTCTGGTTCCCTTTTGTGATGGTCGGGACATTTAGAAAGCTACTGTTTTATCACGAGTTATGATCTTCTGATTGGTTGAAATAAAATCAATATTTCTTTGATTACAAAGCTGTTATGGAAGGGAGCCTCGCGTGATCCATCATTGTAAAATGTGGGTTAGAACAGTTGCACACAGGTATATGTTTAATTCATCCTCTTCGGATTATGTGAGTAAGATAAATATTTTCTCCAGGGTGGAGTAACAATAAGATGCATCTGTTGACCAACTGAGTTGCATCGAAGGACTGCTCCCCTTTCCTTTTCAGGCAAGGAGAAAGCATATTTCTCAGCATTCTCTTTGAGATACAAGGGTTTGGCAAGGGACATTGTTTGCACAGGGATGTAGGCATCGGTCATTATACCAGTCATTCTCAACAAGTGATGAGTATACTATTAGTAAGACATAGATGTAGACTAAATGGAACACAGGCTTTCGATAATCTATGTATATAAAAATGCTCTGTTCGTTTTGAGTGACCTCATAACTCAAAATCCACTGGATGAATTGCCGCCAAATTTGGACACAAGACGCTTACTAACCTAAGGAGTTGCCATCACTCAAAATAAGTTGATTTTGTCATTAGGGAGTTGTAGTTGCTGGGATTTGTAGTTCACCTACAATCAAAGAACATTCTGAACCCCATCAATGATGGAATTGAACCAAACGTGGCACACAGATTTCCTCTGACCAACAGAAAATACTGGAAGGGTTTGGTGAGCATTGACCTTGAGTTTTGGAGTTGTAGTACACCTATATGCAGAGAGCATTGTGGACTCAAACAATGATGGAACTGGACCAAACTCTACACGAATACTCAATATGCCCAAATGTGAGCACATGTGGAGTTTGGGGAAAACAGAATCTTGACATTTGGGAGTTGTAGTTGCTGGGCTTTATAGTTCACCTACAATCACAGAGCATTCTGAACCCCACCAACGATAGAATTGGGCCAAACCTCCCACACAGAACCCCCATGTGGGCCACAGCAACGTGTGGCAGGGGGTGGCTAGTCTATATAAATTAAAATGTAATGTTTGTTTATGGGATTAACAGAACTCAAAAACCACTGGTTGAATTGAGACCAAATTTGGACACAAGACACCTCTCAGGCCAACAAGTGACCATCACTCATAAAAACACTGAAAAACACAGCAGAAGAGACTTAAAAAGCAAAAAAAAACAAAACATCACAACGCATGCACAAAATACATACATATATATACATATATACATACATATACATACATATATAAGCAAACATACATATATACAAATATATACACACACAGAACGCATATACAAAGACTGGGCCACAGTAACGTGTGGCAGGGGATAGCTAATGTATGTATATATATAATTCTGATTATTATTCTGATAGAATATATATATTCTGATTATTGAAGTAGTTAAAAGTTATTGACATAGATTTTCCCTGAGGCACATGGGGTGGGAGTGAGGAACCCATACACCTTGCAATTCCCTTGCTGGAATATAATATTCCATTAATATATTTAATTAAAAGCTACTTCTATTTTCCACTCTCTCACAGGTGCAACTGCTTTCATGTTTATTAATAGCATTAGATCAAATAAGGCAGATGTTTGATTGCAGGCTGATCGTTTTCGGAGAACACGTATTTTACATAAGGCTTTTTGTTGTGCGTGGTTTCTTGAATGTTCAGGTGCCTTGCAATGAAATATTTTAAATTCTAGTTTTATTTATAACAGAGCTTTTAAAATATATAAATTAAACCTGGATAAAGCATTCGAAAAGAATCATGTTAGCAGAAAAATAAAAACAATCAGACTTTGTAAAGGTGGAGTAACATACAGGTAAATTTTGTTTTGAGTCTTGGATGTGAATCTACGTGTGTCTGTGGCCCAGTCTGCATATATGTGTCTATATATTTGTGTATATGTGTATATATTAGGGCTGGGCGGTTTCGTTCGTTAATTTCGTAATTCGTTATTAATTCGTTATTTTTTTTGATAACGAAGCGATATTGAACCATTCAGGAGCAACTAAAAAACAAAACAATTTTTTCCAATTCGTTTCGTAATTCGTTTCGTAATTGTTTCGTAATTGTTTCGTAATTGTTTCGAAATTGTTTTGTTATTGTTTCGTTACTGTTTCCGTATGTCTGGTGCAAGTTTTATAGTTGTTGTTTGTTTTATCAGTGATAAAAAAATAAATTATCACACCAACAGTCAACAACAGAGGGAGAGGGAAGCTTCAGAAGTTCCCCCTGTCCCATTTGGAGGGGTTTTTAGCGTATTGCGCAATCGCGTCCGCCATTAACAAATCAATTTGTTATTGTTTCGAAATTGTTTCGTCATTTCCGAAATTTCGTAAATATCGAACTTTTTAAAAGAAAAACTTTGGAATTCTTTTAAATAACGAAACGCAAAAACCCCCTAAAAACGAATCGAGTTTAGAAACAAATTTTTCCATGGTTGGACAGCCCTAGTCTATATGTGTGTTTGTGTATATATGTGATTTTGTGCATGCGTGGCAATGCATTTTTTGGCTTTTTAAGTCTCTTCTGCTGTGTTTTTCAGTGTTTTTGTGAGTGATGGTCACTCATTGGCCTGAGAGGTGTATTGTGTCCAAATTTCGTGTCAATTCACTCAGTGGTTTTTGAATTATGTTAATCCCACAAACGAATATTACATTTTTATTTATATAGAACAGTGTTTCTCAACCTGGGGGTCGGGACCCCTGGGGGGGTCGTGAAGGGGTGTCAGAGGGGTCACCAAAGACCATCAGAAAACACCGTATTTTCTGTTGGTCATGAGGATTCTGTATGGAAAGTTTGGCCCAGTTCTATCGTTGGTGGGATTCAGAATGTTCTTTGATTGTAGGTGAACTATAAATCCCAGCAACTAAAACTTCCAAACGTCAAGGTCTATTTCCCCCAAATTCCACCAGTATTCACATTTGGGCATATTGAGTATTCTTGCCAAGTTTGGTCCAGTTCAATCATTGTTTGAATCCACAGTGCTCTCTGGATGTAGGTGAACTACAACTCCCAAACTCAAGGTCAATGCCCACCAAACCCTTCCAGTATTTTCTGTTGTTCATGGGACTTCTGTGTGTTGAGTTTGGTTCAATTCTATCGTTGATGGAGTTCAGAATGCTCTTCGATTGTGGGTGAACTATAAATCCCAGCAACTACAACTTCCAAACGTCAAGGTCTATTTTCCCCAAATTCCACCAGTGTTCACATTTGGGCATATGGACTATTCTTGCCAAGTTTGGTCCAGTTCAATCATTGTTTGAATCCATAGTGCTCTCTGGATGTAGGTGAACTACAACTCCAAAACTCAAGGTCAATGCCCACCAAACCCTTCCAGGATTTTCTGTTGGTCATGGGACATCTGTGTGTCGAGTTTGGTTCAATTCTATCATTGGTGGAGTTCAGAATGCTCTATGATTGTAGCTGAACTATAAATCCCAGCAACTACAACTCCCAAATGACAAAATCAATCCCTCCAATTTCCACCTGTATTCAAATTTGGGCTTTTGGGTATTTGTATACATTTGGTTCAAATATATCCTGCATATCAGATATTTACATTATTATTCATAACAGTAGCTGTGCTGGTACAGCTGTACCAGAAGCTCCCACTTTATTTGCTTTGTATTAAATGTTTGCTTGCAATCCTAGACTTGGGATTCTGCAGCAGGGTGGCTTCCTGTTAAAGTTTGCAGTCATAGGGCAGGCCACCTGTTCATCATCATTAGGTTCTCTAGTCCCACCCCCTTTTTGGGTTTAGAGAAGGGAAGGGAGCCATTTTTTAGTRAGTCTCTGRYAYAATAGRTAYTGTACAYGATGTGTKCAMYCTTTCTCRTGTYCAAAYGCTTCAARRCTTAAGACRTCCRGYMGYAGAACAGTCTTAAGAGCATCMAAAGATTCCCAAAYGTTCCAGGGAAACAGCRTTACAGCCCTGYGGAATTRCYGAGGGAAWAACAGRTTTAAACARCAAGAACTCCAGRMAAGTGACTACAGGCCTAGTACTGGTAGGTCCACTRYGTTRTGAGARGCAGTTCAGCCRGGTAGTGGATCCARATCAGTRAGGTMTAGGTTCACAGTTAGCCTGGGAGGAGCTAGAAAGGGATTTTCCTTTAAAGTAAAGCAAAGAAACAGTTAGAAGCCACCAGTTGCTTAAAGCCTGGAAGCATTTGTTTAACCTTTGAAGACAAAAGAAGATTCTGTTTGATTGTTCATCAATAAAAGCCCTCTAAAGACTGTTTATGGGGGAAAAATCTCTAAAAGCTTCTCTTTGGGCCCCCTGGCTTCCCGTTGGGCTCAAGTTGCACATCCTGTTTTAAAAGCACTTCATTTCAAGCCCAGCGGTGACAGAACAGTAGCAAAATTACAGTTTTATTTATTTATCATGTCATCAGCAACCATACCATTGTATTACATTTCTAACAGAACACAACAAACAAACAGAAAAAACACACAAATTTTGCAAACTTGGTAGTTGATTAAATGTCCTTTGACCAGTATCTATCCCCTTGGAGTGCCTCTGGTGTTGCCGCAAGAAGGTCCTCCATTGTGCATGTGGCAGGGCTCAGGTTGCATTGCAGCAGGTGGTCAGTGGTTTGCTCCTCTCCACACTTGCATGTCGTGGATTCCACTTTGTGGCCCCATTTCTGAAGGTTGGCTCTGCATTTCGTGGTGCCAGAGCACAGTCTGTTCAGCGCCTTCCAAGTCGCCCAGTTTTCTGTGTGCCCAGGGGGGTGTCTCTCATCTGGTATCACCCATGGATTGAGGTGCTGGGTTTGGGCCTGCCACTTTTGGACTCTCGCTTGCTGAGGTGTTCCAGTGACTGTCTCTGTAGATCTAAGAAAACTATGTCTTGATTTAAGTTGTCGATGTGCTGGCTGATACCCAAACAGGGGGTGAGCTGGAAATGTCTCTGCCTTGGTCCTTTCACTATCGGCTGCCACATCCCGGCAGAGGTCAGGTGGTGCGATACCGGCTAGACAGTGTAATTTCTCCAGTGGTGTAGGGCGCAGACACCCTGTGATAATGCGGCATGTCTCATTCAGAGCCTCATCCACTGTTTTAGTGTGGTGAGATGTGTTCCACACTGGGCATGCGTACTCAGCAGTAGAGTAGCATAGCGCAAGGGGAGATGTCTTCACTGTGTCTGGTTGTGATCCCCAGGTTGTGCCAGTCAGCTTGCGTATGATGTTGTTTCTAGCGCCCACTTTTTGCTTGATGTTCAGGCAGTGCTTCTTGTAGGTCAGAGAATGGTCCAGAGTGACTCCCAGGTATTTGGGTGTGTTGCGATGCTCCAGTGGGATTCCTTCCCAGGTCATCCTCAGAGCTCAGGATGCTTGTCTGTTCTTAAGGTGAGAGGCGCATGTCTGTGTTTTAGATGGATTAGAGATCAGTTGGTTTTCCCTGTAATAAGCAGTAAGAGCACCTAGAGCTTTGGAGAGCTTCTGTTCAACCATCTCAAAGCTCCCTGCTTGAGCGGTAATGGCAAAATTACAGTTATGAAGTAGCAACGAAAGTAATGTTATGGTTGGGGGTCACCACAACATCAGGAATTGTGTGAAGGGGTCGCGGCATTAGGAAGGCTGAGAAACACTGATATAGAAGAAGATAGAGATTTCCAGGAAAAGGATCGCTGTTACAGCAATTGGTTCCTGTCTTCTGCTGCTGCGGAGTTGCCTTTTTGAAAAAGGACCATAATGCAGTATTTTGCACAGGAGGGAAAAAATCTGGGAATATTCTTTGGGGCTTTGTGTAAATAATGTTTAAGGATCAGAAATGGTTAATTACATTTCCCATGTAATTGATGATACTGCGTTAATGCACTGGGACTTCTCATCAGCATTTTTTTTCTCAAACTGTTCCTCTGAGGGAAATATTCCTGCTAAAACTCTGATTTCTTCACTTTCCTGTGCTCTAAAATGTCAAAATTGATGCATTTGTCAAAGTTTTTTGCATACACATCCACAAAGCTCTTGTGTTGCCCCCCAACACACCCCATGGCTCTCTCCCTGTTCTTTTTCCCAAAGCTGCAAGGAGAGTATATTGTGTTTCCTTTCTAAAGTCAGTGTGTTTCCTTTCTAAAGTCAATTTCTCCTGCCCTTTACAATACATCCCCTTCTACACATCCATAAAATACATAAAATATTATAGGTTTTTGGGGCTATATGGCCATGTTCTAGAAGCATTCTCTCCTGATGTTTCACCTGCATCTATGGCACGCATCCTCAGAGATAGTGAGGTTGGCAATGTGAAGGCTTTCATGGCTGGAATCACAGGGTTATTATAAGTTTTTGGGCTATATGGCCATGTTCTAGAAGCATTCTCTCCTGACGTTTCACCTGCATCTATGGCAAGCATCCTCAGAGGTTGTGAGGTTGGCAATACGAAGGCTTTCATGGCTGGAATCACAGGGTTATTATAGGTTTTTTGGACTATATGGCCATGTTCTAGAAGCATTCTCTCCTGACGTTTCACCTGCATCTATGGCAAGCATCCTCAGAGGTTGTGAGGTCGGCAATACGAAGGCTTTCATGGTTGGAATCACTGGGTTAGTATAGGTTTTTCGGGCTATATGGCCATGTTCTAGAAGCATTCTCTCCTGACATTTCACCTGCATCTATGGCAAGCATCCTCAGAGGTAGTGAGGTCAGCAATATGAAGGCTTTCATGGCTGGAATCACAGGGTTATTATAGGTTTTTTGGGCTATATGGCCATGTTCTAGAAGCATTCTCTCCTGACGTTTCACCTGCATCTATGGCAAGCATCTTCAGAGGCTGAGTGGTCTCACAACCTCTGAAGATGCTTGCCACAGATGCAGGCAAAACGTCATGACAGAATGCTTCTAGAACATGGCCATATAGCCTGGAAAACCTACAACAACCCAATACATGACCTATTGTAAAAACCACTCTGGTTTAAAATGCTTCCCAGGCTTGAGGCCCGAAGTAAGGAGAGAGGAAATGCAGGAAATTCTTCCAGTCTGGTTTAAAACGCTTCCCACGCTTGAGACCAAAAGTGGTGAAAAGCTGTATCATTTCTGACTCAGTTATTGCTTCGTAACGGAAATGGGAAAAAAGCTTTGGAAGGGCAAAATCACGTCAAAAAAAAATCTTTCTGAATTTATTCCGAATTATGAATTAGGAATTCTAGTGTAACACCCACTACACCATACAAGATCTTCCTCTGAGACCTACTGATTACAAAATGTATGATAATGTATGATATTTACATTATTATTTATAACAGTCGCAAAATTACAGTTATGAGGTAGCAATGAAATAATGTTATGGTTGGGGGTCAACACAACATGAGGAACTGGATTAAGGGGTCACAGCATTAGGAAGTTTGAGAACCACTGATCTATCTTATAGACAATGTTTCTTCTATAAGAGAACTATAACATGACCCATTGTTATTCTTTTGACTAGCACTCCATCTTCCTCCAATGCACAGACCCAAATAATTAAGCATACTAGGATTCTTTTTCGTTAGCAAAAACCCCAAGAAGATGTTTCATGCCCTGAAAAATTCACCGTCTAATTTAGTCAGCATTAATTAATGCAGTCAAAACAATTCATCTAGTTTTATTCTTGCAAATAGTGTATTTGAGGGGGGTTATTATTAGGGAGACGGGAATTATTTTGACAGTGCCCATTAGCTCTGGAGGATTTCCAGCTCAGTCCTCCCTACCGCGCCTTTTTATAAACTTGGCAGCTCTTTCTCACATGGTAATATTAACAAGGAGGAAGAAGAGGTACATAGAGTTTTGGGAATGGTTTTCCAGCAGAAGCCTGTAAGGTGTGGCCTTCCCAATATTTTTCATTTATTTACAATATTTATATTCCATCCTTCTCACCCCGCAGGGGACTCAGGGTGGATTACAATGTACATATACATGGCAAACATTCAATGCCATAGACACGCAACATATATAGACAGAGACTCAGAGGCTATTTAACATTCCAGCTTTTTTCATGAGGGTATTCTGGCCACCAGGGGAGCTGTCGCTTCACCATCCATTTGTGACAATGATGAAGTATGTTCTCATTCTTTGCATGCTTGCTGGAGATTTTTATGGTGTCGTAAATTAGCCTCCCCGCATAAGCGGTACCTAAATTTCCTACTTGACAGATGCAACTGAATAAGGAAACAATGCCCTGCTCTGATTAGTTCTCTGCAATTGTCCTCAGAAGCACTTTACTACCCGTTGGGTTGGTCTCCCTACATTATCTTTTTAAACCCTCCTGCTTAGATACGTCCTACCTCTGTTCACGCCCAGTGTTTATTTTAAAAATTTTAATTTATTACATCCGGCCCGGCCATAAGGTTTTAAATTCTCTGTGTTATTGTTTATATGTAAGTTGTATTAATTGCACTGTTTTATTTGCTTGCTCTTTTGTTTTTACTGATGTGTTGTTGGGCTTGACCTCATGTAAGCTGGCTCAAGTCCCCTTGGGGAGATGGTGGCAGGGTATAAATAAAGTATTATTATTATTATTATTATTATTATTATTATTATTATCTGCCTTTCGGGCTGCAACGGTTGACAGCAAGCTAAACAAATTGGTCAGAAGCTCACTTTGACTATGCTGTCATGCCTGGGGGCTATAACTCTTAGTGAAAGAGACATAGATATGACATCTTTCCCCCAGGGCATTCCTTTTTGCCTTCCTTTAGAGAACCGGAACTCCCAAGGACCAAAACACTGTAGATAACTCAAATTAGTTTTTATTGTTCACAAAGAGTTATCCCTTTAAGGCAATAAGCTGGAAGTTTCAAAGGGGGTAAAGGAAATATACATTACAGTCTCTGGTTGTCTTGGGTCCAAGGAGTTTTGCAGCTGAGAAGCTTTTCCTGTTCCCTCTTTTCTCAGTGGCTGTGAAAGTCGGAACAAACACAACCCCCAGTCCAATGGCCTATGTTGAAGGCACAGAGCCTTCCTTTTGATGCCAAAGAACCAGTTTGAAGGCGCTTGGGCCTCCTCAACGTTGTCCAGGGCGATCTGGGCATGAAGTATGAGTCCCAAGGATAAAAACCTTAGAATTGGTGATGAGAGATAACTTAATTAAGGGCTTTAGAGCCAAGCCTCTTTCTCACGTCTATCTGATAGAAAGTTTGATGGTAGAATGGAAAAGGAAAAGCTCTGCCCTCCTCCAGGAAGAGGTGGAGCCAAACAATTGAGCTGAGGAAGCAATATAACTGGTGCAAACAACATTGATTGACAGCTATAAATAATCAATCAATCCAAGTATACATTTACAAACTAGGCAAATATGGGCATGTTATACAGTTTAAACCTTTGCACTTTAAAGTTCTACACACAGGTGGCACCACTCGCGCCGTCATACCGACCCGGGCTGGCTTCAAACTCACGACCTTTTGGTCAGTAGTGATCTTAATGTAGCTGACTCCCAGCCAGCTGCGCCACAGTCTCAACTCCCATTATCCCTATTAGTGAGGGGCAATAGTAATTGCTGTCCAGCAGCATCCAGAGACACGTCCATTCCTTGAACGTTTTATCCATCCTTTTTCTGTTTTCATTTGGAATTGGATTCATATCTGACAGCTTCTCTTTTTTCAATATGTGTTCTTTCTGGGGAAAACAAAATAAGCACAAGTGCGTCTTATGGGATACTAATTATTTCAGATTTCTTTTCATGGGGATGCGTATAGGTGTGGCTATTTCTTCCAGCTGGCTTTGTCCTTTGCTGCTACACAATGATCAAGCCAAGTACAAGTGCTTAACGTCAACTAGTATTTTTTATAACTAAAGGAGGAGCCTGATGGGACTGGTATTTCTCTGTTCCTTCCCCAGATTCGTGCCTTGCACTGTTTGAAATCTGATTCCGTTGCTGGTTACCTTTGGCAGACCTGATTGTTCTTGGCCATTCTGTGCTCTGCATCATCGTTTATGAGTTCCCATTTATCATCAAAGAAAAACTCTGTTTTTTCAAGGCCAAGCAGTTTTGCTGGCTGCATATGTTGGTGGCAGAGAGCAGTAAAAACTAAAATCATGGGTTCCTTCATTCCTTTTATATCAGGGCCATAAATCCAAGGCTGCCTTCTAGACCTCAAGCCCCTCTCAGACACACCCATCAACATCATCATCACCATTCTGGTCTTTAATGAGAACAACTGCTTCTAGAAGTAGCCAGAATGCCACCATAGCAAGATCTTTCATCCGTGAGTGTGTGTCATTCCAGGGTTATTTGAATGAGCCGGGCCCCTGAATCAAAACATTCAATTCTGGATCCCTGGAGTGTGTCCACCTGCAACATATACCCAGTTATTCACTTCAAATTGGCACTCCACCTGGTTTATATCATTTAAAATTCATCATGCAAATACAGTAATTGTGATGGCGCGAGTGGCACCACCTATATGTATAACTGTTAGTTGCAAGATTTAAACTGTTGTATCATGTTTAATCCTGCCTTTTTACCCCGCCTATGTATAGTTGGGTTGATTGGTTATTTATAGCTGTCAATCAATGTTGTTTGCACCAGTTGAATTGCTTTCTCAGCTTAATTGTTTGGCTCCACCTGTTCCTGGAGGAGGGGAGTGCTTCCCTTTTTCATTCCACCATCAGATTTTCTACTAGATGAATGTAAGAGACTTGGCTCTGGAGACCCACAGGTTGAGAACCACTGGTCTAGATCTATATAATGACCTTAGGAGACCCTCAACGACCATCTAGATCTATATAGTGACCTCAGGAGGCCCTAAAGGACCATCTAGAACAGTGGTCCTCAACATTTGGCTCCCCAGATGTTTTTGGCCTTCAACTCCCAGAAATCCTAACAGCTGGTAAACTGGCTGGGATTTGTAGGCCAAAACACCTGGAGACCCACAGGTTGAGAACCACTGGTCTAGATATCTCTATATAATGACCTTAGGAGGCCCTCAACAACCATCTAGATCAGTGGTTCTCAACCTGGGGTCCCCAGATATTTTTGGCCTACAATTCCCAGAAATCCCAGACAGTTTAGCAGCTATTAGGATTTCTTGGAGTTGAAGGCCAAAAACATCTGGGGAGCCCAGGTTGAGAACCACTGATCTAGATGTATATAGTGACCTCAGGAGGCCCTCAACGACCATCTAGAACAGTGGTTCCCAACCTGTGGGTCCCCAGATGTTTTGGCCTTCAACTACCAGAAATCCTAACAGCTGGTAAACTGGCTGGGTTTTCTGGGAGTTGAAGGCCAAAACACTTGGAGACACACAGGTTGAGAACCACTGATCTAACCTCTGTTTAAAGACTTCCAAAGAATGACTGCTAAAAAAAATACTCGACCCCTTTAAGGTGAGGATTACATCTCTTCTGATGGCTAGATGAAAGATAAAAAACATGTTGCAGATGCTCCTTGTGAATTTCAAATGGTTGGCTTGGGGCCCAATGGACTGTTGATGTTCCAATCCGTAAAGTTGTGGCCATCATCACATCTTGTAAAAATGGAGATCCATTATTTTCCATTGGTACGTGCAGCAGTGTTTTAAAAAGACAAGTGCATCCTTTCCAACTCTTTTAAGAGGCTCATCGAGATCCTTGTGGACACTTCTTGTTGGTCCCACTGTTATAAACATTGCTAATGGCTCTAACCATTTCTGAAATGTTGTAATGGCATGCGTTAATGCCACACACCTTGCTATGACTCCCACCTTTGCTACGCCATGCTTCCACTGATTTTGTTGGCACGTTGAAACAAATTCCATTGATTTTGTTGGCAAGTTGAAACGAAGTCTAACACTGTAAGTTCAGCTTCTGTATTTAACTGTCATTCTAGCATGAATTCCCAGTTGGACAGTTGCCAGGTGATTTCTGATTTTAGTCGGATAAAATAATCTCAGTTATGTTTGTTTTCAAGGAACACCCCACATCCCTCCTTGATCTGCTGTATTTCATTCTGGATATTACATAGGGAAGGGCAAGGCCATTGCTTCATGATGTAGTGAATGCATTTTCCCTTATGAACTTGCTAGGACTTTAAGATAATCTGGGGAGGCCCTGCTCTCGATCCCGCCTGCAACACAAACACATTTGGTGGGGACGAGAGACAGGGCCTTCTCAGCGGTGGCCCCTCGGCTATGGAACACCCTTCCTGGGGACATTAGATCGGCCCCCTCCCTCTTAACATTTCAGAAGAGTCAAGACTTTGTTGTTTGAGCAAGTGTTCCGTCTCCCAGGAGCCTGATTTGCCTCACTTTACAGTTGCTTGAGGTTGCTTCCTCTTGCATTTTCTCCCAGGGCTGCTGCAGCTTTGCAAGAGTCTTAAAGGTTAATAGTATCAGAGTCTGCAGGCCTCTTTGCAACTATTGGCTTAGAGAGCAGCTCTTTGAGTTTAGGGGCCGCCTTTTCTCCCAGGGAAAGATCTCCATTTTAGATTCTCCCCTGCCTTTTCAGTTTGAAGAAAGACTTCAGACATGCTGATGGCTAGGCAGTTAGCTCTGGGAAAACCATTGCAAAAACTAAATTGAGTAAGCTATATTAAGCTATAGATAGCATATTATACATTACTTACTTAGGCGATCCCTCGTTGGACGAGTAAGATGGTCTTCCTTGATGACTATTTTTGTGGGTTTGTAGGTGGCTGTGGAGCCCTATTCTTGACCCGCATCTTCTCCCACAGTGAAGGCATTGGTTTCCAGGTGGAAGGCAGTCCCGGTCGGGGTTGGCTTGACGCGCCTTCCTCCTGGCACGTTTCTTTCTTTCACCCTCCATTCGTGCCTCCTCAAATTCTGCAGCACTGCTGGTCATGGCTGACCTCCAGCTGGAGCGCTCAAAGGCCAGGGCTTCCCAGTTCTCAGTGTCTATGCCAGAGTTTTTAAGATTGGCTTTGAGGCCATCTTTCAATCTCTTTTCCTGTCCACCAACATTCCATTTTCCATTCTTAAGTTCAGAGTAGAACAACTGCTTTGGGAGACGGTGGTCGGGCATCTGGACAACTTGGCATTATACATTATAGATAAGTATTAAGCTATATTGAGTTAATATAGATCGTATCTTGTGTATTGAGCTGTATTGAGATATTATAGACAGATAAGCTTTATTGAGAAAATTGAGTTCTATAGTTATAGAGAGAGAGTCATGACTGCTTTGTCTCCAGAACTAACCTTAAGTTATAGATAGGGAAAAAAACTGCTTTTTTCTAAACCACAACAGCTTAAGGTTAGGGTGTTGAGATTCCAGGATCTTATCTGCCATCTGGAGAAAGCGTTACCTCTGTAACAAAAGAAAGGAAAGAATATTTTTTGTAGTTTCATCTATTGACTGTTTATTTGCAACTTTGATGAACTGTGCCAAGTCTTCAAGGACTTTGAATAAATAAATATTCTTTTTTGATGTTTAAACCAGTAATAGTCTCAGTTGCTGAGTATCTTAAGCTTCTCAATATAGACACCTGCAGTTCGCTCAGGCAGAGAGAAAAGCACGTCGCAGTTTTGTTTTTTATATCGTCTGGGCAGACGGCACAAGCAAGCATTTGAAAAGGCAAGGTAAAAGACATAGGAATTGGAACGACTGGATGACGAGATGGGACAATGTTTTTATTAGGAGACGCAAATGCTGTATGCTTTTAGTATTCTTGTTATGGTTTTATATTATGTGTTAATGTTTTTAAATGTTTTGTGGTGTTTTTGGGCATTGAATTGTTGCCATTGTAAACCACCCTGAGTCACCTGAGGGCTGAGAAGGGCAGGATACAAATATAGTAAATAAATAAACAAATGATAAATAGTGTTGAGATACACGGAGGACAGAGCTGTGCTAAGATAGTTTGTTACCTTCTAGTAAAAGTTTCAGCCCATGATCAGTGCTCAGGGGAGACCCAACAGCCAGTCTCGTCAGCATCTGCGCATGGAATGGGAAGGAGACCATCTTGTCTTTGGGTTAGACGGCAGAATTTTCAAGCTGCCTTTTATGTCATGGGAATGCAGGGATATCATTTCTGGGAAAGGGAAAATAACATTATGTAAAAAAAATTGTAGTTCCTGCGTTATCAATGTCATCTACTAATTTATTCTATCATAAAAACAGAGGTAGAGAAGGAAGAAAGGAGAGAAAGGGAAGGAAAAGAAAAAAGGGAGGAAGGAAAGAGGTAGAGAAGGGACGAAGGAGAGAAGGAAAGAAGAAAAGGGAAGGGAGGGAGGAAGGAAGGAAGGAGCGAAGGAAGGAGCGAAGGAAGGAGAGAAAGGAAAGGAAAAGAAAAGGAAGGAAAGAGGTAGAGAAGGAAGGAAGGCGAGAAAGAGGAAAAGAAAAGAGGGCAAGGAAAGAAAAAGGTAGAGAAGGAAGGGAGGAGAGAAGGAAAGAAGAAGAGGGAAGGAAGGAAAGAAGGAGTGAAGGAACAAGGGAAAGAGGTAGATAAGGAAGAAAGTGAAAGGGAAGTAAAAGAAAAAGGGAGGAAGAAAAGAGGTATAGAAGGAAGGAAGGAAGGAGCGAAGGAAAAAGGGAAAGAGGTAGAGGAGGAAAAAAGGAGAGAAAGGGAAGTAAAAGAAAAAGGAAGGGAGGAAAGAGGTAGAGAAGGAAGGGAGAGAAAGAGGAAAAGGAAGGAAGGAAGGAAAGGGGTAGAGAAGGAAGGAAGGAGAGAAGGAAAGGAAAAAGGAAAGGAAGGAAAGAGGGAGCGAAGGAAGAAAGGAAAGAGGTAGATAAGGAAGAAAGGAGAGAAAGGGAAAAAAGAAAAAGGGAGGAAGGAAAGAGGTAGAGAAGGAAGGAAGGAAAGAGGAAGTGAAGGAAGGAGGGAAAGGAGAGAAAGAGGGAGCGAAGGAAGAAGGGAAAGAGGTAGAGAAGGAAGAAAGGAAAGAAAGGTAGGGAAAAGAAAAAAGGGAAGAAGGAAATAGGTAGAGAAGGAAGGAAGGAAGGAAGGAAGGAAGGAAGGAAGGGAGAGAAAGAGGGAGGAAAGGTTGGCCACAGCAACGGGTGGCGGGTACAGCTAATATACTTTTTAAGGAAAGAATCTTGTAAAAACTGGTGGAATTTACTTTTTCTTTTCACAAAAAAGTCCCATCTCTGTGCAAAGAAATCCCTCTGTCATATGGCACGGGAAGGCAGGGGGTCTCCTCTCGGAATCGCGGTAGTCCAAAGCCACCTCGGGATGGTGGTGTGCTGTTCCTTGGCTCTTGTCCAAGAATACTTTATCTAACGGCAAACAGCAGAACGAGTGTAACTATGGCAGGAGGAGTTGGCGGAGTGTAAGTCAACTCCCAAGCTGTGTAAGTCAACTGTAATGATTCCAAATACACTTTTCATATTTAAAGTGTACTTAACGGGATTGGCCACCTGTCAAATCCGAGTGCCCAGGTCATATGCTTTCCTTCATAATAGGCTCCCGTTAATAGAGTTTTTATTATTTAGACTTGGCAGGCGTACGCGCTTTTATTGAGTGAACTTCCTGCTAAGTTTCTGAGCAGAGCAATGGCTGGTTTGCAATGTAATTGCTCTATATGTTGATAATATTTTTTATGTATTGTCGAAGGCTTTCATGGCTGGAATCACTGGGTTGTTGTAGGTTTTTTCGGGCCATATGGCCATGGTCTAGAGGCATTCTCTCCTGACGTTTCGCCTGCATCTATGGCAAGCATCCTCAGAGGTAGTGAGGTCTGTTGGAACTAGGAAAATGGGTTTATATGTCTGTGGAAAGACCAGGGTGGGACAAAGGACTCTTGTCTGCTGGAGCTAAGTGTGAATGTTTCAACTGACCACCTTGATTAGCATATGATGGCCTGACAGTGCCTGGAGCAAACTTTTGTTGAGATGTCCTTGTTTGTTTCCTCTCTATTGGGTTTTTTTCCTTTCGCAAAAAAGTCCCATATATGTGCAAAAAAAATACTCTGTCATATGGCATGGGAAGGCAGGGAGTCTCCTCTCTGAATCGTGGTAGTCTTTTCAGGCTATATGGCCATGGTCTAGAGGTATTCTCTTCTGACGTTTTGCCTGCATCTATGGCAAGCATCCTCAGAGGTAGTGAGGTCTGTTAGAATTAGGAAATGTCGAAGGCTTTCATGGCCGGAATTACTGGGTTGTTGTAGGTTTTTTTGGGCTATATGGCCATGGTCTAGAGGCATTCTCTCCTGACATTTCACCTGCATCTATGGCAAGCATCCTCAGAGGTAGTGAGGTCTGTTGGAACTAGGGAAAATGGTTTATATATCTGTGGAAAGACCAGGGTGAGACAAAGGACTCTTGTCTGCTGGAGCTAGGTGTGAATGTTTCAACTGACCACCCTGATTAGCATGTGATGGCCTGGCAGTGCCTGGAGTAATCTTTTGCTCCAGAGTCCTTTGTCCCACCCTGGTCATTCACAGATATATAAACCCTTTTTCCTAGTTCCAGCAGACCTCATTACCTCTGAGGATGCTTGCCATAGATGCAGGAGAAACGTCAGGAGAGAATGCCTCTAGAACATGGCCATATAGCCCGAAAAAACCTACAACAACACACTGACTTTTCTTAGCTGTAAGGTGTGTGTGTGGGGGGGGGGGGGGGGATGCTTAAAAAACTCTAAAATTACAACAGCACAACAACAGAGGGAAAACAATCAGGGACATCTAATCACCTCTCAAGAAAAGTTTGCTCCAGGCACTGTCAGGCCATTATATGCTAATCAAGGTGGCCAGTTGAAACATTCACACCTAGCTCCAGCAGACAAGAGTCCTTTGTCCCACCCTGGTCATTCCACAGATATATAAACCCACTTTCCTAGTTCCAACAGACCTCAATACCTCTGAGGATGCTTGCCATAAATGCAGGCGAAACGTCAGGAGAGAATGCCTCTAGAACATGGCCATATAGACCGAAAAAACCTACAACAATCCGGTCATGAAAGCCTTCGACAATACAGCCCATTATATGCTAATCAAGGGGATCAGTTGAAACATTCACACCTAGCTCCAGCAGACAAGAGTCCTTTGTCCCACCCTGGACGTTATTCCACAGATATATAAACCCTTTTTCCTAGTTCCAACATACCTCACAACCTCTGAGGATGCTTGCCACAGATGCAGGCAAAATGTCAGGAGAGAATGCCTCTAGGCTATGGCCATATAGCCCGAAAAAACCTACAACAACCCAATATATTTTATTGTCATTGTTTTGCATTGTTTTTAAGAACCGGAATAATAACGAGACATCGGAGAAAATGATACCTTCTTCGCCCCCCCCCCTTTCCTCCTCCTCTCATCAGAAAATTTACCCCAAATATGCATTTTATGGCGAGTATTAAAAAAAAGAAAGGTTTCATTCCAAAAGTGCCTAATTTAAATCTGTTTATACAATGAACCAGCTAATGATCTTTCGTGTTGAAAGGTGTAATGCTTTTATACTATTCCTTTCTTCTTCCTTTTTGTAAAAAAAAAAAAAGAATAAAATCATAGGGAAATGGAGGAAAGTTTCATTGTTTGGATTAGGATGAGTTTCTCCCAACTATCTTTTATCAACAGATGGCAAGTAGCGCACGAAAAAAAAAATAATTAAAGAAAAATAAAATGAAAAGAAATCCAGAATGAATTAAAGCGTTTCTTTACATTCTGCTTTTTCTTTCTTTCTTTTTTTCGTTTGAGACTTTTTTTTAAAATGGTGAATTGCCATATTATCTGTTACATCAGTTTACAATGAGGCTCCTATCAGACATAAAACAGATTTATAATATCATTAAAAGACAATATCAAAGAATGAATAAGCAATTCAATAAAATTACAATAACGCAAAGATAAAATGAAAGCCCTTTTCAATAACAGTTTTATGCAAGAACGTTTTTGCAGACAAATAGGTGTTTATAGATCTTTTAAATGCACATTTGTTATATGGTTCCTAATAGAGCCACAGGGGTTAATTTTCTTTCTTTTCATTCTTTCTTTCTTTCTTTCCTTCTTTCTTTCCTTTGTCCTTTGTGAGTAGTTAAAAAGCCAGCTGCAAAACTCTTCCAAAAATAATAATAATCGGGGAGTATTTTTGTTTCATATTTTGAGAAACAAGAGCGTTTGCCATGCTGAGTTATAACAGAAGTGGATTTAAGTGCGGAAGAGTTATGTCTAAAAGGTAGAAGGGGAGGAAAGGTTTAAAAGAGGAGTGGAAGAATCATAGAATCATAAAGTTGGAAGAGACCCCATGTGCAAGTGCAAAGAAGCCAGGATGGATGTCCAAAGAACTTCTAACTGTGCTAAGACACAAAAGAGACATGCACAAGAAGTGGAAAAAGGGAGAAATCACCAAAGAAGAATGTCCTTTGACCAGTAGCTGGCCACTTGGAGTGCCTCTGGTGTTGCTGCAAGAAGGTCCTCCATTGTGCATATGGCAGGGGTCAGGGTGCATTGCAGCAGATGGTCTGTGGTTTGCTCTTCTTTGCACTCACATGTCGTGGACTCCACTTTGTGGCCCCATTTCTTAAGGTTGGCCCTGCATCTCGTGATGCCAGTCAGGAATTTAGAATCATAAAGTTGGAAGAGACCCCATGGGCCATCCAGTCCAATCCCATTCTGCCAAGAAGCAGGAAAATTGCATTCAAAGCACCCCCGACAGATGGCCATCCAGCCTCTGTTTAAAAGCTTCCAAAGAAGGAGCCTCCACCTCACTCTGGGGCAGAGAGTTCCACTGTGGGGAACTCTCTGCCCCACTCTGGGGCTCTCACAGTCAGGAAGTTCTTCCTCATGTTCAGATGGAATCTCCTTTCTTGTAGTTTGAAGCCATTGTTCTGCATCCTCAGGGCATCCAATCAGCATCAATTCGATGCCTCAATATATACATAATGAAAACAAACAGTCAATAATTATAAATAGTTAAAACATTGAAACAATACAATTAAAATCTACTAAGAATTACCACAACGGTGGCCATTATTAGCCAAAAACTGTGGTTGGATGCTCCATCAAACTTACCCATAATCCATTTCCAAGTCATTGTCAACATTGTTGTTATCATTGTCCGCTTAATTACCCGAAGGCCTGGTCCCACATCCACATTTTTAACTTTTTTCTAAAGGTGAGGAGGGATGTAGATGACCTAATTTCCCGAGGGAGTGAGTTCCACAGGCGGGTGGCCACTACCGAGAAGGCCCTGTCTCTCATCCCTGCCAAGCGTGTTTGCGACAGAGGTGGGGTCGAGAGCAGGGCCTCCTCAGAAGATCTTAAACTCCGAGGTGGGACATAGAAGGAGATATGTTCAGACAGGTACGCTGGACCGGAGCCGAATAGGGTTTTATAGGTCAAGACAAGCACTTTGAATTGTGCTCGGAATTGGATCAGCAGCCAGTGGAGCTGACATAACAGAGGGGTGGTATGCTCCCTGTATGAAGCCTCCCACAAGGATGGTAAAACATCAAACATCTGGGTATCCCCTGGGCAACATCCTTGCAGATGGCCAATTTGCTCACACCGGAAGTAACTTGCAGTTTCTCAAGTCACTCCAAACACGAAAAAGAAAATTGGCATCCATACACCTCAAATCACCTTCATAATAATAATAATAATAATAATAATAATAATAATAATATACCTTTATTTATACACCGCTAACATCTCCCGAATGACTTGGTGTGGCTTACAAGAGGCCAAGGCCAGATACAACAGTAAAACAGTAGCATAACAAATACAACAACAAATAAACTCATAAAACAAAGCAATAAAAATTAAACAATAACAATAAACATTAAACAATAACACCATGACACAGTTAAAATCTAAGGCCGGGCCAAATGTAATGATTAAAATTTAAAAAAAAATGCTGGACATGACCAAGTGAAATGGATAGGTTTTTGGAGATAGGTGCGGTATGCAAATAATCTTAAATCTCTAGTAAAGTGCATTTGGGACAGGATGCTTGGAGTTTCCTATTCTGAGAAGGCACACTGGAACTATTTATTTATTTATTTATTTGGTATTTATTTGGGGTGCTTCTACCCCGCCCTTCTCAACCCCCGAGGGGGGACTCAGGGCGGCTTACAAAAGGCACAATTCGATGCCTAACAATTACAACATACAATGGAATATACAATACACAAATTTACCATATAATATCACAGTTATCACTAATTAAAACAATCAACAATATACTAGCAGCAATAAAAACATCTTGTGGTCAGTGTTCACCAAATCCAGTCCGTAAACCATTTAGCATTGTCATTGTCCTTTCCTACTCTGGTCATTATTGGTTGTCTTTGTCCATCTGCCAGCTTACCCGAAAGCCTGGTCCCACATCCAGGTTTTTAGCTTCTTCCTGAAGGAGAGGAGGGATGTTGATGTCCTAATTTCCCTGGGGAGTGCATTCCACAGGCGAGGGGCCACCACCGAGAAGGCCCTGTCTCTCATCCCCGCCAAACATGTTTGCGACAGAGGCGGGGTTGAGAGCAGGGCCTCCCCAGAAGGTCTTGAACTCCGAGGTGGGACATAGAAGGAGATATGTTCAGACAGGTACGCTGGACCGGAACCGTATAGGGTTTTATAGGTCAAGACCAGGACGTTGAATTGGATCGGCAGTCAGTGGAGCTGACATAGCAGGGGGGTGGTATGCTCCCTGCATGACACCTCCCACAAGGATAGTAAAACATCAAACATCAGGGCATCCCCTGGGCAACGTCCTTGCAGATGGCGAATTCACTCACACTGGAAGCAACTTGCAGTTTCTCAAGTCACTCCTGACACGAAAAACAAAATTGGCATCCATACACCTCAAATCACCTTTATAATAATAATAATAATAATAATAATAATAATAATAATAATAATCCTTTATTTATACCCTGCTAACATCTCCCGAATGACTTGGTGTGGCTTACAAGAGGCCAAGGCCAGATACAACAGTAAAACAGTAGCATAACAAATACAACAACAAATAAACTCATAAAACAAAGCAATAAACATTAAACAATAACAATAAACATTAAACAATAACACCATGACGCAGTTAAAATCTAAGGCCGGGCCAAATGTAATGATTAAAATTTAAAAAAAAATGCTGGACATGACCAAGTGAAATGGATAGGTTTTTGGAGATAGGTGCGGTATGCAAATAATCTTAAATCTCTAGTGAAGTGCATTTGGGACAGGATGCTTGGAGTTTCCTATTCTGGGAAGGCACACTGGAACAATTTATTTATTTATTTATTTATTTGGTATTTATTTGGGGTGCTTCTACCCCGCCCTTCTCAACCCCTGAGGGGGGACTCAGGGCGGCTTACAAAAGGCACAATTCGATGCCTAACAATTACAACGTACAATGGAATATACAATACACAAATTTACCATATAATATCACAGTTATCACTAATTAAAACAATCAACAATATACTAGCAGCAATAAAAACATCTTGTGGTCAGTGTTCACCAAATCCAGTCCGTAAACCATTTAGCATTGTCATTGTCCTTTCCTACTCTGGTCATTATTGGTTGTCTTTGTCCGTCTGCCAGCTCACCGAAAGCCTGATCCCACATCCAGGTTTTTAGCTTCTTCCTGAAGGAGAGGAGGGATGTTGATGTCCTAATTTCCCCGGGGAGTGCATTCCACAGGCGAGGGGCCACCACCGAGAAGGCCCTGTCCCTCGTCCCCACCAACCTCGCTTGTGATAAAGGTGGGGCCGAGAGCAGGGCCCCCTCAGCAGATCTTAAACTCCGAGGTGGGACGTAGAAGGAGATAAGTTCGGACAGGTACGCTGGGCCGGAACCGTAAAGGGTTTTGTAGGTCAAAACCAGCACTTTGAATTGTAATGCTCTTCCTAAAGACTGCCAACATTGGGGCTTGTCTGATGTCCTTAGGGAGAGAGTTCCAGAGTCGGGGGGCCACCACGGAGAAGGCCCTGTCCCTCGTCCCCACCAATCGCACTTGCGACGCAGGTGGGATCATGAGCAGGGCCTCTCCAGGTGATCGGAGATATCGTGTGGGTTCGTATATGGAGATGTGGTCCCAAACAGTTTAGGGCTTTGTAGGTAAGCACCTGCACCTTGAATTGGGACTGGAAAATGAACGGCAGCCAATGGAGCCCCTTAAACAGGAGGGTTGACCGCTCCCTGTAAGGAGCACCAGTTAACAACCTGGCCGATGCCTGTTGGACCAGTTGGAATTTCCGAACCGTTTTCAAGGGCAGCCCCACATAGAGTGCATTACAGTAGTCCAATCTGGAGGTGACTAATGCATGGACCACCTTGGCCAGATCCTTCTGCTTTCCTTTGTTACAATCGTTCCTAGTTTTCTTCCAACCTCCTATTTCTGCCAGTAGAGAGTAGCAAGGGGCTAATGTTCCTTCAAATAGGATAACATACGGTTAAGGATGATGGCAACAAGGGCAAAAAATGGAATCAGGCGGAGAATGTTCAGTTGCGGAAATAATGGAGAAATAAAAGACGGGAAAGCAAGAGGCTGCCTTTCTCTCTTTCTCTCTTTCTCTGACATGGCATTAGCCTTCCATTTCGGGTTTCTTCCCCCCTAAATATTCCAGCTGGAAATCAAAAGTGTGTGTATGCATATGTGTGTTTGTGTTTTTTCTGCTCTCAGCTCCTTATTTCCGTTTTGTGTTCCAGAAATTCTAAGCAGACGCCAAAGCGGCTGCTGCAAATAGCACTATTTCCATCGCCGGGGCTGTTTGATTGCAAGTGTCTTGATTGCATCATTAGTTCTGAAGTGCTGTGCTCGGTGAAACAAACCAGCATCTTGGACATTAAAGTGGTATCCTGGTGTTTATGAAAAAGAGGCCTCATATACACCACTTCATCTTGCAAACCTGTCCCTCCCCCCCCCCCCCCCCCCCCCCCCCCCCCAATGGATTCGTGCAGCATTAGGTAAACAATTACACAAGATGACTTTACTGGTACTTTCGTCCTTCTTTAATTCAGGATCGCGAGCATTCGGGCGTTAGTGCCGCATAAAGCGTAATGGAGTTTTGCATGGGTTCCCTTCCACAGACATCTCCCCCCCCCCCAATCCCAAACACTGCCTTTTTTGTTTTGTTTTTGCAAAAGATGCTCCCATAAGCTTTTCTAACAAGAAGAATCAAGAAGAGGATTGTGGAAGGCTTTCATGGCTGGAATCACGGAGTTGTTGTAGGTTTTTGGGCTATATGGCCATGTTCTAGAAGCATTCTCTCCTGATGTTTCACCTGCATCTATTGCAAGCATCCTCAGAGGTTGCTTTCCATAGATGAAGGCGAAACGTCAGGGGAGAATGCTTCTAGAACATGGCCATATATCCCGAAAAACCTACAACAACCCAATCAAGAAAAGGCTTGAGATATTGGAGAAGTCAAAATGTCCCTTTTGTATCAAAGCTTGAAATGTGGCTGTCATTCTGATCAGTAAATAAACGAGCAAACAAACAAGCAACTATATAAAATATTTATTTAGTAATAGTAATTTCATTGGGTTTTTGTAGGTTTTTTCGGGCTATATCGCCATGTTCTAGAGGCATTCTTTCCTGACGTTTTGCCTGCATCTATGGCAAGCATCCACAGATCACTACCTCTGAGGATGCTTGCCATAGATGCAGGCGAAACGTCAGGAGCGAATGCCTCTAGAACATGGCCATATAGCCCAAAAAAACCTACAACAACCCAGTGATTCCGGAAAGCCTTCGACAGTAATTTTATTGATCAGCCCTTAGGTAATATCACAATATCAAACAAAACAACAAGACTTCACAAGACTTGATTGCACTCTATGTAGTAAGTTAAAATAAGACACTTATAACAATCTATATAAATAAAAATGTAATGTTTGTTTTTGGGATTAACATAACTCAAAAACCACTGGGCGAATTGACACCAAATTTGGACACAATACACCAATCAGGTCAACGAGTGACCATCACTCATAAAAACACTGAAAAACACAGCAGAAGGGACTTAAAAGGCTAAATGGCGAAACGCTAAATGACAATACAGAAAAGAAGAAGAAAAAGGGAGGGAGGGAAGGGGAGAAAAAAAAGAAAAGAAAGAGGGAGGTAAAGAAAGAAAGAAGGAAGGAAAGGGAGAAGGAAGGATGAAAGAGGTAGAGAAGAAAGGAGAGAAAGAGGGAGGGAAAGAAAAAGGGGGAAGGAAGGAAAGTTAGAGAAGGAAAGAAAAAGGGGAAAGAAGAAAGGAAAGAGGGAGCGAAGGAAGGGGGAAGATGTTGAGAAAGAGGGAGAGAAGGAAAGAAGGAAAGAGAAGAAAGAAAAGAGAGACAGAAGAAAAAAAGGGGGAAGGAAGGAAAGTTAGAGAGGGAAAGAAAAAGGGGAAAGAAGGAAGGAAAGAGGGAGCGAAGGAAGGGGGAAGATGTTGAGAAAGAGGGAGAGAAGGAAAGAAGGAAAGAGAAGAAAGAAAAGAGAGACAGAAGAAAAAAAGGGGGAAGGAAGGAAAGAGATAGAGAAGGAAGGAAGAAGAGAAGGAAAGACGGGAAGGAAGGAAGGAAAGAGGGAGGGAAGGAAGGAGGGAAAGAAGGAGAGAAAGAGGGAAGGTTGGCCACAGCAATGCGTGGCGGGTACAGCTAGTCTACATAAATAAAAATGTAATGTTTGTTTGTGGGATTAACAGAACTCAAGAACCACTGTGTGAATTGACACAAAATGTGGATATAATACACCTCTCAGGCCAACAAGTGACCATCAGTCATAAAAACACTGAAAAACACAGCAGAAGGGACATAAAAAGCCAAAAAAAATAATAAAAAAATACAATGCATGTGCAAAACCACACATATGTACGCAAACACACATATACACAAATATATGCACAAATATATATACACACAAAGCACATATCCACAGATTGGGCCACAGTAATGCCTGGCAGGGGATGGCTAGTCTATATAAATAAAAATGTAATGTTTGTTTGTGAGATTAGCACAACTCAAAAACCACTGGGCAAATTGACAGCAAATTTGAACACAACAAGGTCAACAAGTGACCATCACTCATTAAAACACTGAAAAACACAACAGAAGAGACTTTAAAAACCAAAAAATAAAATAAAAATACATTACATTACATTACAATGTACGCGCATAACCACATAAATACACATATACACAAATAAACACACACATATACACACATAAAACACATATACACAGACTGGGCCACAGCAATGCATGGCAGCGGATGGATAGTACAGTAAATAATAATAATAATAATAATAATAATAATAATAATAATAATAGTAATAATCCTTTATTTATACCCCGCTAACATCTCCCGAAGGACTCAGCATAACAAATACAACAATAAATAACTCATAAAACAAGTAATAAACATTAAAACAATAGCAATTAGCATTAGACAATAATACCATGACACATTTAAAACTAAGGCCGGGCCAATGTAATGATTAAAAATTTTAAAATGCTGAGCATGACAGGTGAAATGGATAGGTTTTTGGAGATAGGTGCAATGTGCAGACAATCTTAAATCTCTAATAAAGTGCATTTGGGACATGATGCTAAATATAAGATATGATAAAACTGAGTGTGTATATCATATTTCCTTATCGCCTCTACAATTTACCCCAATCAGCCCCACATATGTGGTTCTCAGATGTATTGTTTTACTTAAATACAGAGCTGTTTTATATGTTATTTTTGTGTCACACATAAAATGTGTTGTTCTGAAGTGAGATTCCCAATACTTTGTCCATTTGATATATGGACTGAAGTAGAAGTCTCTCACCTTCTGATACAATTTACAATCGAATAATATGTGTGCTAGATCCTCAATTTCAGGTGCTCTGCAGATACAACTCCATTCATTATAAGGCAGTGTTTCTCAATCTGGGGGTCGGGACCCTGAGGGGGATCGCAAGGGGGTGCCAGAAGGGTCGCCAAAGACCATCAGAAAGCACAGTATTTTTTCTTGGTCATCGGGCTTCTGTGTGGGAAGTTTGGCCCAATTCTATCGTTAGTGGGGTTCAGAATATTCTCTGATTGTAGGTGAACTATAAATCCCAGCAACTACAACTCCCAAAAGTCAAGGTCTATTTATGAACTCCATCAATGATGGAATTGAACCAAACTTGGCACACATAACTTGCATGGCCAACAGAAAATACTGGAAGGGTTTGGTGGGCATTGACCTTGAGTTTGGAAGTTGTAGTTCACCTACATCCAGAGAGCACTGTGGACTCTAACAATGATGGATCTGGACCAAACTTGCCACAAGCACTCAATATGCCCAAATACGAACACAGATGGAGTTTGAGTCCACAGTGCTCTGGATGAAGGTGAACTACAACTCCCAAACTCAAGGTCAATGTCCACCAAACCCTTCCAGTATTTTCTGTTGGCCATACAAGTTCTGTGTGCCAAGTTTGGTTCAATTCCATTGTTGATGGAGTTCAGAATGCTCTTTGATTGTTGGTGAACTATTAATCCCAGGAACTACAACTCCCAAATGACAAAATCGTAATTTTTTGAGTGATGGTCACTCCTTGTATTGTGAGATGTTTTGTTGCCAAATTTGGTGTGATTTCATTCATTGGTTCTTTTGTTTTAAGGTACTCATTATGCACAGAGCATTTATATATATATTTATATATATATATATATATATATATATATATATATATAGTAGTACTTTTATTGGGTTGTTGTATGTTTTTGGGGCTATATGGCCATGTTCTATAGGCATTCTCTCCTGAGACCTCACTACCTCTGAGGATGCTTGCCATAGATGCAGGCAAAACGTCAGGAGAGAATGCCTCTAAAACATATTGGCCCTATAGCCCGAAAAAACCTACAGCAACACAGTGATTCCAGCCATGAAAGCCTTCAACAGTAATTTTATTGATTACTGCAAACAAACAAACAAACAAACAAACAAACATATAAAATATTTATTTAGTAGTAGTAGTAATTTTATTGGGTCGTGGTAGGTTTTTTTGGGCTATATGGCCATGTTCTAGAGGCATTCTCAACTACTCCCAATACTGTTTGAGTTCATAGTGCAGTCTGGATGTAGGTGAACGACAACTCCAAAACTCAAGGTCAATGCCCACCAAACCCTTCCAGTATTTTCTGTTGGGCATAGGAGTTCTGTGTGCCAAGTTTGGTTCAATTCCATCATTGGTGGAGTTCAGAATGCTCTGATTGTTGGTGAACTATAAATCCCAGCAACTACAACTTCCAAATGACAAAATCAATTTCCCCAATCCCACCAGTATTCAAATTTGGGTGTATCGGGTATTTGTGCCAAATTTGGTCCAGTGAATGAAAATACATCCTGCATATCAGATATTTACATTAGAATTCATAACAGTAGCAAAATTACAGTTATCAAGGAGCAACGAAAATAATGTTATGGTTGGGGGTCACCACAAAGGAGGAACTGTATTAAGGGGTCGCAGCATTAGGAAAGTTGAGAAACACTGTTATAAGGGATGCTGTTAAATTTTCCCGTATCTGACCCTTGTCTCAAGCTGATCCAATCTAGCTCGAGTGAACACCTCCCTAAAATAATTTGGTATTTACATTTTTAGATATATTTATCCATTTGAAAGGTATGTTGATATTGACTCAGCCATTTTAGGTTAGCAGTCTTATTGAGGGCGGCTATATCTTTTTGTGCTTCTATGTCCAAAATAATTTGTATAGCACTCTTTCTTAGTCGGTCAAGTAAATATTTATTTATTAACCAGCTTATTGGAAATGGCTACGTTTTTGGTCCTTGGAGGGAATTTTGGTGGGGTTTTTTTGGCCCCAAATGTATTTTTCTGCACACAAAATGCACAAAGAGAGAAATGGATACAAACACTGTTGAAAACGAATCTAAATGTGAATAACAATAGCTAAAACCAGGTGCTCTTCTTACTTAACTTACGATATGATTACTGTTGAATGGCTGGAAGTGACT